>JAWZYV010011789.1:0-322167 GCA_038373885.1 Cheiracanthium punctorium
GTGTCTTTGACTGAATCACGCAAAAACCGTAGAACGGATTTGCGTAAAATTTGGACTAAAAATAGCTTACACCCTGGATTAATATGCAGTCTACCTTTTATGCATATAGCATAAATAGTTCTTTGACAGGTACGCTCAAAATAATTCTAATACATTGCGTTCTATTTATATCCCTGTAAGTACTATACAAGTTCTAAAACTTTCTCTCCTAATTTAAAGCTACACGATACCTGTGTTTTATAGGCTACCTTTCATGCATATTTCACAAATAGTTATTTTACAGGGAGACTCATAAGAATTGGATTACGCTCTATGGCATCTCGGTAAATATTGAACCGATTCTCAAACATTTTTCATGTTTAGAAAGCTACAATATTCCCGTGTATTATAAGCTACCTTTATCCATTATATCACAGTTCTTTTGCAGCGACACATATAAGAATTACATTACGCTTATTAAAATTATTTTAAAATTATTTTTAAAATTCGTACTCTAAGGGTCAAATAATTAAATTTTGTATTTTGTTGTATCAAAATCGGTTAACTAGAACGCGATGTACGGAGTTTTGGGTTTGCCCACTGGTTAACATAGGGTTTTCTGGAAATCTCGAGAAATATTGATGCTAGCGCTTTTGTGATTTCACTTATTCGAACTTATTTATGACGCGAAATTGGGCGATATTTCGTCAAAAAGTCGCCAAGCTTGGCGACATTTCGGTCACTTGGTGCGCTTTTACCAATGGGGCCAGTAATGCTTGTTTTCCTTAATTAATATTGCGCTGTAGCTTAGTATTACTAATTTCCATTTCCATGACATAATCAAAATTCGAACTTTATGCGGGTTCTTCGAGAAATAGCTCCTACCAGAATTTTCGCTTAGCTTCTGCGACACCTATAAATCGAGACAGAGCAGGGCACCAGAGATAGTTATATCCGGACGCTAATTGAGTCCGATGCATTACTCTGTAAATTGTGCTATTGGAAGCAGTATTTTGCTTGTTTTTGAGTACAATCTTGAGTGTAAATTCTTCATTGCTGAGTCCTGGGGGACTGTTTATGATTTCCTTTGTAAGTTTCCATTGAATTTTTGCTTGTGGAAGTGTTTTATTTTTTGTACGAAATACAGCATCTGTGAAAGCTTCTGTACTGAGAGGACTATTATAAGCAAGGTACTGACCATTAATGTCTGTGAATTTTGCACAGCTGATTTTTCGACGAAGTTCTAGAAGCAATAAAATTTGCGTTCTATCCTGACAAATGGACTTTTTACTAGAACTTTCTACATAAACTGGACTTTAGAACGACGAACCTAACAATTGAATCCCGACGAAGTCAATATCTCTGTAACTATTGAACCAAATCAAAAACTTTTTCTATAATAGAAGTCTTCTATTCCTAAGTATTATAGTTTTACTCTCATAAAATTACATTACGCTCTAAGGGCATTTCATCTAAGGAACTACTAAACCATTTACACATATATATGCATATTTAAATTTTTTATTTAAATTTCTGGTTCCCTTGAAAAAAACAAAAAAAAAACAACAACAACAACAAAAAAAAAAAACACGAAAAATGTTGAAATCAGCTTTTACAGATTTTAGGAGGAGTACTTTTGAGTACTAAAAGTATTGAACAATCATGTGGTAAATTTTACGTTGAAGCCCTCCCCCCCCCCCTTCCAATACTGGAAAAGACCAATTCAGAAACTCTCCTCACGGATGGGCATTGTACAACAGTATAAGGGTACTAGAGAGCTCCTGAACTGAGAAAAAGGTGTTGTAACGTCGAAAATCGTCCGATGCTTTAAAGAAAGAAAAAGAAAAAAAAAAACGAGAAAGGAATTTAAATTGAAGCTAGAGAAATAAGAGTTGAATGTATCGGGTATCGATTATAAAACATTTACCATCAAAATACTGTTTAAGGCATACAATTTAAGTTCTCCAAGGTTGGGTATATTTAGAAAGGCAAGCAAAAGACAGCGCAATGCTTCCTTGCGCTGCCCTAACTCAAATGGCAATGTACACTAGCGCGTCAGAGTGCGAAACATTAGAGAGACTTATTCCTATTTGCAAATTGGAATTAATTTGATCTCTCAGAAAAAACTGCCTCTACAGCGAACATATATCTGTCTTTGTGTTTCTCAGACACAGAGAAGTACTCAACAAATCTGATGAACACATGAGTTCCTTGAATATCTATTAAATCAAAAATATTTTCGGCGCATTTCATCTAAACGTATTTTGTTTGAAAGATATAAAATACTGCAGTAATAGTAAAGTTTAGCACATTCTACCCAAATATTTCCGATATCGCCAAGCTGGGTACAATTTGAAAGATTTCCTTCTGACATTTAATTTGCTAATATTTCACCAAAAGCCGACAAGCTTGAGACAGTTTCAGAGATTTTGGGGATAACCAAGGTAGTTATTGACCACAGACATTCAATGAATTGAATGTATCCATGCACCTTAATGTATTTTAAGTCATTTGGCAGACCCTGTAAATAAATTACCCAGTGGATTGCAATCAAAAAAGAGATGCACAGTTAAATGTTACAATAGTTCTAAATACAAAATTTCAAAATTCTATGGGTAAAAGTTTTCGAGTTATGCAAAATACGTAATAATTTCGTCCCCAAATTTGGCGATATTTCGCCAAAACTCGCCAAGGACAATGAAAAATGGCGATATTTTGGACATGGAACAAATGATTGACTATCGCCAATTTGGCGATATTTGGGTAAAACTCGCAAAGGTCGATGACAGACGGCGAGATTTTAGGCATGGACCGAACAATGACTGTCTACAGATGTAATATGTTGAAGATGCCCATAGACATTAATGTACTGAAATTCTTTTGGTGGTCCTGTAAATAAACTCTCCAGTAAATTGGAACTAAAAATCGTGATGCAAAACTAGATGTTACAACAGTCTTATATATGAAATTTCAACATTCTGCGACTAATAGTTTTTGAGATTTGAGAGTTAAATACATACTCAACACATGTACACCAAAAGTCGCCACGCTTGGCGAGTTTTGGTGTATTTCTTGAGGGAGGCACGTGACTGCGGTCGGACCATTACCTAACTATATGTTTGGACGGTATTGGCTTGAAATGGATCAAAAAGTCCCTAAAATTGCCATTGACCGTAATGTATTGGAAATCTTTTGAGTGTTCCTGTAGCAGAACTATAAATGATAAAGACACCTTTTTCGGTGGAGAAATTCATTTTGTAACCCTTAACAGCATATATATCACTTCTGAGTTGTTTGAAGCAGCCTAATACCTTTAAAATGTGCTTTAATTAATAACTGCCCATAGAGCGCAATGTATTTAAAATCTTTTGGGCGGCCCTGTAGATAAACTATCCAGTCGAATGGGACCGAAAGGGGAGGTGTCTGTACAACTAGATATGACAACAATACTAAATATAAAGTTTCAACTTTCTACGTCTAATAGTTTTTGAGAAATGCGAGTTCAATTTGCGAAATTAGATTTCTAGCCAAATACAGAGGGTGTTTACACATTTTTAGAACGATTTTCGGGGCCGTTTAATTAATGTTTAAAATGTAAAGACTATTTTTTTTTAAATGTTCGATCTGATAGCCTTTTTTCTGGACTATAAGTCTGCATGGTGATTTCCATGATAGAAGAGCTTTTCGTAAAATTTCCAGGGGTATTGCTTCCGTCATTCTTCTTCCACTACTTTCCAGAGTCCATCTATCGTGGTGGGTTTCCGTTTAGAAAGAGCTCTTTTTAACAGACCAAAGGCACAATAGTCTTCATTTTTTTTAAGGAATGCAATGGTAGTTTTCGAAGTATGACATTTCGAAGTTTGCGTTGAGCCACATGTCTCGGCAAAAGCTGGTGAACATTATGTTTTTTAGCTTTTTTAAGTTGTAAATCTTGGTTTAATATTTTATTTATTGTTGCTACAGACAGTATTTAAAGACTTTGCAATTGATCTCTGTGTTGGCGGATTTTCTCTTGTTACAAGCGATTTCACTTTCGAAACATTTGAAACAGTACGTACCTTTTTCAGATTTTCGTTTGGAGTCTTCTTTCCATGTAGAAATAATGATTGACGGTTTTTACCTTGCCGATTAATAATGTTGCTTATTTTGCACTTACAAATTTTAATACCATGCGTTTCACAACGTTTTTGAATTATGGAATAAGAATATTTCTCTTCGGAAAGCGCAAAAACATATCATTCAATCCACAGCTTGTTTACATATGACATTTTTAAAGAAGAATAAATTTAAAAGTAGCAGACGATATTTCTCATTTAAAATAATAAGCTGCTGCCAAAAATTTTTAATCTGAAACATTTATTTTTAAAAAAATTCTTTATCGAAATCGTTCTAAAAATGTGCAAACACCCTCTGTACTTCCGATATCGCCATGCTGGGTTCAATTTGAAAGATTTACTTCTGACACTTAATTTGGCGATATTTCGCCAAAAGCCGACAAGCTTGAGATAGTTTGCGAGATTTTGGGGATAGCTAAAGTAGTCACTGAGCACAGACTTATTGATTACATCCATACACCTTAACGTAAGTCACTTGGCTGACTCTGTATATAAATTACCCAGTCGATTGCAATAAAAAAAAAAGATGCACAGTTGGATGTTACAATATTTCAACATTATACGGTTAAAAATTTTTGGAGTTATGCGAAATTCGAAATTATTTTTCGCGCTAAATTTGGTGATATTTTGGCAAAACTTGTCAAGGTCGACGACAAATGGCGAGATTTTGGGAATTTAGAAAACAATGACTATTGCCAGAAGGAACTGGTGTTATTATTTTGAGGTCATTAGTTGCCTCGTTCAACCTAGTCGCGCTAGTGTTTACCCACCAAAACATGATACTATGACAGTGACAGTTTTGAGGAAGGAGATGGCTAAGATAGAGAGGGGGTGCCAAAGAGAAAATTCTCATAAAGGCACGTCTAGAAGTGGCTTTGTCAACAGAATTTGTGTCCTTTGAGAAGTCCAAAAATTTTCTCACTTCCTCCTTTGCTGATTGCAGTTTCCCGGATCGCAGGGAACGCTGATTGTAGAGATATACTAAACTAGCCCCCAAGGCGACCAGCTTCGCCGCCCCGTGCCTAACTGTTTCTTTATACTCAGTGCAGTGTCGGTCAACACTAATGCTTACATCTCAAGGCCGTACTCAGGGGGGGGGGATCCGGTTTCCCCCGAAATTAAAAATTTTCTTACAAAACAATAATAATAAAGCCTTTTTGTGAAAAATTTTGCCTTTTTCACCTCTTGTTCCTCCCCCCCCCCCCCTCTCCGAAATTTTTTTCTGGGTACGGGTCCTGTTACATCTTATTGTGATTGCCGTTCGTAGGGTAGAAATATTTTTGATTTTGGTACCGCATACGTTAGCGTATTATGTAGGTTGATACCTCGCAATTCCATTTTCAGATTTATGATTTTAACGGTCAGATTTTTGTGGAAATTAATTGGCAAAAGTTCACAGACGTATTCAAACTGGACACTATATAACCCACTGACACTCTTTTTAAGAAGTTGTTTTTACTGTGTGCATGGATGCAGTAAAAAAAGGGCAAAAATTGACAAGCATTGCAAAATTCTTCAAAGTTACGATCTTTAAAGAGTTTTCAACGTGCAGACTAGTGAAACTCCATTTTTGACAGCAGAAAATGTTAATTTTTTATCAGGCCCGGAATGGCTGTCTTGGGGGCCTTCGGCTAGAGATTTAAAAGGGGCTTCTTCAGGAGCCGATTTGTCGATTTGGGAGCCCTGGGCAAAAGCTTGAGGCCCCCCTCTTTCAAAAACTGTTTCACAATTTACAAATTTTTAAAGAACAATTTGGGGGCCGGGCGCTTGCCCCGAATGCCCTCCCGGAAATCAGGCTCTGCCTCTTACTGGGGAATTTAGAGGGAATAGAGTATTAGAATATGTAATATTTGAAACTTAGGCTTATACGCGCCTAAAAATCACATTTAACTATTTTAGAGATTTGGGGGGCCCTGACTTTTCGGGGCCCCCTTGCGTCGCGGGGTTTCTAGGATCCTCCGCTGCGTTACTACGCGATTGCTGGAAAATAAATAATCAAATTACTCTTATTATAAAGTTGTATATCCACTTTTGAATGCCTCACCGGGGCCCCCGGCGATCGCCGACCATCCGACCTGGCCTGATTTTTATACATAGGGATAGATACTGTAAAAACTTATTTTTTAAAAAAAGTATTCCTGGTGCCTGTTAATTCCTCTAGGGGGGGGGCTGAGCCGTCCATAGCGCCCCCAGCGCTACGGCCCTGTTTCCAACATAACGAAACAAAAAAGGGAGATAGGAAGCACGCATGGATTATGATGACTTTCCAACATAATGAAAAATAAATGGGGAGCACACAAGTGAGTAATTAATCTAAAGAATTTCATACTTTTATTTTATTTTATTTGTTTAATGCTTTAAGTAGATAGTACACTGGATATAAAACATGGACTTGAAAATATTAACGCTTTTCTTTTTTTTAAAATCCATACAACATCCGCCAAATTTTTGCAAGATCCATATTTTCGCTGACTAAGCAACCTTTCACATGGGAGGGAAAAGCAGTATATGAGAGATGTTTTCCTTTACTATAGTTAACTGTTTTTTAAGGTGTAGTTTTTTCGGATGTGTTATCTGCACTAAAAATTAAATGCTTCTAATAACCAAATTGGATTAAAGAGTCGCATAAAAATTTAGAAAATGGAACCTTTTGAAAATTTAATGCCTTTTATACTTTAAATTTAGCGACTATTTTATATTTAACTAGCTGCGTGCCCGTTCTTCGCACGGTAGGAAACGAAAATTTTCCTTACATGTGTAATTAGAAATTATTCGTGATGTGGAAAATTTAAAAAAAAAGAGCAAAATTATTTGACTCTTGATGTAAAGTTTGTGTCATGAGTACTAACCTGATCATTGCAGTATAATGACTCAACAAACTACGTCAGTGTCATTCACTATCAAAAAAGTGGAAAGCTTAATGGTTTGCAGAGAACTCCTGGCTTTCAAAATGTCTTATTTCTACATCATACTGTTTTTTAGGCTCAAGTTGTAGCATTAAATACCCAAGACACTACATGAAATGGACAACCATTTATTTCTTTCCGAACATGTACCATATAAGAAAGTATTGCAATCATTAAAAAATTCGACTTCGAGATTTTGGTGTATTGACACGTTTTGAGGTCTTCTGAATTCATTTATGCTATTTTCAAGAGATGTTTTTAAAATAGCTGCGCACCCGCTTTTCATACGGGAAGAAGCGAATATTTTACTACTAAAATCATATCTGCATGTGACAAAACAGAATTTCATTTTTAAAAAAGTTCAAGCAATCGCCTCTGTTGAAATTACTGCGGGATATATTAACGCAAATTAGAATTACTTTTCGTTTAGTTGATTGTAAGACAACCGTTGAAAAAGGATAAACACTTTTAATTTCGTGAAATATTTATTAACGTGGTACATTGTGATTTATTCATATTAGCTTTACAAATCTAATAATACTACCTATTACGTACATTAATACTATCTATATTCGCTTCTCCCTCTTCAAGGCTCCCTTAAAAGAAACAGCTTAGATTATTTGGCCTCAATGGGATCTTTTGATTCTATGGCGATTCTTTGCAATTTACGCATTAGCATAAATAATAATCATTTCACATAATGGTTGCCATTAAGGGAACTCTCCATATATATTTAATTTATACATAGTTTTATAAGATTGGCGTATTTAGCGCCGCAAACCATTTCATCTTACTGTGGGGAGAAAATATCTAAGGGGTGCCATTTTAAATATCCATGTATCTAATATAGCGATATCTTTTATATCCTCCATAGTCCTGTCTCCTGAAAAACATTAAACTGTGTAATCTCGAGAAGCTACTTATTCCCACTTTAATTGTGACAGGGCGTTAGAGTTGCAGAGTTTACAAATTTCATGCATTTTTTTTTATTTATGACGTCACTGTTTGACTGCCGTAAAGGATACCCCAGTAGGTTGAGGGAGTTAATTTCGATATTTCGCATAGTGGTTTTCAAACGGTATCATTAAAACTTTGCGTTATGTAGGACCTTTATGGAGGAACGCAATTCAACGTTAAAATAAAACTATACTCGCAACGCCTGCGCCATAATTAAATGCCAAAAATAAAAATAGAAAATAGAAAAATTTTAATATATCGCGCTTTGAAACGAACTTTGTAACTTTTAAAATGAACATTTTCAGCACCGTGAAGACATTTCAATTTTTAAATAAGCACTGGATTAAAATACCACTTCTAATAATAATAATCGTGAATTTCTTAGTTTATTTCTACAGTAAATTTTAATCAAAATATCGTCTCTCTGTGTTGAAAATAGAGCTGGGATAAATGAGTTAAAATTATGGCGTAATTTTTACGTATCTTAAAGCATTTGACGTCATAGATCCTCACTTGCGAATTGAAATTCCGATATCCCATTTAAAAGCTCGATTGGTTGAAAAAACCCTTTTTTCTAATCCTTTCTGTGGCAACAACCGAACATAAATTCTCGTGCCGTGATCGCAATGTAATGAATGGCGTAAGATCGCGTTGATGCTATTAAATTCTAAACATTAGGCAGCATTAAAATTCGTAAAAAATCATCTAATTTACATAATTTTTTCGTTTTTATTTTAAAAGAGGGAGAAAAGAATGTTTAACGATTTGTCAAAATATCTAAAAGTTATGACGGATAGAATTCAAGATGCGACAGTTTTAAAATTATTTTACGAAAAAATTCTCGAAGCAGATGCTTAGTAAAAATATTCCTAAAAATCGGTAAATCATGTTACGTATTCAGAACAAACTGTTTTTAAAAGAAAATTTCCTCCTCTATCCGATGATACAAATTCCGTTTTGCTGCGAGCGTAATTTCCGCCGTTATTACGAATTAGGTGAGAAAAAATGCCAAAAATCGCATAAAACATAAAATAAAAAAAATTCTAGATCGAATTTTGAAAAAATCGCTTGGAGGTGCACAACTACATATTTACATCTTCCCGAGTACCAAATTTGGTGTTTCTAGGTGTAGCCGTTTATCCGTAACGCTGCCGACAGACACACACACACACACACACACACACACACACACACACACACACACACACAGACACCTTCTTTTATAATAAGTAGAGATTAACGTTATCTTATTTCGCATGTTATTTTAAAGATTTCTTAAACTGAAATTAATCACTTATCTTACAGAGCAGGGAAGTGGCCAGGGGTTGGCTCATTGGGGCTTGGGCCCCTTCCAAATTATGAAGAAATTTATTAATTGTATGTCAATAATTGCTTTTTTTTTTAGAAATTCTACTTTTTCCACATTTTTAATCCTCTCTGAAATTCCCTTATTAAAAAAAAAATCCTAGACTAAAACATGTAATTTATTTTTGTATGTGCATACACTTCGTTTTAAAAACAGATTGACATGGCCTACATCACATAAATTCAAGCAAAACTTATACATTACGTAAGTTCAGATTTATTTACTGTTTTGCCTTGACAGATACCGAAACAAAGAAAAAAAATCAAACCTCTGGATTAAAAAAAATGTCGATAAATATTTTTTAAACTCACATTTACTTTATTATTAATTGTGAAAATAGTTTTTCTTCCTAGAGGCAAAGTCAAAATAACAATTTAACGGTTTAGATTTTATAAAGCAAATAAGAAAGGTTTATATATGTGGACTCATGGCTGAAGAAGATATACCTTTTCAAAAAAGTATTAGGATTCATTCGAAATCAATTTTTCTATATTGATTTTATAAATAAAGGATTTTCACATCACATGATGGATATTTTACCCGGAGGAAGGACAATTATTATGGTAGACGAAGCATACGGTCGTGATTCCAGGAATCTATTCGATGCAGTCCAGTTTAGTGATACCGAACAGCCGTAAGCACCGGTCTTTATGCATATGGATTAATGTTACGTGCGAATCTGACCGCAAAACACCTGGGACATACAGAAACTGGTCTCAGGTGTTTCAGAATTTCGGATATAACGAATGGTATCCATTAACTAATTTTGTTTATTTAGTTCCTAGTTATTAATCTTCACATTCGATCCAGAACCGGACAGTCAGCAAGTTATTTTTTAGGTTATTCCTGTTTTTAAATGACTATGTTGAAGAAGAAATTAGTAAATGCAGATTCAAGTTTTCGGATGCGTAAAGTTCAACCTTTATGATATTGGGACAGTAAAGCCAGATTTATAAATTCGAATATGATGTAGTCGTACCTCTTGTACAACGCGCTAATTTTACCATGCAACACTGCATGACATTAGGAAAGCGCCGGCGGGGTGTGGGTGAACAAACACCATGGCAAGTTATATCCGTCGCAGCATCAATGACATCGACATTTTTCTATTTAACACTTTTCTGCGAAGTTGAAAAGTGTTTATGATATTGGTTTATCGGAGTTCTTGCTCTAACTGTAATAAATAAGAATTGATTGCTAAAGAACTGATGTGTGTTATTGCTATACATATTGAAAGTCCCCATTGAAAAGACAGAGTGCACCACGATTACTTCTTCATTTACAGAATACTCAAAAGTTTACGTTTATTAAGGTCTAAGAACAATTCTTGTTTAAAGCGTATTTAGTAGATGAAATTAATCTATAAAAAAAAAAAAATCAAATACACCGACTTTCCAACACAGCTGTATGCGCTAAATTTGAAGATATGTAATTGCCAGACTTGGCAAAATTCTTGGCGAAATTTTGGACGTCCCCCCTCCTCCTTAAAAAATAGTATTATTAATGAAATTTTGCGAGTTAATGTTATTTCTATCCTTTAAATCAGGGGTTCTTAACGTTTCAGGCTTTGTGCTCCCCTTTGAACGCTGATTTGAGGTCACGCTTCCCTCCAACTAACATATATGGTCAATACAAGTAGTACAATCGGGATTTGAAACTGAAACCGGTTATTTAATAAAAATATCGAACAGCAGGGGTAGACGGGAGGGGTACAGTGGGTCAATGTTTTGAAAAAAAAATTTAAATATAATTCTAAAAATATTTTACAAACAGAATATCAAACTAATGTATTATGTTTTATGATCTATTGGCTCGCTATCCTAATTGATCTTAGCTCAATTCTAAGAGACGTTTTTGCACAATTAAAGACCATTTTTCTTGTGTACTTTTTATTGACCCAGTGTACAACATAAAGGGGTACACTGGGTCAACAAATGGAGTACAGTGGGTCAACTAACTAGAAATATAATAAATTTTTTTTATTTCATTCGAAAGAATAATTTAAACTTTTTTATTGCCCTACAATATTTAGCATTAAGTTAGATATTAAAGCTATATAATTGCCAGACTTGTAGTAGCTCAAAGTTTACAAGGTAAATGTTTATTATCACTCTAAAATAAACACAAACGAAATGTGTTAATTAAAGTAAAAGATTTAGTTAGGTAATATCACTTTGAGTCCTATTAAGCTTACAAATTTTTAGTTTCATAATTATTTTTAAGAAATTAAATCAAAATCTGTTATTTTGAAATAACTGTTGGACATTATGTAACTAAAAATCTACAGAAAAAGCCAACTTTGTCACTGTTTCTCAGTTTCTTGCAATACATTTGGTTTTGGAAACGTTCTCACAATGTCTTAACTGTCTGCTGTGTAAATGTCTGCCTCATCAAAGGTAAGTGCATAACTTGGCTGAATTTCTTTCATGTAGTGCACTTCAAATTCATTTTCATTTTTGCCTACAACTTCAGTAACATAATGTTTAAAACTGCATTTTCTCTTGCCGTAGATCTTGAATAATACGAAATCTCCAACATCAACATTAAAATCTTCTATATCTTTCAAACCCTCCAACTAACCTATAAGTCAATACAAGTAGTACAATCGGAATTTGAAACTGAAACCGGTTATTTAATAAAAATATCGAACAGCAGGGGTAGACGGGAGGGGTACAGTGGGTCAATGTTTTGAAAAAAAAATTTAAATATAATTCTAAAAATATTTTACAAACAGAATATCAAACGAATGTATTATGTTTTATGATCTATTGGCTCGCTATCCTAATTGATCTTAGCTCAATTCTAAGAGACGTTTTTGCACAATTAAAGACCATTTTTCTTGTGTACTTTTTATTGACCCAGTGTACAACATAAAGGGGTACACTGGGTCAACAAATGGAGTACAGTGGGTCAACTAACTAGAAATATAATAAATTTTTTTTATTTCATTCGAAAGAATAATTTAAACTTTTTTATTGCCCTACAATATTTAGCATTAAGTTAGATATTAAAGCTATATAATTGCCAGACTTGTAGTAGCTCAAAGTTTACAAGGTAAATGTTTATTATCACTCTAAAATAAACACAAACGAAATGTGTTAATTAAAGTAAAAGATTTAGTTAGGTAATATCACTTTGAGTCCTATTAAGCTTACAAATTTTTAGTTTCATAATTATTTTTAAGAAATTAAATCAAAATCTGTTATTTTGAAATAACTGTTGGACATTATGTAACTAAAAATCTACAGAAAAAGCCAACTTTGTCACTGTTTTCTCAGTTTCTTGCAATACATTTGGTTTTGGAAACGTTCTCACAATGTCTTAACTGTCTGCTGTGTAAATGTCTGCCTCATCAAAGGTAAGTGCATAACTTGGCTGAATTCCTTTCATGTAGTGCACTTCAAATTCATTTTCATTTTTGCCTACAACTTCAGTAACATAATGTTTAAAACTGCATTTTCTCTTGCCGTAGATCTTGAATAATACGAAATCTCCAACATCAACATTAAAATCTTCTATATCTTTCAAATCTTCAAAGTCAGATTCACTAGATTTTTTTCATTCTTCCTCTTCTTCAGTTAAGCTATTCTTGTAATTGCTTGCAATTTTTTTTTTCTCTCCTGCTGCATATCACTAGATTTTTCACTCTTCTATTTTTTAATCATGCCATTTTGGATTGCGATTTCCCCTTCTGTAGGTGTATCCGCAAGAATTTCTGATTTTTTTTTGGATTGTCTCTCAGTTTTTTCACTTTCGAATCAGAACTAGGAAAAGTCTTTTCGCATCTCTGGTGTCATTTTTCGTTTTACATAATTTTCTTGAGAAAATGAAGATTCTGTGGCTGATGTAGAAAAACTTATTTAGATAAATTTAGATCATTCAAACATTAAAAAGTAAGAAACTGTAGAAAGACAATAAATAAATAAATGGGGACACACTATATCACTGACCCACTGTACCCCATTTCGGGTGACCTAGTCTGCCTCCATATAAACCGATGTATTATTTTTACTTCAATATTACCAATAGTTAAAATATTCATTTAAATACAACAATATAGAAAAGAAGGTACTTTCGACTAACTTAACTCATGTTTACTTGAGAAATTTCAAGTGTAATAACTTAAAATCTTACTTTCTTCAAATTTCATGCAGATGATCAGAAAACAAAATGGCCCTTTCTTCGCGCCCCAATCAAAGTGAGATGCTTAAATATTTTCACTGAGTTAAGTTGTTTGATGCCTACTTTAAATAATTTTCTCATTTAAAAACTATTCATTGAACTACCAATATCTTCAATGGCCAACTTCAATACCCCCTGATCCTCTGTACCCCGCTCTCCCCTAATTTCATACACAAAATTTAATATTAATACACATATCTTAATTTGGAACATATTATTATTAGAACATATGAAATCAAAGAATTAAATGAAGATCAAATATATTTGAGATAATCAAGGATAGAAGTGAGGTTGGCATATAATACCAGTCACTTTCGCAACATTAATGATTTTCCATAGATTTAAATGAGTTTTCTCTCTTCTTTCTCTCTCGGGCTCTCTTAGAATCCACACTATGTTCTACTATGAACCATGAGTGCTATAGACACCATTTTCAATATGGCGTACATGGTGCAATACATGCCAATGACCTATTTAAATTTCATAGCGATTGATACTCTGCAATTAGTGTACGAATTGTCGCCAACATGAAAATTGGCGGTTTTGTTCCATTCCTACAGAGATTTTTTATTATTTTAGAAAATAGTTAAAAAAAAAAAAAAAAAAAAAAAAAAAAGTGAACAGTGTAAAAGGAATAAAACGCCCTAAAATTGAAATTAATAAAGCATTGTTATAGGCACCTAGACCCTTCGTTGTAGCTGTATCAAAAAAGGTAAGTTGAGTAAAAAGCACAAGAAGCAGTTATTGATATAAAAACAAGTAAAATAAATACGATTATTATTTTTGTTAGTTATTTTATATTTGTCCATTTTTCAACCATTTTTACGTTTTTTATATGTTGTTCTAAAGCTGAATTTTTCTCTTAAAGCAACTATTTTTTATCATCGAAAAGCCCTGAGAATGCTTTGTTTGAGCATCGTACCTAAATTTGACTTTTATTTAATGTCATCAGAAAATTGGGATTTAAAAGAATTTCGGTTTTGTGACAGGGATTCTAATTAATTTCTCAACACATTGTTTTTAAAACTTGATAATCCTACGTAGTAAACATTTCTCCAACCATTTAAAAAATATTAAATATATATCCATTATTGAAAATTTGAAAAATTATGACTTAATTTTACTTTTAAATTTTCAAAATAAAAACACGTTAAAAAAATTGCCTCTGATTTTTCTCACTCTCGAGTCTGGTAAAACCGTTCTGCATTGAAACCCGTTTCCTCTTTGAAGGGGGTCTGGCAGCTGAGCGAATATGACGAACAGATATCTTCATTTTGCCGACAGTTCTTTTCTTGTCGAGATATTTCGGATGCAAAAAGCTTTTAAGACTTGGAAATTTGGAGAGGAAGTCCCTTTTCAATTTGTCGGATATGTGTATTTATCAACGACATAAAAGTCAAATACGCACACGCATTTAATTTTACAGCATTATGGACAAATAAATACATAAAGAAAGCGGAGGTTGAATTATCATGCATTTGTAGGAGACATCTGCCCTAACCTAGACTTCAGAATGGGCGATAAATTGATGACAAATCTATGCCTGACGTATAAATTCTTCAGTAGACCATAGTACCTCATGAGGAAGCCAGTAATAAATTCATGAGTCATATTCAAACATTTTTATTTATTTTTATTATTGCAGACAATGAAGGAGTTTTTGAAATATGAGAATAGTTCCAGGATAAAAGTTCAGATTTATTTATTGTTTTGTTTAACAGTCAGATATTTAAAAAAATGAAACCGCTCGCATTAAAAATAATGGCAGATATTCTAAAAACTTATATTTACTCCATTGTTAATTTTTAAAATAATTTTTCTTCCTAGAGGATAGGTCAAGATATTAAACAAAAATTAATGGTTTAGATTTTATGAAGCAAATAAGAAAAGGTTCACGTATGTGCACCTCAGAGCTGAAGAAGATATACCTTTTCAAAAACGCATTCGGATTCATTCGAAATGAAATTTTTTATATTGGTTTTATCTCTAATTATTATAAAAGAAAATGATCTGTCTGCTTTTTTTTTTTTTTTTTTTTTTTTTGTCTGTCTGTCTGTCGGCGGCGTTACGGACAAACGGCTACACGTAGAATTACCGAATCTGGTATACAGAAAGTTCTCAGCAAGAAGTTATGCACCTCGAAGCGATTTTTTCATAGTAAATATAAAATACCCCCCCCCCCTCACACACACACACACACACTCATACACAAAGTAAGCACATTCTTCAGTATGATGTACGATCCTTTCAGGCTGTGTGCTTTCGAAAAGCGAATTAGCTATTCACCAGAAACTTTGAAAGCACTAAAATGTGTTAATTGAGAGTGTATACTTTCGGTGATGAGCATGTTAAGTCCGTAGGGCAGAAAGAGCCTTTCACCGTGTTTAGTGTTGAGAGGCAGCTCACATTTTTATGCATAGCCCTTTGAGCGCTAGTTGTGCCGACAATAATTATTTAGGCTGCCGTTCTGGCGTTTGAGTAAAAATTTCATGTGATAAAAATAATTATAAACTTTGTAAATAAAATATATCGCAATACGATCGTTTCGGGTATATCGTATTGGGGTATCTTTTGTTTTAGTGTTTTTTTTTGCAAAGTTTTTAACTAATTTTACCTTTCAACAGCAGTTTTTTTAATGTTCTTATTAATTCTATGTGCTGTTTACTTTAAGGCTAATTTGAAATCTTTGAGCAGTTGAGATGTAAAATCCTGTTCATACTGTTACGAAATTGTAATGTTGTTTTTTCCGCATTAATGTGTGTTGCTGGAAAGAGAGTTCTACAGGCATTCTTGCACGTGAAATGAGTATGTGACCCCTTGAACTTGGTCACAAACTTAATGATCGTTTTGGCGACAAAAAATAAAAAATAAAATAAAAAAAAAAATAAAAATAAATTCTCGAATGTAGTGGAATGTTGACTGCATCTCAACTAGGAAAGAAGTTACGAGAAAAATCGAGAAATATGATCTCAAACTGACGTCTCGTCCTGTTTGGCAATCATAAATAGAGAGTCTTTCTCGCTCTCGAGTTCCTTGTGATAGACTGCGCATTGATATTACGATTTGAATAGTGTTATTGCTGTGATAGTTAATGATTTGCCTTTGCATGTGTTACTAAATTCTGTATTTTTGTGATATACTAGAGTTCGATTCGTCGAATAAAGTGTTACACTCACTTTTCGAGCTTGTTGGACTTCTTAAACATACACCCATTGTGAATATTTCGTAACAATACTAACCTCTAGATTTCACTGCAAAACACCAATATTTTCTGCTAACTAAAATACACAGATATAGTATTTTCAATTTTTAAGTTCGAAAGTAGCATTCAGAGCTGATTTTTCCCCCAATCAGAGTTGCTTTTATCTAAATTAATTATTATTATTCAGTTTTTTTTTTTTTTTTTTGTCGGGGGTGGCCGAGAGTTAACATTGTCTAACCTTAATATCCTGGGCAGAATTTTAACAAGGGTGGGAGAATCATTTTTACATTTTAATCTTAAATCGATGTTTAATGCTTTCACTGCGATTGTAGCCAAAACGCAACTGCGAAGATTCTCCTTCAGTAGCTTGTGTTGTTCCTCCGCATGGATTTTTCAGCAGTGACCTGAAGAGTTCAGAGTTGCAATTGTCTAACGCTGAGAGCCAAACGCAACGCTTGCTCCCCTCCCCAGCGAAACATTCAAACACCCCTGCTGAAAAGCAACACTGGTCAGAGAAGGGTTATATTCTTCTGTGAGTTTTATCAGCGAAGAGTGCGAACACGTTAAACTTGGATTCAGTGGTGGGTTAAGTTCCTGTACAATCCACTCTCCGCTCTTACTTAGGCAACTGGTGGAACTCGTACAGTGAAATCAACTTCCGATTGTTTGCCCCTTTTCGCTTAAATGTGTGGTTAATTCTTTAAAAAACATACAAAACAAATTAATTTGTTCTTTTTCCCAATTTTTAATATCTGTATAACATATATATCTGTTTTGACAACATCTATCTTCGAATAGCCAAAATTTCCTAAGGTTAAAAAAAGAAAGAGGCGATGGGTTTTAGGGGCTCACTGGTTCCACTTAGTGTCATACAGGGCCTGCGTAAGACAGGGGTGAATGGGGCCACGTTTTGTAATTTTTGTAATTTAGGGTTCTTGAGCATTTTTATAACACGAAGGAAAAAGAAATCAAGTTCTCCGAAAATTAGGAATTATACTTATCGTTTGGAAAGGAAACTTTTCTCATTGATGAAAAAAGAAAATGTACATTTAGTTATCGTTCATATTAATTATTTATCCATCTCAGATATTGCGGGCAGCCTTGCTAATTGTAGAGGTTCATACTGAGAGATCCAGCAATAAGGAAATGTTTAATAATTTCCGACGCAAAGTAGGAAAGGGTATTTACGTAGGCATTTCCGCTCATCCGCTCTCGTAATTACCGCACAAATGTTTACGTGATGAAACTTTTAGCTATAATTGTAATTTTTTTTGAGAACTGTTAATTTTTAAAGACTAGAGATGGATGCGAGATGGTTTTTGCGAGACGAGACAGAGATTTACAGTTTTTTTGCGAGACGAGACAAACATTTTTAACATTACGATCTAGGGATTGTGCGAGACGAGACAAAGCTTTTAGGCTGTTTTGCGAGACGCTTATTTTTCGTATCGCGTCCATTTCTATTAAATACCTTATACTTTAATCAGTTTCCTAAAAAAGACTTTAATCTTTGTACTAAACTTGAAAGAATGGTCTTAAATAATATGTTCATTTGACAAATTTTTCAAAATTTAGTTTTAATGAAATGTGTTATACAACTGTAATTTTTTTTTTCATTGTGCAGATGCTCGAGGGACTGATTTAATCGATGCTCTTCTTTACATTACACAGTGTAGGCCTTGCAAGAAATTTCCATTGGGCCGCTAAATTACGCTCTCTTGTGAATACTTTAAAGAGGAGGGGGCGTTTTTCAGTTTGCAAACGTTTTAGTACTATAACAATAAAAAAATTCCAAAATGACGCAAAAGTTTTCATTATGCCAACAGCTAAAAGGGAAAGGCAAGCACGTCACTTTGCTAAGGGGTGGAATATTCTACACTACTCCGAAAATTTCGCATTCGTTTACCTTTTTGAAAGGCAATCGTTTTCATTGTATTCTACAGTTTTTGCAGATGTCTGCGAAGAAAAATATATCTTCGACATTCATTTTATGAAGAACCGACGAATTTCCTAATAAATATCCATGAAAGAAGCTAAAGGTTTCAAACATTATTTTCCATGCTTCAGAATTTTCTAAAAATCAAATTTATTTATCATGAAACAAAAATAAGAAAATTGACTAATGCTTATGCACTTTTGCACCCAACATTGATCATGCTAAAATTAGATGGGATAATATACAGTGGCTTACATAAATATATAAGCACTGGGGAAAAAAATCTCTTTTTTATCTTTTAGATTCAAATTAGAGTCTTACTTTGAAAATTTATACAAGAACGTTCAGTAAAAACATTTGACTAGATTTCTATTGACGTAATTTTAAGGTAGGTCCGTAAATCCTAAACACAGTCATTCGTAATTCTTGGAGGGGGGAGGGTATGAGGGGTAGTAGAGGTAACCAAGACGGTTCAGAATCACATTAGCAATGTGGGGTTGGAAGCGTAGTCTTACAGTGCCCGTTGATAATCACTTGGGAAGAAATGTTGAAGTGTTCGTCTGATTTCTTAATCGAGTTTCATAAGCAATGGGCTTTTCTTCGACAGTTTCATCAATGAAATGATGTAGAATTTTTGAAATATCAATTTTAGTCAACTGCTTTCTGCGAAAGATGCATTAGTTTTTGACGAACCATAGTCAGAAATAGGGATGGACGCGAGACGAGACAGAGATTTACAGCTTTTTTACGAGACGAGACAGATATTTTTAACATTACGATATAGGGACTTTGTGAGACGAGACAAAGCTTTTAGGCTGTTTAGCGAGACTCGAGACGAGCTTTTGCGAGACGAGACAGAGATTTACAGCTTTTTTGCAAGACGAGACAGACATTTTTAACATTACGATATAGGGATTTTGTGAGACGAGACAAAGCTTTTAGGCTGTTTTGCGAGACGCAAATTTTCCGTCTCGCGTTCATCCCTAGTCAGAAAGTTCACTATTACTTCAACACGCATCTTCCAAAGTGATTATTAACAGGCAGATGAAGACGACGTTTCTGACTCCCGCATTTCTATGTAATTCTGAACCGCTCTGGCTTCCTTTACCATTCCTTATATATTTTTTTCTCAAGAATTACGAATCACCCTGTGATCCCATTATACGCCTCACCCTTCCTAAAAAACATTCCAACAATATCACTTTTTTACAATGCGGACCAGTGCTCTATAAATTTTAGGATATGTACATGCCACCGAAGGTTAAAAAGAAATAACATTGATTTTAACATTGTGCAGAAATTTTGCTTCTTTATATGACCAGTCCCCGGTCATATACCAGTCCCCGATTATGACATCACGGAGAGCGGGACTTCAGGTATTTTGCCCCCCTCCCCTCTCTCAGCAATAACGAAGCAAGTTTTTCTAAAATCATTTAGTCCTCCATCATTAATCATTAATTTAAAATCATTATGTCCTCCAACCTTTTTATTGCACTCATTAAGCCTGTAAGTCAAGTCTGAAAAAATCTAATGTTTTACACGATACCCCCCTCCCCTCACTCCCACCTTCATACACATAATTCATGCGAAACTGGCTAACTGTTACAAACCTAATGTTTTAGTAAATCACCTTCAATACTTAAAACTCAACATTTCCCTTGATTACAAACTTTCTCCCTTGATTTTGCACAAACAAATTCATAAATTATATTACTGTAATCTAGTTTCTTTTGTTAACCCATTAACGCCCAGCGTCCTATTTTGAGGACTGTCGCAAAATTTGTTGGTCGCAAATATATATAAGTATTAATTTAATTTCCTATTTTAATTTCTCGAATAATAAATCTGATTTTCACAAAATATTCAGCGTTATCTAAGTTAAATGCAAATCTTTCACTGTTTTATTCATATATTTAGGAAAAGAAACACACACACACACACACACACATTCTTCATAACCCACTCGGACATTTATTTATCACTTCTGGCATTGACATAGATTTGAGAATATGTTGGAAAAAAATCGGGCGCTAATGGGATAAATCACCTAACGATCTAAGAAAAGCCGCGAAATTCTGGGAAATCGCGCTACTGTATCGTATCCAGACATTGACGTGATGTCATTTTGAAATCATGAAGTCAGACGTGCTCAAATGATTAGCCAGCTTGTAAAAATATTAAGGGTAAATGATGAAAAGCAAGAAAAAAACAGCAATGAGGAAGGTTAATGATTTCAAAAATAATTTTAAAAAATAATTTGTAATTCTAATTCTTTATGGATAGTTTTTTTCCCCAGGGCCATAACCAGAGGGGAGACTATGGGGGCGAACCCTACCTACGAGTCTCCTAACCTAAGATTTTCAAAAATTTATTGTATATCTACAGATAAATGAAAAAAATTGAAACTACTGCTTTTTAACAATCATTAAATTTTAAATCATTAAAAATATCCGTTGTTTAGGGCGAATTTCTCATCACAATTGCCAGATTTGTATATGGTTAATTATTTTGCTGCTCTTAGCTGCATGTAGTGCCGGATCTTTGATTTTTTCCTATGTGGGGCAAAAACACAAAGCTACTGCTCTTCCTTTAAGTTCCTTAAGGCTTATCCTCTCCAAATATTCTTTGAATATTTTGAATCTCAATGAAAAAAAATATGAATAGAATTAATGGTAAACATTTTAAAGTCACTTTAAAATGTCACTTTAAACAAAAGTCATTTTAAAAATACGGCATTTTGGGAAGCAAATAATCTCTGGAAAATATGTACAAACTAAAAAACACTCCTCCCCCCTCCACCCCCCGACCACTAATACTTGGTCCGTCCCCCGAACTAGATTCAAAGCCCTACCTAGCATTTCATCTTGATTACGGTCCTCTTTTTTCCGAAAAAAATTGAAACTATTGGAAGAAGTAAAATAAATTTCTTAGTGAACAATTTGGGGCCGTTACTAATCTAGGGGACTCGGGCAAAACGTCCGAATTGAAGGCCTTGATTAAAATAGTGTTTCATAATCTTTCACTTCTGGAAAAATTTCCTGTCGCGATCATAGGTGCACCAACGAAGAGGGCTATAGGCGCTAAAGCTCCCCCCCACTAAAGCTGGAGAATTAGATCTGAAGAGCTTTAAAAAATTGAAAATTATCATTAATGAATTAAAATATTTTATTTTTAAAAATTGTCTTCAAATTATTTCGAAAATATTTTTTACAAAAAAAAAAAAAAAAAAAAAAAAAAAAAAGGAAAAAGAAAAAAAAAAGAAGACATTGGTAGACCTAGGGCCCCCAAATTTTAGGGGGCCCAAAAGTATTAAAATAGTTTAAGTTCTATTCCTAAAAGAAATGAGTTATGCTAAGTTTTTATCAGTAATGAAAATAGATAAAGAGATGTACTTTGACAACACGCATACCACTGAGCAAAAAGGCTTATTTACTCTATATTCAGGGATAAAACAAACGTAAGATTCCGAGAATTCCACCATGGAGTATTCATTGACGCGATATGTCATTTGATTCATAAGCATAACTTTTAGATTAAAAGCTAAAAATTTGTGAACTTTAAATTAAAACTTTTGGTATTGGAGAGTTTGAAGCTAAAGAACCCCCCCCCCCTCCCCTTACGTATGAAATTGCAAAGAAATGCTGTACCTTATGATTATAAGTGGTATGACCAATTAGAAATGACCGCACAGGGGCCCCCCAAAAGTGCTGGTCCTAGGGCCTCCGAATGTCTTAGTCGGGCTCTGATTATAAGAAAGTTATTACTATAATCGAGGTCACTATAACCGATTTCATCAGTCTTTGTAGCCTTAACGTCCCTTATACTCAAATCCTGGGTCCGCCAATGGTCACGATTGATATCCCGCGGAACAAAATACCGGCCGTGAATGTTCCTGCTCATTTACTCACTCTCAGGATTTTGGGAGAAGATACGCTTCTCTTCTAAAACACCTTCCAATTCTGAAACGAGAACTGCAGCCGCCTTGGCTGTCTCACTCAGGTGAGGCACTGGTTTTTCATGCCCGTGGGTGTCTCGTCTCGCATACCTTTTTTTCGTTCCCCTTCCATACCTGCGTCCGCCGCCGCTCCGGCCAATGGCAGACCCGCTTACAACTCAGCCAGGCCAACCGCAGAACCCGTCTCAAACTGCCACCTGTGAGCGTTGAACACAACCAACCAGCCGGAATTCTTTCGTGGTGGACTTGGGGGAAATCAGTTGTTGACGTCGAAAAGTTGCGAGGCACTACTCCGAGAGAGTAGTGTTGTCTGTGTGCCTCTTTTTTGTGTTTTGTTTTATTTATTTCGTTTGTATTTTGTTTACTCACCTGTGTGTGCGTGTGTGATACTTGGACTTTTACTATCGGATGCTCTATCCCTGGAATACTATGAAAGGTGAGTACGAATTTCTCAAAAAAGAACACTTATTTATTTTCTACACGATCGCGGTCTTGCCGCAACGTCTTTTTAGACGTTCGCTGAAAAAGAAGTTTTAACGTCGGTCATTTCTTTATTGAGGTTGTGTGGTATGTGTACAGTATATTCCTGAATCGTTCGATAGATCTGTGCTTCTGCTGGTAAATACCGCTAGATAGGGTTCCAAAGGACTGAAGCTGACTAATTTAATCGTGGTAATTACACAAAAAGAACAGCAACGGCATGGATCGAATCGGTATGATGAATAAAAAGAAAAATGACAACAATGAAAATTAATAGTCAATGCTAGAAACATCACAACGAGCGTTCAGTTAATTTGATGCTATCCAAAAGAAAGAAAAATTTCTGTCGATTATTACACTGAAAACAGCCGGTGTTTATCAGCATCAGCTGATTTGAATATCAAAATAACACTGAAGCGGTATAGTGGAGTACATTTAAAAGGTGTTAAAAGTCCCTAGGTATTATTGAGTAACTATCGTTGAAATTAAACATCAAAACATTCTGTGTATATTCTATACGAGTACACACAGGATGTTTTGGTGTTTAATTAAATGATGATAAAGGCAAAATAATAGAGAGAGTGGAAAAAAAAAAATATCTTGCTTGTCTTTTAAATGTCCGTATTTTTAAAATTTATTTTCTTTCCTTCATGCATCCGGCATGAATTCTATGATGTTTATTTTAAGTTGACGTTTAAAATTGCTAGTGTGGGAAGCGGGGTACTGGTGGATTCCTAAAAGTTCCGAGGAGGTGAATGGTGCGGGGGTAATAAGTTTGGCAACACATCCTATCACTCTAAATGTATATGAAGGCTTAATAAATTGCTTCCAGACTTATGAATAAATTAATTATATTGCCCGTACGATTGTTTCTAGTATACACATTTTTTGATTTAATTATTTGCAAAAGCGATTTCTTCTTTTCCCCAGTGTTCGCATAGATTTTTGATGCTTTGTCATATTCATTAAAGAAGTGGATTTTTCTAATGAAGAATATATTTTTATGTTCAGTTGGTGGCCTTGAGGTGGAGGGGAAGAAAGAGGAACTTTAGTTTTAGAGCTAAATAGAAATATCTGAATGTCTATTTCTTGAAGAAAGAAATAAAAAGTATTCTAAATAATAAGAGAAAAGTAAAGTATTTAAAGTATAAGAAAAACGATACTAGCAGAGGCAAAGAAAATTAGCAACTTCATATCATTGGATGGATATTTTCTTATCCATCCAATGATATGAAGTTGCAGATTCAGTTGAAGATTTATCAAGTCTGAAACAATAACAATAAGAAAAAAATTTCCATATGAATCAGACGTAAAAAAAATTTTGTTTAAATAACAAAATGTTATGCTGAATTAAAAAATAAAGCTATTTTCTCTGGAAACGAGTGAAAAAAAATATTTTGGATAAATTAGCTAAATCATTTGTTAATTTAAACAAAATATTCAGTTGAAGATTTATCATTGAAATGATTCGTTCAACATAACATTTTTCTTAGGTGTAATCTCTTGTATCCCTTTCATGTTTGTTTGCTATTCGTAGGGAAATACTTAAACACGTACTTCTCGTACTTTTTCCTACATACGTAGTCGAATTCATTTAATCCTATCAAGCTCATTTATTGTGAGTAAAAATTTTATCCCCTTATCAACACAACTAAATATTTGCAAACTTAAAATTTGAATTGAATATTCATACCTGAATATGTAAGTTGATGTTCAAGAGCTGGATAAATACCAGCACTTACTATATCAAGGTTTTTTTTTTTTTTTTTTTAAAGGTGGGAGGAGGTGTTTAGTAGCTTTGATGATGTCTCTTATCTTAACAAAGTACTCACTGTTGTTTTGGATACCGTTTGATCCATGAATATGCTTTGATCTTTTCATATTAATAAGAGAGAGAGAGAGAATTCTTGCTGTCTATATAAATTTTAAGAAAGAACAACGGGCCCTCCTATTATATAAAAAGCAATACTTTGAATGTATGATTATAAAAACTATAATTTGAAAAGTAAGTCTAAAAAATAGTTATTACATATTTACTAAGTGTTGAGTGGCCTGCTAGCCTAATATGAAAGAATTAAAATTTGTGCAGAGAGAACAACAGAAAAAAAGATGTTAAAATCTATTGAATCAAATAATTTTATTACTCTCCTGTTTTAATGTGTTTGGGTTGATATATCTTCCCAGAAAGCTTACCCCCACCTCTCGAAATGCAGGAATTCCTTGTTTCAAAAAAAGTTTTTTAATTTATTAAAATATTTATTAGTTTTTTAAACTAAACTCTTGTATCTTTATTGACTGAAAGAATTCGAAAAATAATTTCAATGATATACTGAGCTTTAAGAATACTTGTATAGAAATATTTCAACTATTATCATATTAAAAAAATTAAAAGCTTTATACATTCAAATTTTATTTTTGTCAAACATTTTTATCTATGGTATTTTTTAGTGATTAGATAATCGTTTTTTAAAAGATTTGAATTTTAGTTTGGATGCAAAAATTCGCCTTCTGGCGGTATTTAAGATTATTAATGCACAGTAAAATCAAATTTTTAACAGGAAGAAAAGAAAGTCTTTTAATTTTGAGAATAAGTTATTGAATTTTTTCACAAAAATTGTTACATTTTGTTAAAATCCAATTAAACACTATTACTCTGAGTCAACTACTGGTGAAATAATTAAGGAAAGCAATCCAACCAGCCTGTTTAAAAGTAGTCTACATTTGTACGTAACTATTATTACTGAAATAAATATAAAATACACAATTAGCGCAACGGATTCCAAGCGGCAGTTTAAAATACCGCCTGCTCCCACGTGTGACGTCATGCGTATAAGTCCATTGACAGTGTTGGCATGAAGAAGGCCGAGGAGGAAAATTGACGCCCCTAATGAAAAATTTAAACTGGAATAGTTTTAAGCATGCAAAAATGATATTTCAAATTAAAAATTTTACAGCAGCAAATCTATGATTTAGTACTAGCTCTGAAGCCTATGACTGAGGTCAGGCGCGTAGCCAGGAAAATTTTTCGGGGGGGGGATATGCACCTGGAAAATTTTTCGGGGGGGAGGAATATGAACTTATATGTGTATAAATAGACGGAATTTCATCACTAATCCAAAAATTTCGGGGGAGGATATATCCCGATATCCCCCCCCCCTGGCTACGCCCCTGACTGAGGCTATTCTATGATTGATGCTTTACAATTTATTGTAATCATTTTATTAAGTGTAGAAGCATTTTGTGGATACTTTAAATAGCGTAAACTGAAAATTTTTAAAATTTATACCCCCTCCCCCTTTCTCTTCTCCAGAAAACTGTGAAATGATTTATTGATATTCAGGAGAATATTGTTATAGTGCAAATGAATGAAACAACATTTTAAGAAATGTTGTTTTTACAGTGAAAGTACTTGGAGTAGTATTTGCAAGTACTTGCAAAGAATCCACTTTATTTCGACAATCAGTGAAAATATTTCCAATTACATAAAATTTGCGGGTGCGTCTATAATACAGAAAGAAAAAATTGGCCTAGCAACATTTAAGTCTCACTTTTTATAACTTCAAAACTAGAGTTTTGGTATTTTGATTTATAATTATCTCATTCATAACGTACATTATCATAAAAAAATAATAAATAAAGTAAAATAAACCTCTTCATACAAATATTTAACAATTTTATCCAAACATAACAGACGCAATGACAGCACAACGAATTATTATTTTGTACAAGTTATTTAAGTAAAATTACTCGGGAAGAAATTAAAGTAAAAACAAAATTAAATAATTGTGTTAAAGATTTTTCCCATAATATTAGTCACGTGACTGCTTTCAACGCAATCATGATACCGGAGAAACAATGAGGCAATATCTGTACACATTTAAACCAATTTCACAATTCCCAGAGCTGAAATACTGAAAAAAAAAACTAATTTGCAATTTATTGAATGGGTTGAAAAAAGATTTATTGATAGTTCGAAATGCAATATTAATATAGTTTATGAAACCTTATCTCTTGGATGCGGTTCAAACTATATCAACAGAAAGATTCAGAGTTCATAGTACAAATTCTTAGAAAGGTTACAGGTAAATCAATAGGCAACTCAAAATTATATAACTTTGGGAGGTCACAAATGCTTTCTTTAATCATCAGCGAAATTTTTGTGTGTGGCAAAGCAAAAATTAGTCTTTCGTAAAGTGCACTCAACTAAAACTGATGTTTTAGAAATCGTATCGCATTTTGACTGCTGCAGCGTTTTGTTTTTTTTATAAGAAAAAATAATCTAACCTAATATTTATGAAACTCAGTCAATTAATTACATTTACACTTCAATATGGGGGCAGTAAAAAACTAGTGCATGAAGTTATTTGCAAATCTTGTATTGCTTTGTAATTCTGAGTCAAACGTTGTACTGTGAGTTTAGATTTACCCAGTGAAAGTGAACAAATGTATAAAGAAATAAACAAAATTGAGGCTATCGATTCATTGTATAATTAGTGCAATAGTGGAAAAGCGATAACGGAAAACTAGTTAACAAACTACTGTGAAATTAACGATACAAATGCAAACTAAACTTTTGTATTAGTCATGGTTTAGTCATATTAAAAAAAACAATTTTATAAAAAAAATATGATGTGATTTTATTTTATTCTTTTTTCGCCAAAGCATACCAGTAATATTTGTTTTATAGAATATTTATGTGCATTCTTAAAGTATATTCTTTTGAAAGTTCCTTAAAAATAAGCTGTTTTCAGATACTTAAAATTCAAATCATTTAGTATTTTCTAGTGCCAATGTACATATGTTTATGAAAATCAAATCATTTTTTTAATTAAAAAGACGTTGCTATATTCTTTAAGAATAGCTTTCAAGCATTTGAACCTTTTAATTAAAAAAAGTGTAATAATTATCTTTCTTTCTATGAGAAACGACAGGAAAGCACGTTTGTTTATACACATCCTTTTTATTTCATTATTATTTTGGAATCGCGCTTAATTAATATCTTGATAAAATTTGAAGTAGAAGAATATACGATTATTTTATTAAATTAAGGTTATTACGGATTTTCAGTATTATACACGATATAATTGACATTACACTTTGGGTTATAATTATAGAATTTTTCGCAATTTTACATTTAGAAGAGATAACCCCAATCTTATAAACTCTAAGCAATACAGATCGCACTTCACACATTTCTATGCAAAATGTTTGTAAATACTATAAATATTAAATAATATAAATTTGAATATATCGCATTTTGACTATTGAGTAATATTAATTTTTCTAAAATTTACAACCTTTCGTTGATATGTGACGCTATCCCTTAGGCAGGTAGCCCTCGTGTGTACCAAGCAACACAACCGGCCGATACGAGATAAAAAATAAAATAATGCAATATATTTTTTTTTCCATATGAATTTAACATTGATTTATTTCTAATATCCTGTTATAGAATTTTAATTAAACTATTTATTTTACTAATATAATTTTTAGAGATGTAGAGAGTACTCGATAAATACACTGTACTCGGCTTATTTGGCCAGTTTGCTGAGTACGGGGTGCTCGACAGAACTTGGACGGAGTACGCGGCTGATACAGAGTAATTATAAGAATTTCAATATTTTTAAATATTATTGAACAGATTTGTAAAAAATTATGGAAATATAAATAATATATGTAAAAATAAATAAAAGCTTAGGTATATAATAGTATATATATACAATAGGTATACAAAAAAGCAATAATGGTAATAAAACAATAAAGGAAACCTCTAATGTGAAATTACTGAAAATCAAAATCTAACTACATATTTATACAAATTAAAGTCTATTTAATAAAACTGTGTTAGAATGGATTATGATTTTTGATAAAAAAAATAAAAAAAAAGAAACAGAAAATGCTCTAAAATTCTAAAAATTAAATTTAGTGTATTGCAAGTTATGATGGAAAAACACAAATTGTTTTACATTTTTTCATTATTCCCTGCTTTTGATAAGACATGCTTGCTAAAAGTATAAACAGAAAGTGCACACAAGATTTTTTTTTGTTGCAAGTTTTCACAAAATTGGAAGTTTTAACTATCAAGCATAGCAGGGTGCCTAATCTGTGTATCATATATATGTATATGCACACACACAAAAATGTTGCATTCATATGAAAGAGTGCAGTGAGCAATTTAACAATATTTTAAAAATAAATTTTAATAATCAATTTTATAAACAATATGTCAATCAGAAAATATTTTATTAGACAATTGTAAGAATCATAAAATTTAAAATATCATTATTATATGCTATAGTGCGCAAATTTAGCATTTTAATTTATTTCGTATTATATTGTATTTTTATATATGTGTAACTTTAATTTATATTATATTTTAATGTACAGTTTTATTGAATTTATATTAACTTAAAAGACAATTAAAAATTTTCATTTCAAAAAGTGCAAAATTCTTCATATGTAAATCTACGTTTCTTTTAGAAACTACTCGGTAACTCGCGCAAAGTGCTACTTGGGACATCACTGATAATTTTGATGATTAAAAAGTATGCTGTTAATGTGTTCTTAGTTAAAATTAGGTAGTAGACGTACATGACAATGCTTTAAAATGATAATTATAAAACTATTTATATTTTTCTGGAGCTGGCTTAGATTCTTATCTCGACCCTTTTCTTTATTGTCTAAATCTACATCTATAGCTAAAACTGAATTTTCATTGATTTTGAATGAGAGAATTAGTTTATAATAATAATTTACTGATAAAGCTATCTGGGGAAAAAATCTATATTTCTTAAAATGGCGTAAAGTTTATACTATATTACTTCATTATGTGAGGATCTGTGGGTGTCAATTCTAAAGCAAAAAATTAGGGGGGGGGAGAAATGTTGGGTAACGAGTGTTTGACTTGTGAATGTTTAACATTTATTATCTAACACTGATTTAGATTAGATTTTTGAAATGATTTATTTTACATTTTCATTTGATAATTTATTATATTCACAAGCGGTAAGATTCATTAAACTCTTTTTATACACTCTTTCGCTTTATTTCATTTAATAAGTTCAAATACATCAATTTGTTTAATCTTAAACAAACAAACAAACAAACAAAAACAACAAAACAAAAACGCTGCCAAAAATTAAAGCTAAAAATGCCTATAGACGTTCAAGAACAAAATTAAGAAATATTTATCTTCTAAAACATTTAAGAGTGTCGGAAATTTTTGGATGACATGAAACACTTGTGGGCTCTTATAGACTGTATAAATTATGATATTTTTTCAAAGGGGACTTACTAAAGCATTTAAATCTACATTTTTGAAGTGCATTTAAATCTTTAAAAGGTGTAATTTTTTTTTATTTTTTTATTAAGGAACAGATATTATAAGAGGATAATCGCATTAAAAGGAATAATAAGCAATTTGAAATATCTTTCTTCATTAAATATAAGTAGAGAGGCATAAAATACAAGATAATTTGTTCATATGGAATAAATTCATGCATGGAATAAATTCATATGTTTATAATATTCATATAGAGTAAATTAAGTAATTGCAATTTTTGGATGTCGAAAGTGCCAAACTTGTCAATTGATTATGAAAAGCTCATGCTTGTAATATCTTACTGTCCAAACTTGCGTGCATGAATTTATTAGTATTTAACAATTTACATGAGGCTTTCATAATGCTTTAAAATTTTGAAGTATTAGCATTAATAAAATAAATATTAATTTATTAGTAAACTATTTTTAAATGTCTTAGTTTTAATTTTCCTGTACACTTTAAAGCTAAGTTTTAAAATAACTTTAATCATGGGTGTATTCGGTGGGGGAAAAATTTATAACATTTATAAAGCATGCTCATTAGAAAAGTGATTCTCGATTTTTTTGAAGACGGAGAGCATTTAAAATCCTATACCTAGTTGTACGTGAACTATATTTAAATTTCTGAGAAACTTGCAATTATGTAAAATTTCTAAATTCATTTTCAAATTTGGACACATATTTCTCTGCGTATTTCTGCTTAAAAATGAACTTATTCAAACTAATGCACAAAAAAAAAGCATTACGTAAACTAAGGTTTCTTGTTGTTTTGAAGATACAATAAATTGGAAAAGGGTACTTACGTATTATCCCGGTGGTCATTCCCGCCAAACTATTTTTGCGTCAAGTATGCTGACAAACTTTTGCAAATCGTATTCTTAACCATGAATAATTTCATGTGTCCCGGCATTTATCTTGGCGTAAAATCACTCGTCTTGGCGAACCGCCGGGATAATACGTGTAAGTACCTGAAAAAGAAACAAACAGAAGAAAAAAAAAAAAAAAAAAAAACCTGATCGAAAGAACGTCAGACAATGTGAAGTTTATAATGAAATACATGATGATAGTTAAAATAAGTAAAAACTTAGAACAAAGTAAAAATAAGTAAAAACTTAGAACAAAACAATATTATTTATTTATCATTTAACAACAGTATTTGAGTGTTTCTTCCATGAGGATAGTGTATTTTAAAAAAATTCAAACTTAAAAGCATAGTCGTACAGTTTTGAAAACTGCTCAGGGTTGATGTCTCAAATCATGTATTTGTATAATAATAAAATACATTTCAAATGTGTAATAACTGGGTAAAATTGGACAGTTCACAAAAGTGTTTTTTCCTAAGAGCTAAGATCCGTTTGGACCTGCATAACTATATAATTGATGAAAAAATTCAGTAGAGTTAAGTTCTTCCATAAATATTATTCTATTTAATTTCACCTGTTGGATTTTTTTTTTGTAAAAATGCACTGGATTTCCATAAAAAAAAATTTCCTCCAAGGTACGCACTTCTTTTGTTAAAGCAAATGAGCATCTTCATTATCATACCCACAGTAGATGAAAACTAGCTTTTGCCATTGAGCGACAAAGGTGACATGGCTTACATATTTACCGACGTGGGTGTATTCCGGAATCCGCAGTTCTTGTAAGTGCTCACCTCCTGGAAACCGCAACTGGCTTTTTAATTTGCAGTTGTCAGGTATTTAAATATCTGACGGTAGTGCAGGACAAGTTAATGACCTTTCGTTCTGAATCCTTTGACGAAATTACAGTGCACAAATCTGTTGAGGAATCTTAAGAATTTAAACTGTGTAATATTTCTGTAATGTTCCGTTGTAGATTGGGAAGAAAAACAAAGTTATGTTGGGGGGAAAAGGGTGGGAGCTTGCTTTTAACCCATGACGTTAGGAACTGCCTTAAAAGCTCTTAGTCAAACTATAAAAATGTGTTTATCTGAATGCAAGGAGAAATTTGATTAGTTAAAAAAATGTTGTAGAACTTCAGTTGGGCCTAAAAAATGATAGTAACATATTTGCGATCGTGCAGAAAGAGTGTGTTTTTTAAATTTTAAAATGTAGAAAAAGAAGTAAAAAAATTAACAGTGGAGCAATAATAGGGATTATTAACTTGCTCATTACAGTTATTGTAAAAGGTTAAAATGTCTGTTCAGTTTTAATATAAAATAGTTGAAAGGAAATACTATTACACATTTTCAGTAATACAATATTGCATGATTGAACAGTTTAAAAAAACATATTGATTTACTAAAGGATATTAATTCTGAATTTGTAAAAAAAGTGAAACACGCAAACTGCCTTAAATGTGTAAATGTCAAATAATATCATTCTTACATCTCGCGCACTGTCATTTCGACCAAAAATTCGTAACGAAAAGTTATTAATTTGTCCTACCTGACAATTGGATATTTAAATAAACAGATTTTCAAATTTAATCCGGCTCGATTTTAAGTTGCGGCTTTCTAGCGGTAATATCTTACAAGAAATGTGGACTTTAGAGCATACCAAAGTCAGTATGTATTAAAAAATTTCACCTTTGACTCAATAAAGTTATTATCCTCATAGTTCTCATAAAGGAAAACATCACGTGAAAAGCGTAGAGAAGTCCAGTATTCTCGAAAGTTTGTAAGAATTCACTTAGAGATACGTCTTACATTCTTAATTATCACTGTCGTTTATTTTCATTTATAAAACATTCCAACTCTGTACATTCTTGGTTACATAACGCCCGTTATGTAACCACATATGTCCTATGAGTAAACCCCAACATCGACTAGAAATTTAAGTGACTTTCTTGTCAGAACATAATTTTTCATTCTATCAGTTGTACAGTGAGAATTTATATCATATTTACAATTAACTTACTATTTGCTGCATTATTAATTTAATACTAAAATTTCATGTTATTATTTCGATGAATCTAGCCTGAATGCATCGTACAACTAAAACCAGTGGACTTTTGAATAACAGTAAAAAGTAGTGAATAAGACAGGGACACACACAAAAAAAAAATCAGTTTAAGGCAGACTTATTAAAGGTATATCTGTGAAAAGCATATGCATACATGTTTTCGCTATTGCGATATTTAACGAGAATAAATTCAGGTTTAACTTTTTCTCAGAAATTTTTTAAGTATTCCAATTGTTTGATTTGGCGGATAAATTACTTTACACCAATTTAATAAATAACTAATAAATAAAAAAAAATTAATAAATAATTAATAAATAATAAAATGAGGATAAATTAATAAAATAATTAATAAAAAAAAAAAAAAACAAATACCAATAATATTTGTGATTTACAAAACATCAAATCTTTGGGGTTTTTTGCAAATACAAATTATTTTCAATGAGACAAAGGAAGGAAAATTGACTGATGCGCCTTTACTTTTTTCCTGTCAATTTTAGCCATTGCGTCATGGAAGGAGGCGAACTATCAATTTTGAACGCATATATTAAATGTGAATATGGTTGATCACTATCGAAGTTTCTTGTATAGTTTTCCCTTTTTAAAGAATAAAAAAAGTTTTAAAACTTTTTTTTTTTAAATTTAAGAGCTTTCATTGAAGAATGAGCATTCGGAAAAGATCATAGTATTCAGTAAAATAAGGCGAAAAAAAAAACCCGTAAAAGAATTTTGTTGTATGCAAAACTTAAAAAATTGAGCTGACCTTTTCAATAATAAAAATAATTAATTTCCTCTTAAATAATAATAATAATAATAATAAATTGAACAATCTGAAACCTACACTTAAAAACTGGTTTGACGAATTAACAAAGGGACCAAAAATTTCTGCATTGATTGATTAGTAATTTTGAAAACGTACAAAGTAACATATTTACTAAAAATAAATAAATACAATTAAATAGAAAAATAAATAAATGAAAAACGCTCTTCAAGTACAGTTAGTCTTTCATAGTCAGTGCTGAGATTTATGTTGAGGACGCCACATTAAATTAAAAAGAGGTTAAAATAAAATAGTTGTATATTTCATGTAATACTGCGTTTAACGTACTTCTGCTTTGTCAAAATGTAATTTTAAAACTTACATGTAAGGATCGGGCAAAGTTTAATTCACATTTAAGGAGAGGAAAAAGTTTAACTTGTGTGGTGGTGATTTCATTTCACTTTAGTCTGTACAGGAAGAGATAAATTAAACGTAAAACTAAAGGGCCTAAAAATATGCATAAACAAGTAATGAATTGTAGGAAAGAAAACTTTTTATGACTATACCGTACATTAGTTCTTATTACTAAAATAAGCTAATCAGATAAACAAAACATGCAAAGGAAATAGGATATTAAGTTTCTTCTTGCATATTTTGTTGTTTTTCTTATGATTTTTATTGATTTAGTTTATTATTTATCACTTGTTCATCAGTTGATTTGCAGTTTCTGGATTTTCCTGTTGAGTTTGGTGGTGTTTTAACTTTCTTGATCAGTATCGGTATTATTTAGACAATTTCCTCTGTCTATTTTGAATTATCATTCGTTTTTGGTTTTTACGTTGCACATTCAAAATAACCAAGGCTGGCAAGTTTTTTTCATCACTAATAAAAGAAAAGTTCGATAAAATACTTACAACTACGGTTTTTTTTTTGTTTCTTTATTCGCAACAGAATTTACTATATCTTTCTTAAAAACATAGATTAACTTCTTATTTATTTATTATTTATTTCTATAAGGAAGGAAAAGGAAAAAGGAATGTTTGGAGTTTAGTTTAGAAACTAGTTAGCTGAGAAATTTTAGTTTATGTATGTATATATATAATTCTTGCATAATATGGTTCATTGTATTTCGATTTTCATACTGTTAGCCCTCTGATTCTGTTGATATACTCCCCCCCCCCCCCGCCAACGGGGTATGTCATTTTTGCAGTAATATTCTTTGTGTTTTACTTATTAATTAAATATATATACATATAAAGAAACATGTATTAAACTTTAAAGAAAGAGTTGATATATGTTGGTTTTATTTAATTCAGCTATTTTCCTCCAAAGATATTTAATTTGAAATTTGAAACTTTACAGATTATAGTTTTTAAGTTAAAAAAAAATATTTCGAAAAATTCATGACAGAAATACACACACACACACACAAATGTATCATTAAATCAGATTTAATCTGAAAGTCATTCCCATCAACCAACATTTTAGGATATATGCATACATCTATATAATATCATCAATGAATATTTATTTATTTATTTTTACTTAAATAGGATATGCAAATTTTGAACTGCATGATCCGTTTACTGTGCATCAAATCTAATTGCATCATTTTCATATATTTGTAGTAATTGCTCGTTAATCATCGTCTTTCAGAGCTGAATAAAGTTTCCGAGTTGAGCAATCTTAGGACAACTCTAAATTATTTCTGGACCCAAACGTACGCCAACCAACCAGTTTTTTTTCTTTTATTCAAATTCAGAGAAATCTATGCTGCAGGAAAAAAAAAATTAAATGTCGAAGCATCAGTGTTAATTCTACAGCTGTCCCACTTTTTTCTACATCTTTACTTGCGGGCGTATTTTGATGAGGGTACAACTCGTATAGCGTGCTAAAAATGTTCCGTTTTCCCACGGAGCCTGACTTACTTGTTGGAAAGGCCGGCGAATTCCACACAGAGAAGGTGCCTTATAAATGTATTCACCCATTTGTTAATGTACGTATGGATGGATGAAATGGTTACAGATGTAAAAAGGCTAATAGTCTATACATTTCCCACCCCCTCCCCCCCCCATCTGTCAGTTTGAGATTGTCTCGAAGATGTGTAATTCAGTTTTTCCAAAAGAGCTTAAACCTATCATTTTAAGTCTTCATTTTACGATTCTCGTATATAATATCATAAACATATCGTCGTTAATTATTATAATCATGCAGGATAAACAAAATAAAAAAAGTTCAGTTTTTATCGTGCGAAACTGACTCAAAGATATACACGTTCAGTTTTCCCGAAATAGCTCTATAAAGTATCATTTTGAGAGTTCATTTTGCGATTTTCTTTCATGAGCACGCCTTCATTAATAATCATGATGCATGCTGGATAAAAATAAATAAATAAATGAAACAATAAATAAAAGGTTGTATTTATGTCGGTGATCGGTTGTTGGAGTCTTCATTTTAAGGATTTTATTCTACATTTTGTGTATCATTAGGGATGGACGCAAGACGAAAAATAAGGCTGTATGGTTCCGCAAAACAGCTGCCAAACCTTGTCTCGTCTTTTCAAAATCCCTATATAATAATTAGAAATAAATCTGCCTTATGCCTTTTAGTAACTGCGAATCTGTCTTGGTTCATCTCGCATCCATCCCTGTATGAAATCTAGCCTTTCCGCCAACTAATGCTCTACACCAGGGATGGGCAAACTACGGCCCGCGGGCCAAATCCGGCCCGCCGGAAGGTTTTATCCGGCCTGCGGATGGAATTTTAATTTGTCGGTCCGACGGAAATTGAAAGAATATATATATTTATATATTATAAATCCATTTTAAGAATTATGAAGATAGCTTGAAAAAAGTGCACTTTGAGTTCGAACGCAGATTTCAAGATTTCAGTGCCATTCAAACAGAATTGGATATTTTTACCATGCCTTTCAACGTAAATTGTAAAGCAGTGAGGTCAGATTTGCAGCTTGAATTAATTCAATTGCAATCTAACAATCATCTCATGCAGTTGTTTTTAAATATGCCAAAGCTAGAGTTTTACAAATCATTATCGAAAGCAAGTTTTCCAAATTTAATATCTCACGCCCAGAAAATCAGTGCTATGTTTGCTTTATCTTATAAATGTGAAAGTGTTTTCAACTATGAAACTTAGAGAGAATTCTTTCAGAAGTAGACTGACAGATGAGCATTTAGCCTCGTTCCTTAGAATCAGTGCATCTCACTTCGAACCTCAGGAACTTTTAAAAATGAAATCGCAATTTCACTCACCTCATTAACATATTTAAATTGTAATACTTGTATATCGTTTTTAAAATTTTAGAAAAATTTATCTTGGCCCGCCAAACTTTTTTTTTTTTTTTTTTTTTTCGAATTTTGGCACGCGACCGAAAAAGTTTGCCCATCCCTGCTCTACACGTTTGCTATTAGCTTCTTTTCATACTTTTTGCAAAATGACTGATAACTAATGCTCCCGCATTTGTTACCAGTGCTGAAATTTTATGTAGTTTTTTAGTATAAATAAACATTATTTCTGAAAGTCCAGCTGTCTGAAAAAAAAAAAAAATATTGTGATATTTAGCTGTCTAACCGACGTACAAAAGGTGAAATGTGTATATGTTTCAATACAATATTTAAAAATAAAATGAAACGATAACTTACTTCAAGCCATATAATTTTATGTACTGGCATACGGTAACTTCATTAGCTGTGTTCCAGCTTTATTCTAATATACTTATAGGAAGGCAGTATTTTGAAGAGGGATATCCGCTAGCAGGTTGTGTGTGTGTGTGTGGGGGGGGGGATATTTTGGCTCTTACTCATACACGAGTTTGTTTAAATTAGGTTACTTATGGACAGGACAGGCTTATTATAGCTGAACGTTAGTTATGAACGTATAACTTAAAATAAATTATCAGTACTAGTTCTAGTAAAATGCAAGCTGAATAAATCTTATTGTACTTTGTGTCCGATCTAAAAGAAAATATTTTTTTCTGTGAGTACAACCAGTTTTGTTAGCTGGCACTTTGAATTCTCCGTCTGCAGAGAAAAACCACAAGTGTTGCACAAACTCGTAACTTCAACTTCTACGTTAGTTCTATCAGCTGTGTCCCAATTTCCCCTCCCCCATTCACTTGCGTGCTGTTTTTTTAAGAGAGTTCTCCGTTAGCGTGTTGCAAATGTCCGGCTCTCCTCACTCATTCACGAGTTTGTTTCAGTCACACATTTCTCAGTTTTTCCCGCTTTTATTTATCCACTTTTTTTTTTTCCCGTGGAAATGAGAATGGAGACTCACTCGACCGTGGTTCGTAGGGAACCAAGAGAAGAGATATGTCTTGGGCAAAAATGACTGCCGCCGATAGAAACGTGCAGCAGCAATTGGCCTTGTTTTCCGTAAAGGCTGCAGGAATCAGGAAAACTGGAAGTGTATTTAGCATACTTGGAATATTTACGTAGTACCACGAATGTCTGCACGATTACACTTTTTAGAAAGGTATTCTGAAAACGAAATATTAACGTTGTTAAAGAAACTTTAAATTAGTCGCATTTAAAGTAGCTGTAATTAGTTTTGGCTCATAATAATAATTTAAAAACAATTTTCAATGTTAATAAGTGCTTCCATAAAGCTTTGAGGAAAATGACTTTCCGAAATGAAAACAAAACAAGAAAAGCATTAACCTTGTTCTTTGAATTGACTTTGGTAGATATTGTTTCTGTAGGAATGAGGAAGATCTGCAACTTTGGGCATATTTAAAATGTTTTTTAAAGCATTCGAAATAGTGGATATTACTTTTTAATTGGATTTGGGAGAAAAAGATCGATATTTTAAGGAACTATTAGTTGGTTATAATGTAACTTGTTTTAAAATGTTAGAATGCTGTAATATTAAGAATTCCATTACTTTTAATTCTGCGAAAAAACGATTTTTAAAAACTAGACAAATGAAATAATGTGCAGCAACAGTTTATTCTTCATCACTGTCATGGTGAAGAATTAATGCATTTTTGAAGAAAATTGAATTAAACAAGCAAACAGTTAGAGTATGCTTAAAATTTTTCGCATATCTGTACTGTTTTCGGAACATTAGCAATTTTTTTTTGTGATTTTATTTCATGTAGGGTAATCTACAATTAATGATATTATTTGTAAATAAAGGAACTGCAGTGGGTTTCGATACTATGTAATAATATTTTTTTAATATTATTGATTGGTTTTGTTAAGAATGTTGAAACATGCGTGCTTACTTTACGTTAGTTTAGTGTTAATGTGTTAACATTGTGTGTTTTGAAGTGCGTTAGTTTTTCAAATAACTATTAATTAACAAATAATAAGATACCCTATTTAATTACATTTTAGTATAAGTTTTGTTTCTGTTATTTAATTTATAGTGTATCTACTAGATACAGTTAATGCCATATTAACAGAATAATTATAAGTATTATATATATATGTATTAGAATATTTAATTTAGACTGGAAGCCTATAAATTGCAGTTCTCAAAACACAAAATTTAATTCTTTTATTACTGATTTGACACTGTAATGGCAAATAAAGTTAAGTTTCATTTAGATTAGATTCATTAAAAACACGTTTTACATTTCCAAAACATATAGCTTTTGCATTTTTTTTCCTCATTTGGGCTTTCTAGATTTAGTATTTTACGTGTAAGCTGTACTGTTCATATTTTGCCCCTGAATCGAGTATTTTGTGATCTTACCTGCCATCATAAAAGGATAAAATAAATACTTTGCTTGTTACAACAACTCCTGTTAATTAGTAGATTGTTGTAATGTCAAATTAGTAGATTGTTGTAATGTAATGATTGACTAATTAGATTGATGTAATGTTACCTGTCATCCTATAAAGGACAATATTGTGTCTATTCCGTAAGTCCCAGTAACTGATAGGTTTAATATATCAAGAATTAAGTTATTTGGAAGTTTAAGTTTTTGGCATTGCAAATTTAACTATCGGTAACTTCGAAGCAATCTCAGGAAAGCAATCTTCGAAAAGCAATCTCAGGTTATCCCTTCTTCTATTGAATATCTTCATTTAGTTAGTTGTCACAAGTTAATCGTCTTAACCCAAGCCATCTAGTTTTCGACTATCAGTCAGAATATTTTATCCTTCGTTTTTTGCTTGAATGTGAAGGAAATTAAGAAAGTTGTTCTGTAGTTTTCATATTACCCTTTCCCAGGTAGACTTTTTTTTTGTTTGTTTCTTTAATCAATCATGTGTTCTATAAGTCGAATGCGTGTTGGTTTGAAGAACTAAAACGGGTCGCAACAGGATCAATCTTCGAGCTTTCTGGACTCATATGTGGTGGTGAAATTAAATGGAGAGAAAGTGAAATTAGTTTTGACTTGATTTTACCTACTTTACTCTGTAAGGTAAAAGTTGGCATCTTGGACGTTGTCATAAAAGAATAAGCTGTACGAGAAAAGGGTTTACTTCTTACCGGCTGTATTTGGCAAAGACTGAGTTGACAAGGCAGGGTAGACAAATACACGAACCTGTTTTTATTTTTTATGGTGAATCAGAGGTCGAGAGATAGCATATGAACAGAAGTATTGACGCCCTAGGGGAATGTGGGACGGCCATTGTGCAACTGACGGGTGTAGCGCTTTAAAAGATGTTAGAATTGTAGGAGGAATGGATGCTTAGTTCATTTTTTTTTAATTGTCTAAAAGTATTGATGTATACGATACTTATAGAGATATAGCACAAAGTGACTGCAAGATCTAAACTTTAAAAGATAATGATGTAAAATAAATTGAAAATGTTATTAGCCAAGGTGAGAATAATGTAGAAGTTGTGCTCAACTGTTTTAAAAAGTGTGCCGGTCGGCTAGCTTTGGGGCAGAGAGCAGGGGCGTAAGGAAAAAAGACGTAGATCATTCCATGAAAACAGCCCACTTGAGACAACAACACATTTTACTAACGAGAACAACGGTTACAACACACAAGTTACATTTAGAATGAATAATCACTATCTCAGAACGTACGGTAGATGCTACGCGCGAATACGCGAGCGAAGAGAGAGATGAACGAACGTTCTCTCGCCGAGGAAAATGTATATTAAATGGAATCACTCGAGGTAAAAATATTTTCCCGATTACAGCAGGTTTCCGTTGGATAAAGCTTTTATCTAACGGACTGGAGAGAGATTCACGCGGCTTAAAAAATAGGGACAAGTTTCTGCTTATCGAAGGGTTTGTTTATAGCTTTAGTGCCTTTTAATTATCAGTCATTTGCTAACTTCACTTATATGTATTCATGCAAGTGTTATTATCAGTACTTAATTCATTTGTCAAAAATGTAATAAAAAAAAATTACGGCAAAAAACATAGTCTAGTAGTAAATTGAACTGATTTTAGAAGTAAACAAAATCAAATAACGTTTTCTTGTTCTTAAACGAAACTAACTTAACCGGTTCAGATAAAACAAATTCGTGATTAGTACCTGAATTTTGTCTTATTTTTTAAAGTGCCTTTATAATAACTATAAAAAGATAAAATGAACTTTGTAAATCATTACTTTGCTCTTAAAATAACTGGCTGAATTTTCGACAGCGTAATCAACTAATTGTTCACAATTATCGACAGTCTGTGATCGATGGATCTTCAGTGACAAATATTGACATCCTTGTCTTCAAGATTTCAAGGCTTCCATCCGAGCATGACCACCAGCATCTGTGCTCGATACAGCACTTTCTGTCCAGCTTGTCGGTACAGTTCTGTGCGTTTGCTCAGGTGAACTTTCTCTAAAGGCGTCACAGTTCGCTGCCCTTGGAGAGTCTTCCCTATACTCCAAGTTGTATGTGTGTGTGTATTTGTTTGAATAAGCTTTACCTGGGATTGAATTGTTTCCACCACACCTTTACAGAAGTACTTGCATACACATTGGCTTGCCCTGCAAAAACTTTAATGCATCAGTAATTTTTTTTCTTTTGGTACGTTCCTTATGTATTGTCGATTTAGCATTTGTCACAAACTGTCTCAGTACCAGTCAATTAGCCTTCCCGTAAAATTTCAGAGTCAAAAAAGGTGTTTTGATATTTGTTTTACTTTCAGTTTTATATTAGTATTTATAAAACAAAATGTCTATAATATATCTGGAAATGCATACTTAGACATGAGCAAAATGAAACTAAACATTCAATTGGACATTATAAAATATTGTGAAATTTTCTGCTTTGATTCGAAGCTATTTAGCTTAGAAGTAAAATACTATTGCACGCAGCAAATTACTGCAGATTTGGTTACACTTGTTAAAATGTCAAACCCACAGACTGCTCCCCCCCCCTCCTCAGTATACATATATATATATCGTGTTTAGTGCAAAAATGAAGAGAGCTTTTTAAAAAAAATATTATTTTTATTTATATTGAAGAGAGGGATGAGCAGAACGAACAAAAAAAAAAAAAAAAAAAAGAAAGAAAGAAATAATACCTCTACCCCCTTAAAAAAATACTCACACCAGTTAATTTTTTTAAGCATTTTTAGCTTTCTGATAAAAGTCGGTTAACAAGGTTATTTATATTTTTGTGGATACTAAAGGATTCCAGAAAACTGCATCATTAGAGAATGCGGTTTACAAATAATTTTGTAAAAATAAAATCCTGTGCCTGTTTAGTGTTCTTGCAATGTTTATTCGACATTTTCAAATTTCTTCCATTCTAACAAGAGCTATGCACTTACTATTTTCAACAGATGAGTTTGTATTTAGTGTGGATTAAGTAAAATAACTGCTCTGAGAAGATCATTTTGCAAATGTGTTCCTTCTAGATGAATAGTTATTTTGATCGTGGAAATTAAAAATTTTCTCAAACTAAACTTTTGGAGTATATTTTTGGCTAGGCGAGTTCTGATTTCAGGAATGAAAAAGAGAACAGTACAACTGAGTGAGATGAAATTACTTCACGTGGCTCTTATGTGGTGGAGGTATTAGGTGCAGAAAGTTGCTTTTGTAATTTTCGTATAGATTTTGTAGTAAGTAGCTGTCGAAATAAATATATCATAGGCATCATGCACTGAGGCATCTGTCTACACAGCCCTATAGAAACATTAATCGATTTGCGTCTCCATCATTAAGTTATTTTGGATTCTAAATGTCAGTCCAACAGCCAAATTCTCGTCATTTGTGGAAAATTTAAATTTTTACTTCAATATGAAGACATTTGCGGCTAAGGCTCATGGAATGCTCTCAGATACTTATGGTAAAGCCAAGGGGTGGCCCTAGTGTACGTGGTAGCCCCCTGCAAACGTAAAAGAGGCTCCCCAATTCATACTCTAGATCAGTGCGAATCATCGAAATGGCTCCCCTTCAAAGACGGCTTTTTGATACGATGCGTACCTTACTTACCGTATCGGGCCGCCCCCTGGCAAAGCCGCTATTAGTAAAAGAACGTGTCGTGAGTGGTTTCAACAGAACAAGAACGGTGATTTTTCACATCAGCAAGACCGGTATAGCTGTGGTAAAAAGGTTTTCGAAGATGCAGAATTGAAAGCATCGATTTAGGAAGACTATTACCAAAGTCAATAATTGGCCCGATCCTTGGAAGTGATTCAAGAAGCAATTTAAACTTGCAATCATGACCAGTTTATTCATCCTAACCTCGAACTTCGGAGAAAAAAAAAAGTTGTAGGCGTAATATTGTATTTTCTAACAGAGGCTCTTCGATTGTTTTTTTAAGCGAAATTTCATCTAAAAAAACAAGTTTGGTTGTAATATGAAGTAATTTTCCTTTTTTTGGATCTGAGAATTGAGTCTCACGTAATCCCTTCCCTTCCCACCGCTCTTCAAGGTCTCCAACCGGCCGTATCCCCTCCCTTGATTGTCGTCGGCAACTTTCTCCAAATTGTCACAGACCGATGAGCGCCCATAACGCCGACGACGTGTCGATGCCCGACCAATTGGTAACGCTGGCGATTCCTGTTTCTTGTAGGTCGGATTGGGATCAGGTAGTGTTATTGGACTTGCATGGAAGAACGAATTGGGGATTTTTTTTTTGGACTGAAACTGCAATCGCAATATATGAAAAATTGGAAATTCTACCCCCCCCCCCCTTCCCTCTCGAGTGCGAATTTTAAAAAATTCTATTTTATTCTATTCTTATTCCCACAGGACCATGCCCACGAATACTTACAATCGAAATTGAAAGCATTGCTTTCAGAAGTTCATGTTCTGGATTCGTTCGCAAATCGTTCTACAAAGTTAGATAACATCTCGGAAAGGTCTAAATTCATGTCGAACAACACACTTCCGATTAGTATCTCTAAGATTAATAGTCAGTCAGTGGCTACTTGTCATAATGAGCCGCTGGAGAACGGCCTCCTTACAATTTTTCAAAAATGACTTTTTAATTAAAAAAAAATGAATCTTTTGTGGATTTACATTAACTAGAATATTCAATATGTATGGGTCACTTGAATCCTACGACTAAATATTCTAAGCTTGATTTAATTATTTTCGAGATTAATCAATGCCAGATATCAATCAATATATTTTCGATTATGAACTCTTTTTGTACGATACTTATTACCTAGACTATGAGCTAAAAATAAAGCACTCAGAAAAACAACAAAAATCCCATCAGAAACATTTCTTCGTATAAAAAAAATACGCCAAATCTTGCAGCACTTTAGGATAAAAAAATTTGATGTCCAGAAAAGAACTAAGTCATCCATTTTAGTATTACTGTTGATTATGAAATCAGGAAAATACTCGATAGCTGTCTTAAAACTATAATGGCAATGCTGATAATTTTTTATGGCTGTTTTTCATAAATGATCCAATGTTATTTTCTTTGAAACTTTCACCTTTTGAACTTGGCAGTCACGTGGCATTATTCTGCATTGTGATGAGAAATTAAATTTCAGTAAAACTTTATTTATCTGTTGTTATGACTAACAAGTAATCTTTCGGTATTGTAAATCTTCATGCTTCGTGATTTGCCAAGTTCAACCGCTTTATAAACGAAAAGAGTAAAATATAATGAATAAATATTATACGTAATTTACCTAAGTGCATGAAAGTTTTTGTGACTAGAACCTTTCTATCGCAAAGTTACCTTACAGTTTTTTTTTTTTTTTAAATCCTGCTGTACATTTATTACCACACATCTTAATCGGCAATGTTGATATTTGGCATTTATCTCTTTCCAGAAAAATTGATCCAATTTAAGAATTTTTAATAGTCAATTTAGAGTCTAATTAGAAGATGGACGACTTTTGAGTATTAAAATCTCCTCTGCAATCTTCTTGCGACTACCAAAAGGTTTTTTGAGCCACGGCTTTACTGTGTCCGCACACCACATGTTGAAGCGGTTGCTGTAAGTCCTACGAAGATATACTCTTGTCGTCAATTCTATTATTCGAAGAGATCGGTTTGGAGTAGCAGTAGAGGTTTTTTAAAAGTAGTTATATGTAGTTTGAATAGAATTGCTGTTCACAAAGCAAAGAGGGGCACCACGTCAATTTTATTGAAAGTTTACAAACACAACCCATAATTTTCGTTTATTTAGACAGATTTAAATTCACTTTTTAAATAGATTTGAAAGCAGTAGCACTCTAAAGCTGTAAATTAGGGTCGAACTGAATGACAATGGATTCTGAAATTTATAGAAGACGGAAGTCTTAAGCAAATATGCTTGAAATAAAAAGTTGTTCTTTATATTAAAACAAAAGAAAAAAAAAAGAAAAGAAAAATGGAGAAAATAAGGTTTAAAGAAAGGAAAGAGTGAAGAAGCTTGTTTTGAAGATTAGTCCAAGAAATTTCTTATTTTCGTATAATCTTCTTAGTCATTGTTCAAGAAAAACATAAATCTAATAATTTAATTTCAAATGCTTCTTTTATATTTTTTACCCAAGAAAAAAATTCGTTTAAAATATAAGAATCGCAATGACAATAGTGGTAACAGGCATCTCGCACTCAGTTTAGTTTGGTTTTGTAACAAAACACTGCGCTCTATACTGACAAGAACTAAATTAGATTTACATTCTGATTCGAATGTGTAAGAGAAACATTGAAATATCCATGTCTTTAGAGTGATTTGAACTTTCAACGTAATTAAATTCTTCTGTTTACTTATATATTTAATTCCTATTAAACTGAATTGGGACAGAATTAGACATTATCCAACTGCTTTCGTAACTTTTTACATGGCTTTAATAGCTATAGCGATTTAGCCAATTTAGAGAAAAATGTTGATCAAGCTAGTTATCGCTTGAAGAAAATTTAAATATTTATAATGACTTTTTTTCTCGAATAATTCACCGATCTCTGGTATAAAATAATAATAGTAAAATTGTTATAAAATGCTTGAAATGCAGATTATTTGATAAGCTTTTAGTGTATTTCATTTTTTCAAAATAAACTTGTTATTTTATTTTTCAGTAGGATATGATTATAACATCACCACAGTTTTTATACATAGCTACGGTATAATTTTGCTCTAAAGAGCAATTCTATTACAGAATTACATAATAAGCGAGTTTAGTATAAAAGCTAAAGTCATATTGACTTTGAAAAATGATTAACTTTTCTATCTGACATAAGTAATTGAATTATGTCTAACATTACTATGTCTAATATACACAAATGGAATCATAAATGTTTTACTAACGTTAAAATAGTATTTTGATAATATTTACCTACTATTCTGTACTAGAAGACAAAGCCCGTTGTGAAGGCAATTACAACGGGCGTTAGAAGGAAAACAAAACAGTTGACGAAAGAATGTGTACACGCAATCTGGGCTATTGCTACAGGGGGGTAGGTGGGGAGTATCCCCCCCTAACACTCGCAAAATTCTATAATACTTGGCAAAATTAGATACCTAGTTGGCAAACTTGGTAAGAAATTTTTACCAAGTTTACCTACACGGTAAAAAAAATTCGGAAACGTTTCCCCAAAAAATGGGGCAGCTCTTGTAGTTCAAAATTGCGGAAACGTTTCCGAACCATGCGGGTAAAGTATTTAGAAACGTTTCTGCATATGTCTGAAACATATTTACCTATTTTCCTGCATTTTAGGTAAGGTTTCTGGAAAAGATGGGTAACGTTTCTGTATATTATGGTAAAATATTGAGTAACCTCTCCGTGTATTTCGGAAAGGTTTCCGAATTAACGAGTAACCTTTCCGAGTTTTTCAGAAAAAAGTAACATGCACTAGATGAAGTGTTTCGAGTATCTTAATCTAGATGGCAGCACCAAACTCTGTAGGAAGGAGCAGTGTAGGACTAGCGACCAGGGCCAGAGCCGAACGCTGGACCCACGCATTCAGAAGAAAGCACGGTACCACGACGCTGAGGTTTTCTTGCTGAAATTTGCTTTAAAAGTAAACTGACTGCTGCAAAAGTTAATTGTGGTACGGCTTGTTTTAGAAACTTAAAATTTTTTTGAAGTATTTTGTAAATGGAGAGAAAATACCATAATTAATAAATATAAATTAAAATTCTTAAATCTTTTTTCTTCCACATAAATTATTTTCAGGAGATAATGTGCTGTTTTATTTAAGTATTCATCCGTTTTATTTAAGTATTCATCCGGCGACGTCACCTGGTGACTGATCACAAATAAACTTCACAGTGACCACACAGTGAAGTTACATCACTCACAAGTTATCAGACCCTTATTATCGCATGGGCGAATCGGGACTTTGCCCAGGGCCCCCAGTTTCAAATGTTGTTCTGAAATATTCTTTTATATGTCAAAATATTATGAAAAAGAAAACAAATTTTATAGATGAGGACCCCAAATTCATCAATGCCCGGGGCCCCTGTTGGTCATAACCGGGCTGTGCAAGAAGTTACAATGTGACAGTCCTGTGACAATTGTGACCCTCTGTGACGTCACAGCGACTCTTTTGTGACCATCTGTGCTATTAGGGAAAACGTGTTCACTCTTATCCGTCTCTTGGCACTTGGCGCATGCGCGCGAAGTCCCAAATAAAGATTTCCTCTCCCCCGTAAATACTTTACCCCGAAATATGGGTTATGTTTCCGAAATCGTGAGTTCGAGTAGAGTATCGGTAGGTTACGCTATACTTTCGGAAACCTTTCCGCTATAAGTATGTAACGTTTCTGAATTTTTTTACTGTGTAGTAACTATAATTTACTTTGTATTTCTGGTACACTTGGCAAAATTACGCAAATAAAGTTGACAAAAGTAAAAAGTTGGTATTATAGTTGATAAAAAAATTAAATAAGTTGGTAAGAACCGATATTTGACATGGCAGTTTAGCGACATCCCGCCTTCCCCCTAAAAAAAGTCTTGGCAATAGCTCTGCGAGCAATGTATTTGGTCTTCATCCACCTAAAATAAATAACTTTGTATTCAAATTTTACTATCATGGACCCAAATCTTATTTCATGCTCTTCTGGAAACGCGCGGAAACTTTCCTCATTTGAACGATTTCGTTGTGTGTAGCTCCTCTTATATCAATGCTTCAAGCAGACGATTACTTTAATGAAAAAAAATTAAACTATGTTATCTGAAAAAAACTTTTAAACTAACTGACTTCCCTTCAAATCTTGATGACCTTGATTTCAAACATGACATCATTCTCACTTGAAATAGCAAATGATTAACTTTTTTTATTCTCTGAAATAAAATGGACCTGAAAATAGCAAAAATCGTTTTAAAACGAGGGAGCGGGTGGATTTTCAGATTTTTAAAGTGGCGCAGATTGTTTCTGTATTTTTATGCATAATAATGAAAAATTTCAAGCGGATCGTATAAACGGTGCAGATGTTATTGCTTTTTTCGTACTAAACTTTTTAATCTTTTTGGAGTAATGGGGGTAAAAATTTTATAACTTGGATGAGTTGCCCGCAATGGTTACAGAGTGAGTCAGGGATCAGCTTATCTATATAGTAGGATTAGAATATGTTCATGCGCATCATCTGATTAAGAGCGTAGTTAAGTTTTTAACTATGTAAGTTGTAAGCATCCATAGAAAAATATTTTTGGAGTTATTGTCTCGAAGAAGCACCGATGAGCCTTTAGCTGAATTCCTCAGGTTCACACACTCATTAGGATAAAAAAAACAAGACTAAATGAATTTCGCATTTGAAGCAAGACTTAAATGACGTTTTTTAAGATTCAAGGCTCCTTCCTCTCCCCGCGAATGATTCTATTTCAAGGTTATGTTGCGACAGGAGTAATGGAATCGAATCATGTGATTTCATAAGTAACTGTTTTCTGAAATTCCAATTTTTTTTTTTCTTTGAAAGTAACTAAAACTATTCCTTAAAACTTTGTGGATGCTTCGCACCCGCTTCATGTTCTCTGTGGGTTACCTGAGCCTTGGGGGCACCCACGTAGTCGGCCTCACTGGATGTTTCATTTGAGATTATTCTATCAAATATGTTGTCATAAACACGTTTTCTGTAATGTGGAAATCTTTTTGGCAATTGCACGAAACAGAATATTATGGTGTTATAATTTTATAGCCCCCTGTATACGAGATCATTATAAATAAGTTAGACAGTATGACAATGCTCAAATAGATAAACAGGGTTGCAACTGGTCAAGGAAAACCTGGAAAAAACAGGGAATTTCATTTTGACAAAAAAGTCAGGGAGAAGTCAAGGAAAATTGCAAATTTTAGCTCAAAACTTGGAAATCACATAATGTGACCTGGAAAATTATCAGAAATCTGCGTTTCTAAACAATATCAACGTTTAACCTTACTTTGGGAAGCTGGAAATATTTAAGAAGGCATCCAAAGTTGATGTCTTAAACGTAAAAAATAGTCCGATTTTTTATCGCAGAAAGTCCGGAAAACCTGGAATAGTCAGGGAATTTTTTTTCAGTATTTGAGTTGCAACCCTGGATAAATAAAAACATTTAAGAATAAGGCCGGCCTCATGTGCGCTTGAGTGGACATCTAAAAAATGAGGCCTTTATTAGGTGAGAAAATTTACCAGTGATGAGATCGAAAAGAGATTTGGCTTTAGGTCGATTTCGTCGATCAAGCTGAGAACCTCCGGCTTTCAATGGTATTACATATCTATAATGACAGTATTGATTTCTCAATTGCGATAAATTAAGACCTTGCGTGTAAATTGCTTGTGGGAAAAAAAAGTGGTATTCGCCGAAGAAATTCTTGACTATATTTTGTGAAAAAATTGTTCAGAGAGGGGGAGGGGAGATGATTTTCTGAGATGAAGAAGAATTTTCCGACAAAAATGTTTCCGATACAATTTCAAAATTTGTTTCGAAAGTCAGAACCACCAGACGAGACATAATCTTTAAGCCCGCAGCAGAAAACTTGGGGAAATTGGTGGCGGTCCAAAAACAGGTTCTTTTCAACAAGCAGACAGTGAAGGAATGCATGCTACGGGCTAAGTAAAGAGATTCACTCACACTGCAAGTAAGGATCGATCACACTGGGTATTCTTGTAGTAAGCTTATGCTTCCTTTAATTATTTTGTACGGGCAAGACTCTGGTGGGAAAAGTTACCAATACCCTAATTTCGGTTTTGTAATGTTAAACTCCGAATCCTGCACCAGCCAGCAGGCTTCTTTGTCATCCTCTTTCCAGTTACATATTATATTAAATTCCGTCAGTAAATCCGTTTTTCGGGAAAATATTTCTGATTCAGAGTACTTCTTTTTACAGAAGTGGCTCCCTAACTAGGATCAGACATAGGAACAACTACACCCGACAGCAATTGCTTACTTAAAATGATAATTTATAAATTTTACAGAAATACAATAAATAATAAGTTGCATTATGTTTGAAATTTTTATGTCCAACCTGACCAACAATTTACATATTTTAACTTTCTATACCTTTTTCGTCTGTTAATGCACAGATTGATTATTATTTTTGTGTAATGCTACCATTTACGCTGTATTTCTAAACATATAATTATACATAATTATGTAGAAAATGTGTAATTTTCGGACATTTATTTTAACTATTATAAATATGCATATGAATACACAAGCTTGGTATTATACTAAATGCGCATTTAAATCACTTTCACTGTATTATACTGAAGACTTCAGCTGCTGTAATCGATTGGCATTTATTCAGCCCAAAACACAATTGCTCAAAATATTTATTCGTAAAATGAAGTAGAATATAAAACTACTTTGTTCCTTATTATCATAATTGCATAACAACGGCACAGTCGGTAGAAGTATTTTCAAAGATTTTTGTGACTGGAATTGAAGTCCCGAACAACGTCACAAGGCCATCACTGAGATGAAGACGTAGGAAAAATTTCTAAGAATGTTCATTTTTTCATATACTGGTGAAGAAGCGGTTTTGAAAGTACGCATGGTTGCGTACGCAGAGCAGAGAAAAACCCTGAAGCTATGATAAGGAGAACCTGAAATGAAAATGATTTTTACTTCCCGTTTTATTGTCGTATAGATGAACAACATAAAAATTTCCATAACTGCATGGAATTTTTGGACATTTCAGGGGGATGAGGGAGGGCCACAACCTCCATTTTCCCCCCTCTTAGTCAAGGATAAGAGATTTTCCCTTTTGCACTATAGGAAATCTAATTTTTTCTTGAGGATACTAAAATATTTACAGGAAGGTTTTAGCTTCCCTAGTCTCCATTCAATCATGGCAACGGTATCCTACCATACTCAAATTGATGAACTTATTCAAATTTTTTAAATTTGGCTTCTAATCTATTCATAGGAATCAATTAGTTGGTAAGACAGGACTAGACACAGACTACCGAAGAGTTTTGGAATATTTTTTTATGAATCTTCAAAATATTGATTTGAAAAAAGGAATCTGAATTCTAGGACGATTTTAGAGCAAACCACATCGAAATCGCACCAATTGTTGTGTATTCATAGACATTTTGTATGATGTTCTACTGTTCGTCATACGTATTCATATTATTACCTTTTCTTTACAAATAAAAATATCATGAGGATCATATGAAAATTAAGAAATTGAGAAAATCAAGTTAAAAAAAATCAGTTTGTTAAGCGAAAGAAGCTATTGACATTTATGATTTTTATTGTTGAAAAGTATTTTGTTTAATTTCGATGCAGAGTGCTTCAATGTGTAATTGCATTCTGATTTATTTTTGAAAAAGGGATGACTTGAAGATTGAAGAATACAGTAAGGGTACTTAAGAGATACTCTCCGCTTTTCAAAACAGTCTGAAGACAATCTCCATGTGGAAATCTATGTGACGAGTTGTAGATAATTTTTAGGGATTTTAGCAGGGACATATTTATGTCAGGATAATTGGGACAGAACATATCAGGCTCCATGCATTCGTAGGGACCCTTAGCAATAAGAAAAGTAGTTTATCAGTGATTTTCGCGATTCACGAAAAGAATTATGGGTCCTCATTTATAAATATATCCTGGAGTTCTTCAGTTCTAGTAGTTTTTGGATTGTGGCTGTTATCGTCACAAAAGACAAAACGTTGGATAGGAAGTCAAAAGTCAATGTGTCGTGTCACTGTTAAACTCAATCAGTCATTTATTTTAGGCTGTTACTGTACTAGTATTGTGAAATACCAAAACACCTACCCACTGTACTTTACTAGTAATAATAAGGAATCCCTCATTTTACTCTATAGCGAACTTGATTTAGTAATTCACTTTACGACAAATCTGAAGGATTGCATTCTGAAGCATAATTTTTTTATAAGTTCAGAAATAATATTGGATAAAGTACAATCTGAGCAACTGTTACTTTAAATTCTGAAAGCTTTTCATTATTTACTTATTTATTTTATATCAACTGCATACCGTACTAATACGCTTGGCATTTATAAGATCCAAAACTTGAATGTTACTGAAATCAGTACATTTTTTAAAACTTTGTTTATTGGAATTGCAAAAATAAAGGTGATAATGGGACAGCATAATCGTTCTGGTGTTGGGGGGAAAAAATAAATACACGAACATCATATCACAAAGAAATGACGTTGGAAATGTCAGTTCTAAAATAAGCATTTAATTCTCTTATTGAATTTCTGTTTTACAATCATTTCTGTCACCAGTGAAGAGGTATGATTACAAGTTGGGCTGTCGGAATTATTCTTTTTTTCTATGCTGTGGCATGGTAATTCTACAGAGGAAATGCGGATTATCCACAGAGCGAGAAAATAGGTAAAAAAAAGTTGCTGATCACGTAAACTTTACAGATAGGCTATGTGTGCGCAATAAATAGGTGCATAACAATGGAATACAAACAGCAAAGCTTAGAAAGCTGAATGCTGATGCTACATTCACGAAAACGATTAAGTGTGACGTCACACATAAATTTTACTTGCTTCAGTTAGAATGAGATTCGCTTCAGGAGACCTGCGGGATAAGAGAGAGCAGAAATAACTTTCTTTTAGAATCCGCACTTTCTCCAATATTGCACAGCCTTAACTCTTCCTCATTCCAGATTTTAGACAATTCTGTGAAGGTTTTCTATGGGAATGATTTATTATTTATGAACGTTATGTCATTTGTTTTGCATACAAATCGTGTTATACTTCATGGATTTAAGACTGTAAAACTAGTATGATTATGCTGTAGATTCGAATTTTAAGGCAGAACTTAATCTTTTAACTTTTTATTTTTAGTTTTAAAATCTTATATTCCTATAATTCGAAATTTGGTGATATTTTATAAGGCTGTTTTTTTAATCATACATCACAGTTGGACATCATTCACTGTGATAGCGTTTTGGAATAGATGTTGTTAAAATGATTTACAAACTTTCTAACAAAACAGGCAAACAAACAAACAAAAAAAATCTTGTGCTTTATTGTTAGAATTATCCAAAAAAGGGAGGGGGGGAGAGGAGGGAATTGCATCAGGAATTTTTCGAAAATTTATAGTTCTATGCCCAAAATTTTTCCGTAGGTTCATTATACCTTTCCGGCAGTAATAAAAAAATAACTAAACAGAATTCTAAAAAGTATTACTAAGGTAATTCAAAATGAAGAATTCGTGATTTAACGGTTTAGTTTAAAAAAATCATGCGATTTTGGTACATAAGTACAAATAAACTAATTATGCCAGGCACTACAAAATCTTGAAACTGTCTCTTTACAAGGCAAGCTGTACTACATACTGAAATAAACGATAAATCGGTATCAGTTTCAAAACTTTAAAAAAAAAATTAAATTCAGAAATTTTCGCAAAGCGTGTCACTTTTCAAAAAACCTTGCAGCTTAGATCCATGTTTAAGAATTTTTTCTGAAAATTTCATCAAAGCCACAGCTTTTTCGCTTATTGTAGTGTATTAAGCAACTTATGAAGAACCATCTGGAATTTTTTGGAGACGCTGGTGCTATTAGTTTATTTCAATTTGTGTACCAAGATTAAAAACAGAGTTTTCTTTTCTTCGGCATACACCCTTTTAAGCTGTTACAGAACACATTCTGCAACATATTTTTTAGATACCACGAATGAACTTAATGAACTTCAAATGGTATAGTAATAATTTATTTTTAAAGTGCATATCTTAGTGTTCGTTAATAGTGATAAGCAAAGGACTTGTCTGGTCCAAAATTTCGTAAACTTTTTCTCTGGCTGAATACATTGAGAAGGTTTGAATTTTGCGTAGCATAATTTCAAAGAGCTTCTGGAGGTTAGTGAGTTATAGGCTAAGGCAGCAAGATTCTTCTTTGAGGAGTACTTGCTACCTTCGAGCAATTTGAGAAACCTTCATCCAGCTTATGCCCAAGGGAAATGATTAATTTTATCAAATGAAGGGCAAATTTTTGTTTTTTTTCGAAAGGAAATCTTGCTTCTGTTAGTTTCTGAGCTTTTGTTAGGAGTTTCAAGAAAACGGAGTTTTATATTAAGACTAGCTGAAGTACCCGTCCTTGACGGGTTAGTGAATGCAAATTTCCAAAAAGCAAGAACTTTCGTCACCATTGTAGGAGTACACAGAATGGATGTAGTATGTTGCCAAAGTAAAGAAAGCGAAGTTATAATTTTTATGTATTGTTAAACTATTACATATTAGAGAGTAACTAAGTAATATCATTTCATTCGCTTTAGTCGTAATTATGTGATGCGCGAACGAATATTTACGCATATTGAAATAATTTTCGCAAAATCTCAAAATCTAATCAACATTTTTGAAAAATTTGAAGCCTAGAATTTAAGTTGAGTGACAACCTATCACATGTCACCCTATTTCGTTTCATTCCCTTCAGTCTTTATTTCGTGATGCTGGAACAAAATTTCAGCATTTTAAAACAATTTTCGCAAAATCTCAAAATGTAATCAAAATATTTTAAAATTTCAACGCCTATAAATTAAGATTAGCAACTACCTATCATATCACTAAATTTCGTATCATTCGTATTAGTCGTTATTACGTGATGTTTGAAGAAATATAAACGTATTTTGAGAAAATTTTCACAAAATCTCAAAATCTAATAAAAATGTTTAAAAAATTGGACACCTGTAAATTATGTTGAGCAACCATCTATCATGTGACCAAATTTCATATCATTCGCTTTAGTCGTCATTACGTAATGCGGGAACAAAGATTCATTCAGTTTTAAACGATTTTCGCAAAATCTTGAAATCTGATCGATTTTTTTAATCAGATGCTAATAGTTTAAGGTGAGTGACCACCTATCATTTCACCAAATATCATTTTTTCACCTTTGCAGTTATTACGTGATGTGCGAACACAAATTTACGCAGTTTGAAAGGATTTTCGCAAAATCTCAAAATCCAATCAAGATTTTCAAAAAATTCGACGCCTATGTTTTAAGTTGAGTGACCACCTATCATGACACCCAATTTCATATCATTCGCTTCAGTCGTTTTTACGTGATGCTTGAACACAAATTTATGCAGTTTGAAAGGATTTTCGCAAAATCTCAAAATCCAATCGAGATTTTTTAAAAATTCGACGCCTATGTTTTAAGTTGAGTGACCACCTATCATGACACCCAATTTCATATCATTCGCTTCAGTCGTTTTTACGTGATGCTTAAACATAAAAAGCGTCACGGACAGAATGACAGAACGACAGAATGACAGAATAACAGAATGACAGACAGACAAACTTTTTTTTGAGGGTCGCATCGGATTCCCGGGTGCCTGAAACGGATAGAAATCGCAAAATTTTTGAATTCCAAGAAATGTAGACAAAAGTCTAATTTTATTTATATAGATAACTAGCTGAAGTACCCGTCCTCGACGGGTCAGTGAATGAAAATTTCCAAAAAGCAAGAACTTTCGTCAGCATTGTAGGAGTACACAGAATGGATGTAGTATGTTGCCAAAGTAAAGAAAGCGAAGTTATAATTTTCATGTATTGTTAAAATATTACAGGTTAGAGAGCAACTAAGTAATATCATTTCATTCGCTTTAGTCGTAATTATGTGATGCGCGAACGAATATTTACGCATATTGAAATAATTTTCGCAAAATCTCAAAATTTAAACAACATCTTTGAAAAATTTGAAGCGTAGAATTTAAGTTGAGTGACAACCTATCATGTCACCCAAATTCGTTTCATTCCCTTCAGTCTTTATTTCGTGATGCTGGAACAAACTTTCAGCATTTTAAAACGATTTTCGAAAAATCTCAAAATGTAAGCAAAATATTTTTAAAATTCAACGCCTATAAATTAAGATTAGCAACTACCTATCATATCACTCAATTTCGTATCATTCGTATTAGTCGTTATTACGTGATGTTTGAAGAAATATAAACATATTTTGAGAGAATTTTCACAAAATCTCAAAATCTAATAAAATTGTTTAAAAAAATTGGACTCCTATAGTTTATGTTGAGCAACCATCTATCGTGTGACCAAATTTCATATCATTCGCTTTAGTCGTTATTACGTAATACGGGAACAAAGATTCACTCAGTTTTAAACGATTTTCACAAAATCTCGAAATCTGATGGATTTTTTTAAATTAGATGCTTATAGTTTAAGGTGAGTGACCACCTATCATTTCACCAAATATCATTTTTTCACCTTTGCAGTTATTACGTGATGTGCAACACAAATTTACGCAGTTTGAAATGATTTTCGCAAAATTTCAAAATCTAATCAAGATTTTTTTTTTATTCGACGCCTATGTTTTAAGTTGAGTGACCCCCTATCATGACACCCAATTTCATATCATTTGCTTCAGTCGTTTTTACGAGATGCTTGAACACAAATTTACGCAGTTTGAAACGATTTTCGCAAAATCTGAAAATCTAATCAAAATTTTTTAAAAATTGGACGCCTATGTTTTAAGTTAAGTGACCACCTATCATGACACCCAATTTCATATCATTCGCTTCAGTCGTTTTTGCGTGATGCTTGAACACAAATTTACGCAGTTTGAAACGATTTTCGCAAAATCTGAAAAATCTAATGAAGATTTTTTTTTAAATTCGACGCCTATGTTTTAAGTTGAGTGACCACCTATCATGACACCAAATTTCATATCATTCGCTTCAGTCGTTTTTACGTGATGCTTAAACAAAAAAAGCGTCACGGACAGAATGACAGACAGACAAACTTTTTTTTGAGGGTCGCATCGCATTCCCGGGTACTTGAAACGGATAGAAATCGCAAAATTTTTGAATTCCAAGAAATGTACAGACAAAAGTCTAATTTTATTTATATAGATAAAAAGAAAAACTCATATCCATTTAACCCTTTGAGGCGCAACCCTTTCCCAATGCTGAAAAAAGGGCAGCCGTTGCCATCGCTCGACTTAACTACCAGTAAGATGGCGGACGATCGAAACGTTCATCGCGTGCCACAGATCTAGAGACCCTTTTTTGACGCAGCTGGCTGTGCGCAGACACAGCCAGCTGCCGTCCGCCGATCGTCCGCCATTTTGCTGGTAGTTAAGTCGAGCGATGGCAACGGCTGCCCTTCTTTCAGCATTGGGCAATCTATCCAGCTGTTCTCGCATTCTTCCATTTTTCAGCAGATGTCAGTGTTGTTAAAAATAATGGTGACCATTTTTTGACGGGAAATGGTGGGTTAAAATCTAAAAGATTCTCGTGGAGCTATGTCACCCGCAACTATTTTTTATAGAAATCCAATCTATTCTTCGTGACTGGCAAACAGTCAAAACGTCACAGTTTGGTGTTCCCAGAGCGGGAACACTGCGCGTTAAAGGGTTAAGCGAGTAAAGAACTGATCAAGAACTTCTTAATGAAAAGAAATTCAAGCTTAATGGTTTTTATTTTATACAGCGAGGTTAGACTACTTCGGTTTGTGTCTAATCTGACTGTGTTCTTCCGACGTTTTTAAGAGGAGGAGGAAGTATATAGCTCAAGGCCGACGTCTTCCGCTGGTCCCACGATTCCGGTTCGCTTACCTTTCGTATCCATCAGGTGGTTGCAAAAGGGCGAGTGGTTGGTTTCGCCTCATTTATGTGCGGAACATGCATGGACAGTAGTGTCACATCTTTCTTGGTAGCTGTTAGCCAGCTGATGAGGATGATGTCATGTCCAAGGTGAATCTTAATCAAACAGTGCCACGGGAGAAGATGATGGCTCTAGCAATCTACTCTATACTGTTGTCGTAGAGGTTTCTTTTTGAAACCAACACCCCATTTTTTACTTTCCGAACATGTACCATTATAAGGAAAATATTGTAATCATGAAAAAATTCGACTTCAACATTTTGGTGTATTTACACGTTTTGAGGTCTTCTGAATTCATTTATACTATTTTTACGAGATGTGTGTGTGTATGTGAGTGAGCACGATAGCTCCTAAACGGGGCATTCGATTGAGCTCAAATTGGGTATATATGTTATAAACCACCGTCGCAATTTCGGTATTGATTTTGGTGTGTATAGTTTTTCTACAGGGCTACGACAAAGACTTCTTTTCCATTATGGCCTATGGTGGGAAATTCTTGAAAGTGCGCTAGCGTTTAAACCGTACATTCGATTCAGCTCAAATTGCGTATTTATGTTATAAAAACCACCATCATAGACCGGTATTGATTTTGATGTGTATAGGACTTAGTTGTTCTACAGGGCTACGACAAAGATTTCTTTTACATTATGGCATATGGGGAAAAATTCTTGAAAGTGAGCTAGCGTTTATTTAAATGCTTGGTAATGATCTTAATCGCGTGTTCGGAAAATCGAGTGAAGTCACTCCAAAATATTTTTTTTTTCAATAGATCAGCCTGGAGGACTGGGCATCAAAAATTTGTGCTATCCTGAGTTCTGTATCTGGGCAGTTAACCTGATATCTATGACATGCGGCTCGCAAACTTCATTTCATTTTCATTTTTCGCGTAATTTCATTTCAATTATCCTGCAACTTCGATCATTAAATAAATAAATAAATAATCATAACAATAAATTACCTGTATATGATCTCGGCAATATATTTTGCCTAGAGTATAAAGAATCTCTTCGGCATTTATTTTGAAAGAAATTGGTTGACCAGCTTTTTACTGTATTCTACTATACATTTAATGGTATGCTATCAATACTGAAGGTCTCTTGCCAAATTACTAAAGGGTTAACGAATGAATGTTCTATCCCTACTCATTTATAGTTTAATGATTTAGCTATCCAAATTATTAAAATACTTTTTTAAGTAGACAGACTGCAAATTGTGAGTAATGTCTACTTTGCATAAATATTTATATACTGCCTAGTTATATGTATATAAATACAGTCACTATCACTACTTAAACTACTACCTAACAAACACCATTTTTTTAAATATTCCATTTTTAACCCATTTATGCCTAGCGTCCCTTTTTTGGGACGGCATTTTCGCTATTAGTCGAAAACGTTATTTATTTTTCCCAGCCTTTATTCATGAGTATTGAGCCTCAGCTCCGCACAATATTTTAACATGATCCAGTAGGATGTTGATATTTTGATTTTTATGCAAAATGATTTTAAAATAAATCATTCCTTGTTCAAGAAGTTGACATCAGAAATTTATCTATTATTTCTGTTATCAGTAAAAATCGAAGAAAGTCGCAAAAATATCCAGGCACAAATGGGTTAAGCATTCAAATTAGTTTGAATGATTATATTTAAGTTTTTAAATCTTTCTGCATGCGAAAAGTTTTCTAAAAGGTTATTATGAAAAAAGAACGTACAACATTATACAATTAGTTCAAAACAAAATGGTGAAAATATTTTTATAACATCTAAACAGTCGAACTTAAATTCATTTTTGCTGAACATTTAAAATTTTCAGTTGGCTGACAGCAGTCTAAAATGAATGAATTATTAAAATATCCAGACGTACGATTACTTAAATGCATTTAGATTAGGTAACTAATTTGTTAATAAGAACATTCAAAAGAACTGCAGCGATTGTAAACCATAATTAGGTTTCTTATTTAGATGTGAAATGCGAATATTAATTTGCTAATTCTGACTGTACCGCTTATATTCTAGTTTAAAAATGACTGCTGATTAAATGATAGCCTTTTGTGTACCATATCACAACTGGTATGATCACAACTTTTATCTGACATTCTAATGAATCTACAGTGCATTCAAATTAAAATTATTTCATATATTTGTTTATAGCAATAATCCGATGATTAAATACCTCATTTCTTTGGGGTACAAGAGTAAGGCAAAGAAATTAGAATGATGGCAGAAATACAAAAGAAAGTTTTCTGGCAGCTGAATAATTGTAAGAAATTCGGTTGATTATAAGATTTCCAGGTCTTGCCATTTTAAATTTAACTTTTACGTAATACCCAAATGAACTGAATATGAGAACAAACTTCTAGTTTAGAAATATTTAAAAAAAGTTAAATGAGGTTTTTTCTAGGAAAAAAATGAATTCTTTACATTTCATCTATGGGAAAAAAAACGAATTCTTTATATTTGATCTATGGGGATAAAAAAACAACAACAACCTTGTGAAACATGATATAATAGATTGGAATTCATACACATAATTTTGTACAGAGCATGAGAGATGGAGAAGTCATCTTTGACTGATATACATATTTTTAGCATACATGTACATGAATACACATTTTCTTAAAGCTTCTTTTTAGTGGATTCAAATTACAGCTAAAGTATTGTATTATGTACTAAAATAAAAATGAGATATAACTTGAAATTGCTTTTATAGAGCTACTCGGTTAAAATTTAAACATCGGAAAGATTTGGTCTTATAATTCAGAAAATTTCAAGCAATATGGAGCTGAAGAACCAATATTAATGGGTTTGAATGCTTAGTGATCTAGGTAATTTGTCCGTGAGATTTAAAATAAAAATTAAAGTTCAAACCCAAACAGTTATGACGTTCTTTTCTCAGCAAAAATGAAAGTTATTTATTAAGTAAGTTTTATTAACTATTTTTTTTTAAATTTACAATATGGTAAAACTAATTATACAGGTAGTTGATGATGTCAATTTCTGCATTCGGACAGCTCTGCGATGGAAATTCTTTTAGACTTGGTTGGCTTAACCATGGAATCTCTGCTGCGTGCGACTAAATGTGTCCAAGGGGGACGTATTTGGAGGAAAGGAACTAAGTCAGAACATGAGAATCGTCACTCCGATTTTGTTGTATTGAGACATTAAAGACGAGCTTACGTTAAAATTTTGATATTAAGCTTTTTCTTTCTTAAATTAACCGAAGCCACAGACCTGTCGAAGTAGTGGATCTATAATTTAAAAAGTACTAAAATTTTGGCTACTTACTATATGTTTGGATCGACGTGTATTTGCAGATCTATTGTCGTAACTCCAAAAGGCATGACCATGAGAATTCCGTTGAGTGGTGAAAGAGGACATTAGATATTCTAGTATGAATTAGAACAGTTTATTAAGAATTTCTTATAGAAATCAATAGATTCACTTTCATGAATTTTAAAATTTGAGTAAATTTCATGTTTCTATTTATGTAGAAGAGAAAATTTGATAAAACTTTACTTGCGCTTTGTCTGAAACCTTAACCCGATTATGCTCGAAGTGGTCATAAAACATTTAAAACTTTAAATACATTTTACTCGGCATTCAACGAGATGTGACTGACATTTCTGAATGCAGGTTCTGTTACTATAACTCCTTTGGCAAATTTGTTATCATTATAACTTTAGTGGAAAAATGTTCATGAAATAATTTTTAAGTCGAACAGCAGATACACGGAATTAATTCCATCTGATCTGCTTCAAAATTCTGTTAGTTTTCAGATTCAGTTTTATTCAGAATGGCTGTTTAACCCTTTAACACGCAGTGTACACCAAACTCTGACGTTTTGACTGTTTGCCAGTCACGAATTTGATTTCTATAAAAATAGTTGCGGGTGACATAGCTCCACGAGAATCCTTTAATTTTTAGCACGTCATTTGCCGTAAAAAAATGGTCACGATTATTTTTAACATGCTGAAAAATGGAAAAATGCGGAGAACAGCTGGATAGATTGCCCAATGCTGAAAAAGGGCAGCCGTTGAAATCGCTCAACTTAACTACCAGCAAGATGGCGGACGATCGAAACGTTCATCGCGTGCCATAGATCTAGAGACCCTTTTTTGACGCAGCTGGCTGTGCGGCACAGCTAGCTGCGTCAAAAAAGGGTCTCTAGATCTATGGCACGCGATGAACGTTTCGATCGTCCGCCATCTTGCTGGTAGTTAAGTTGAGCGATTTCAACGGCTGCCCTTTTTTCAGCATTGGGAAAGGGTTGCGCCTCAAAGTGTTAAGTCGAACAGCAGATACACGTAATTAATTCCATTTGATCTGCTTCAAGTTTCTGTTAGTTTTCAGATTCAGTTTTATTCAGAATGGCTGTTTAAATTGGCCACTGCTACTACTATCAGTGCAGCTTGTTGCAAATGCATTCAGCTGAAAAAAAAAACTCTTTTCGTTTGTTGTAGTTGTGATGAGGTAACGTTTTCCGTGACCCTTCAACGGCGGAAGTGAGCCGACCGAGAATAGCTGATGACGTCCCGCAAGGCCGAATGCCAGAGATGATTCAGATCCCGCATCTGAATACGTTGTCATCGCTCAACTCTATTGTATGATGGATCTTTTATAGTACATGCCCACATGAATGAGGTCGAGTCTGTTAGCGGTGTGCTATAAATGCAAGTTCTTACAGCAGCGGAAAAGAAATTTAAATTCCATCTTATGTCCATTCCCCCCCTCCAACTTAAAGAATTGAGTTAATGATAGCATTCAACTATACACTTGAAGGTTTAGGATTATAAACAATAACCAGGTTCATTGATATTTGTGCTATTTAAAGTTATTGAACGTTTTATACGAAGCAATATGAATATGTAAATGTGTTTAAAAAGTTTTCAAAATAGGCTGTGTGCCGGGTGAGATTATATTTTTTTTTTCGTTGCTTTTATCTAAAATATTCAAAATAACGATATTAAAAGATGGAAGAATCTTTCTAGCAGTTTTTATAAACTTTTTTTTATTATTAATGTAAGCGATTCTCAACAATTTGGAGCATAATTAGTATTTTCGTAGAATTCTTTATAGTTTTATTTGGTTAGAATGAATTCGTCCGGTTTATTGAATCGATATTGTTTTGTTAATCGAAATTTATAAATGAAGGAAATTATGGTTTTTTCCAATCTACAGTTCCCTTTTTATGGGTGAATATATAAAAAAAGTTCTAGTTTTGTTCTACACCAAGTTTACCCCCAATCCCCGAAAATATATCGCATTGCTTTTCGAATGATATTTCTGTATGATGCAGCTCTCTAGCTATTGATGAATATGAGTTGTATTTCAGTTGTAAAACAGCCTTCTAAAAAGCAACTTACGAATTACGTTACTTTTTAAAACACTGTTACGGAAATGGTATGAAAGTTTGCCAAATCTGTAGAGTATGATGAACTAATTCTTTTTTTGTGTGGCAATTTGCTTTTATTAAAGAACACATGCGCGTATACATGTTTACAGATGTTAATTACACATTTTTCATTTATTTTCTTTTTCTTTCATTCTTTATTCTTTAAATAAAAGGTAGAAGTGAAAAGAGAGCTATTTTTTTAATAAGTAAATATTTTAATAAATTTTACTCGAAACTAAAATGTTTCTTAAGCTAGCTGAACTTCAGAACCCGGTGGGGTACCGAAAGACTGGTTTTGAAGTATAGCGACGTTCTGTTTTACCTTGATTTCATGGTGTTTCCTAAAGTTTGTCCCTTAGAGGTCGACTGAACGAAAATATTTCTTTGGATATCTGCTCAAAACGTGACGAGGGTGTAAATGCGGTTGTTCAGGTAGCGAAGTATATTATTGGCATGCAATGGAAGGTCACAGGATAAAATGTTTCGGCTAGAAGTTTCCGACCTTGTTAAGTTCTTCTGGAAAGCGCTGCAATTTGTTACAAATGTTTTCTTATTATAAAGAATGCATATTTTGCTTGTTAAGAAGTTAGGTAATAAAAATATGAAATGTGTTGACGGCTTTATTGTTGAGCTGATTTGGTAGTTCCTTATATATTTTTGTATACTAATAATGTACGTGCCTATCAAGGGCACGCTCATAATTTTCACCTCTCAAGGGTAGGGTCTACGATGTACGCTCTATTAACAATTTTTTTTTAAAAGAAGTGAACACTTCAAAACGGGAATTGTGAAACGGCAGTCAAATCATCAAACTCCTAAAGAAATAAGGATTTGTTCTTCTGTAGAGTAAGAAGTTTAGAACTGTCATCATGGTGAAATGTGGCTATTGATCCTTCGCAAAATAAATTTGTTAAAAGGAGTCGCTTTTTACTTTCTCATGAATTGAATGTAAGTATACTATTAGAAGATAGAACTTTTGGCTGCCATTTCCCTTCCGAGAAGAGCCTAATCTCTAATTTTCGTTTTTGAGTAAGAGTTTCTAGCTGTCGGCCCTCGATGCCCTTTTTGTGAACCTCGAAGGGAGGACCTTCTGGGAAAAGAATTTGCAGCATCAAATTGGATGCCTTTATTTAAGGGAAAAAATTATAAAAATTCACATTAATTTTAAATACTATGTATTCGAGAATGGATTTGATTTTCCTCGGTTTCCACGAAACTTAATACGTCCATTATTGTGTACTGTGTTCTATTTCTCTCTACCACTCTGAATCTTGTTTCCTCACGTCCCACGAAAGTGCATTTTTAAAATGTTTTGGTCGAAATCTATAGATGGATTTAAACATTTAAAAAGCTAAAGAAATCCTCCCCAAAAAAAAACATGGTTGGCATGTATTAAAAGCATACAAAAAGTTATCTGTTAAATTATCCTCAATATCCAAAAAATTTTTTACTTTGCTGACAAGATTTTAAAATTTTTTATAATTATCTTTTGAATTACAGTCTATAATATTCAGTTAATTGTTCACGACATATGACAACATTCTCAAAAGATAAACCTAAAAAAATTAAAAATATTTTAGTGTTTTTAATTTTTGTTATTAATTACTTAATAATGAGGAGAGTAGCAAATATTAGCAACTACAATTAACACAAACGTTAAGCTACGATGAGGAACTTTATTATAATCTTTATAGCCTGATTCTAATGAATGCACAACTTTCTAGCTCAATAAAGTCAATCATTGCATTCAAAGATTTGTTTTCCTTTAGCTTTTTGCAAAAAAAAACAAAAAAACTAAAGAAAATAATAACTAAATTTAAAATACACAAAATATATATCCCCAGGTTCATAATCTATTATATAAATGTGAAAGTTTATCTGTTTGTTTGTTTGTTTGTTCGTCCGGGAACTCCTCCCACACCGTCAGACCGATCGGCTTGAAATTTTGCACATACACGTAAAACGACATAGAATAGGCCGTAGGCTACTTTAAAATTCTTTAAATCCACCCGTTCCCTAACTTTTAACGATTTTTCGCAATTTTCAGGGTCGAAAGCTACTCAAATGTCCGATTTCAGCACATTCGTGAGCATGCGCCGAGACGGTTGGTCGCAGACCTACCGAAATTTGCATACGGCTTCACTAGGACAGATCCTAACACGCCTCGGAGCGATTTTTTCGAAACTCGAATTAGAAAATGTTTTATTTTATGTTTTGTCCGATTTTTAGCGATTTTTCTCGCTTAATACGTAATAACGCCGGTAATTACACTCGCAAGAAAACGATATTTACATCATCGGGTAGAGGAGGAAATTTTCTTTTAAAAACTGTTTGTTCGGACTGTGTAACATAATTTTCAGATTTTTGGGAATTTTTCAAATAAAATTAAATTTAACGCTGACTTTCGTAAAATAATTTAAAAACTGCTGCATCTTGAATTCTATCCGTCATAACTTTTTTATATTTTGTCAAATGACGGAGCATACATTTCGCCCTCTTTTAAAGAGAAACCAGAGGAAAATATAAATTAGGAGATTTTTTACCAATTTTTAAGCAAAGAAGGATTTTAATTCCAATAGCATATGCTTAAAAACTTCGGTATGATATCTTGCGGTTTGGTTGTCTTGGAGACAGTAACAATGATTAAAGTTGCCAGTTGAAAAAAATAAATAAAATTACTTTAAAATAACTGAGTTTTCACATGTGAAATGTGCATGATTTTGACGTCACGAGTTTAAAACCCCTTTCGAAAGTCAATCAGAATAACGGACTCACAAACAAAACACACGCCACGCATGAAATAATTCTATATTTTATTTTACGTTGCCAGAAAAAGAACTGAATGCTGTTTTTTCACCAGTGAATTATCCAGCATTATTTTCAATTGAGATTTTAAACGGACACGTTTTCGAATCGCAGGAAATATATTGCGGTGTTAAATAGGACCTGATTATGCCCAACAGGGGGTCCCGGGCATTGATGAATTTGGGCCCCCCCCCATCTATTGTTTTTTACCCATAAAATTTTGTTATATAAAAAAAAACGACATTTGAAATTGCTGAAATTGCATTTCGAGCCGGGGGCCCTGGGCAAAGTCCCGATTTGCCCGTGCGATAATCGGACCCTGGTGCTAAATTCGCTAATCTGACCAGAATTATGCGCAAAAATTTATGGAGAGCTGATTTAGTGGCAACCATAAAGCGAAATGATTATCGTTTATGCTAATGCGTAAATTGCAAAGAATCACCAAAGAGCAAAAGACTACATTCGTGACAAATATCTAATCAGTTTCTTTAAATTAAGCATTAACGGTTGCAAAACGAAAATATATTTATTGGTATCATTAAAAGATAGTATAAGTTATAGTAAGTAGATATGCTAAGGCAGTATTGATCAACGCACAATATACCGCATTAATAAATATTTCGTGAAACTAAGTCTTCTATTCTCTAAGTCTATATCCCCGGTAGTTTCAACAGAAAAGACTGTAACAGAACTTTCTTTTTTCTTGGAGATTCTGTTTTGTCACAAGCAGTTTTGATCACATTTTAGGAAAATGTTCTCCTCTTGCCTTGCGAAGAGCGGGTACACAACTATTTAATTATAAAATAAAACGGTTCTCCACATCATGTAGTATCTAAGGTATTAATGGCATAACTTAAATCTAAAAAAGAGTATGATGCAGAAATGAGACATTTTGAAAATTAGGAATTTTCACTGCAAACCGTCAGGCTTTTCTTTTCTGATCGCGAATGACACCGACATAGTTTTTTGCCTCATAATATTAACAAGGGTCTCGGGTCAGTACTTATACTAACTTTACAAATAACTAATGAGTAACTTTACGCCAACGAGTTAAATCATTTTGCTTATTTTTAGATTCCAAATCACTTGAATCAATTCGAATTATACGAATTCACGAATTATTCGAATCACTTGAATCAATTCGAACTATACATGTAAGAAAAAGTTTCGTTCCCTACCGTGCGGAGAACGGGCACGCAGCTAGTCCATTATAAAAGTTACATCAAACACTTATAAAACTCGGGAACTTTACTTTTTAATAACTTCAAGTTTAAACAATAATCATTTGTTACTTAGGAGACGACAAACTTTTCAATAATGGATGACCGTTAAAACTTTCGATTCAAATATTATGCAGACTGTTATTGGATTCAAGAAACGAATAAGAATCGAAAAAAGCAAGTAACTTGACTGTCATGGCTGACTTCGTATGTTGTAGATTTTGACCTCGAATACTTAAAAATCCGTCTGTGTGGTCCGTAGGCTTGCAGCCGATCCTCGCATTCTTCTTTATTCAATCTTCTGAGACCCTCAACAGTAGAACTAGATACCTTCTGAGCTTGCAATAGACAGTCCCCAATTTTCACCGAACATTTTGTGTACTTTTACATCCTCCTTCTTTTGCAATTTTAATTGTTTCATTAAATTTTTAAAATAATTTGGCGTCCCATTTTTTATGGGGGTCAGCACATTACACTCGGTGATTATGAGCTCGGGTTCGACTCGGGCTTTTTTGTTGATTTTCCGTTCTTTCACAGGGCGCAGCCTTTAAAATACCCACTTCTTATTTGAATCGTAAATCAATAATTATTTGTTTGTTATAACTTGATATAAGTTACCCGATTCCGGTCAATGTCGTAAACTTGCCCAATCCCTAAAATGTTCTGATTACTTTGTGGCCCGCCACTAGACAATTGTATTCGATTGCGGCCCTCGAGCACTTGTAAGTTTGAAATCGCTGTTTTAGATCATAGTTACTTTTTTATTTACTATTAGTTGATGCTTTTCAGCGCCATTTAGTGGCAAGTTACAGCAAAATGGATAGTGAAAAATATTCTCCGTGTTCTAATATTTGTGTGTACCAAATTTCATCGAAATTGGTTGGACGATATTCGCATAGCAAACGGCTAAACGGAATAGAATTCGACGTTCTGCTGCGCCACCTGGTGGCAAGTTAGAGGAAAACGGATAGCATAAAAAGCTTCTCCATGATAAGACTTAGGTGAACCAAATTTCATGGTGCAACGGTGCTCAACGGTGCTGGAGTTTTTCAACCTCAAACACTCATACCAACATTCATTTTTATCTATAACCAGTGTCATTATATATCCCAGTCTCAAATAAAATCCAGTTTCAAATCTAAGCCTCGCCAAAGTGCCAACATACGCCATTTTGCAAGCGTTTTTTCAGGAAATCATTCGAAGCATTGACTTAGCAGCAATAATATATGGGAAATTGTTCGACCGCGAAAAAGTAAAGCAAAGCCTTTATTTGAAAAGTTGAATCCCTTAATACAGCCGAATTTTTTAAAATTATCAACTATAACGTGTTTTATTCATCATTACTCCGATGTACTAAATGAGAAGATTTCAATTTTCTGAAATTTGGCGGAATTCCCCCAACTTAAATCAATGTACTCATTTGGCGAGAATTCTGGAGATAGATCAATTGAAATCCCTTAATAACTGCATTATTTCTTCACGGATCATTAAAAATTAACGCTGTATTCTAATAAAACCTTTGCACTTGTTTTCAAAAATCTATTTAATTAAGCTCTCAATAAATTGCGCCAAGCCGAAATCTGTGCAAACAGCTAGAACTCACTTTCACAAAATCGGCATTTGAGCCATTTTATTTTTTCGCCAAACTAAAATAATTTACCTATTAGCCTCGGAAATCTTCAATTCTTATTGTTTTGCGTGTAAAGCATTACATTCCTGCTCTGATTTCCCATGCACACGATATTATAATTTAAAAAAAAAATAACCTTACGAATATAAATGATGTACATTTTATAGAATATTTCACTTAAGTGTAATTTCATTTTAACGAATTTGAATTATAAAATATATTTACAATAACTTAAAGTCAACACACCTTGGACAGATTATTCGTGTATGCACTGCTGCTAATTGTGGCACAAGAAATCGCTTGAAAATAGTCTTTAAGAAATATTAGCGAATAATTGTGCTATTTGCATTAAATATTTAACAACACAAAGAAGCTAACAAAATCTGTAATTTTCATACATAATATAAGAGAGAATACATAATACACCGAGTGTCCCATAGTAATCGGGACAAACTTTAAGGGGAGGTTGGATACATAATAAGGAATCAGAACCACGTAGCAACGTGGAGACAAAAATACCGTTTACACTAACTTGTTAATAAAGTGTTGAAGTGTCTGGTTAATTTCTTACCAAGTTCCAAAAATTGTGCGCTTGGTTCCAAAAATTTCATAAATGAAATTAAGTAGAATTTTTAAACAATCAATTTTAGTCCCGTGTTTTTGGCAAAAGATGCATTCGTTTTTGTCGGAAAATGCTCGGAAAGTTCACTATTATTTCAGCACTTGATACAAAGTGATTATTAACAGCTACCTGAAGATGAATTTTCCGACACCACATTGCTATGTGATTCTGAATTCTTATTTTTGTGCCCTACCTCCCCTTAAAGTTTATCGCGATCATCACGAGACACCCTGCATATACATGCATTTTATTCCGTTCACAAACAAAGAAGCACTAAGATGTTGATTTCATTACAGTGGAACCCCGATCTATCGTTCCATCATTCATCGTTTCCCGTATTAATCGTTTTATTTCTATGGCCCCTGCACAAATTGTATTCACATAACGTTAACAAAACCCGCATGTATCGTTCGTCAAAAATTCGATTTCCGCGTTCATCGTTATAAAATGTTTCTTCTGACCGAAATGAAATTGAAGGTCAAGTGGATCAATATGGCTTACAAATTTAATTACTTCCTGGTATGATTTCTTGGGTTGATAATGGTATCGATGAAGAATTCTTACAGCTAGCAGGGATATGTATGGTGTGAAATTTAGTGATTTTATTTCCATTGATATAGAAGTAGCAACGTGCAGTATCCTAGGAATGGAAGAAATGTGATGCAAAAAATGAAAATAACGGCGAAGAAACTGAGAATAATATTCATGCCGATGAGACTGAGCCAACACTAGTGCCAAGTTTATCCGACGGAGTAACGGTATTTGAAATTGTATGAACTTTTATATACAAACATGAATACACATAGAAAGACAAAAAAGATATTGTAAATCTTGAAAATTTTGTTTAATTAAAGGAAACCCAGTGTAAAATTACTGATTTTTTAAAAATAAGTATCACTTAATTTCTACACAACTTCAATTTGTTTCTTTTACAGTTGGGTAACAAATTTAGTATTTTTGGTATACTGTATACATTGTGTGTATTCATAAATATCGTTTTCTTCGTATTTTGACCTAACCCGCATTCGTCGTTTTCCTGCATGCATCGTTTTTTGCTACGCACCTCTTGAAAAACGATAGATCGAGGCTCTACCGTATTGCAAAAACACAATGGTAGAGATACTTCTGAAGTATCCAATCTTACTTCTCTCTTTTGCATCCGACTTCAAATATTACCAAACGGCCAGCGTTGCAGTTACACAAGGACGGACTGACAATACAAATAATCAACGTTAGGCACTGCAGAAGATTTTCGTCAATGCGCCTTTATCAAGAATGGGAGCGAAAAGGAGCTCTAACAACTCCCCTCACTTCAATCAAAATCTTAATTCTGGTCACAAGTTATAAACACAGTTTTAATTGTTATGACACTGTCCAAATTATATTTCATCGAATTAGGTCTATGACTCTCGCAATTCTATTGTTAAAGGACAAAACATTGTTTAAACTTGTGCCTAATAACTGCTAACAATCAACTGATATATACATTAAAATATCCGTATTTTGTTATCACTGACAGCTAACTAGCTTATGCAGATACATCCATGGTAAAAGTTGTAAATACAGACCTTTACTATTATGTACAAATTAGTTACACAATATGAATAGACAGGATTGAAAATACAATGATTTGTTTCTTATTTAAATGTAATGTATAAATATATATTTCAAAGTAAAGGAAATAAATCATTTCTGCATGTAATTCTTTTATGGTGTTACTAAAGTTGTCATCCCCCCACGCGCTCCTCTTAACACGCATTTGTAAAAATTTGCATGTATGTTTATTTTATTTTGTAAATATTAGTTGACTCCCTTACACCTGTCAAGGACGAATTTTCAGAACTTTAGAAAGTATTTCCTTATATGCAATCGCCACCAAGACCGCTATAATTTTTTTTTTTTTTAAATCTTATGATTTTTTACTTTACGCGTTTTATTCGAATTTATTTCGTCTCTAACTTCCATTCCAAGGATCAGTCGTGTTAATTAGGTCTAAGCTCAGCAGCCTTGTACCTTACTTACTAATATTTTAAATTTCTTGAAATACCCGTTGTTATACGGCCATCAGGCAGTAACAGCGTATAAAAGGGGTAATTTGTTAAAGCAACTTCCTGTAACATTGTCATTTTCACTGGGCAAACTGACCGGTCTGACTTTACTTCCTTTACAAAAGCACCGTATGACCTTTCTTAGGCTTGCTTTGCTCTTTTTTTATATGTACGCATTTCAAAGAATAACAGATTGGATGAACTTTTTATAATAATGTTTCTAACTTAGAGCATTTTCCTGTTAGTATCCCATTATCGACAAGACCTGAAAACGAATTCAGGCACATGTTTTGAATTAACCCTTTGAGGCGCAACCCATTCCGAATGCTGAAAAAAGGGCAGCCATTGCCATCGCTCGACTTAACTACCAGCAAGATGGCGGACGATCGAAACGTTCATCGCGTGCCACAGATCTAGAGACCCCTTTTTTTGACGCAGCTGGCTGTACTGTCAACTAATTACAATCTTTGTCGCCGCCATCTTGCTGCTAGTTAAGTCGAGCGATGGCAACGGCTGCCCTTTTTTCAGCATTCGGAATGGGTTGCGCCTCAAAGGGTTAATTCTAAAACTTCATCCAGCTTATACCCAAGGGAAATGATTAATTTTATCAAATGAAGGGCAAATTTTTTTTTTTTTTTTCGAAAGGAAATCTTGCTTCTGTTAGTTTCTGAGCTTTTGTTAGGAGTTTCAAGAAAAAGGAGTTTTATATTAAGATAATAAAAAGAAAAAATCATATCCATTTAACCCTTTGAGGCGCAACCCTTTCCCAATGCTGAAAAAAGGGCAGCCGTTGCCATCGCTCGACTAAACTACCAGTAAGATGGCGGACGATCGAAACGTTCATCGCGTGCCACAGATCTAGAGACCCTTTTTTGACGCCGCCGATCGTCCGCCATCTTGCTGGTAGTTAAGTCGAGCGATGGCAACGGCTGCCCTTTTTTCAGCATTGGGCAATCTATCCGGATGTTCTCGCATTCTTCCATTTTTCAGCAGATGTCAGTACTGTTAAACATAATCGTGACCATTTTTTTACGGGAAATGACGTGCTAAAAAGTAAAGGATTCTCGTGGAGCTATGTCACCCGAAACTATTTTTATAGAAATCAAATCTATTCTTCGTGACTGGCAACAGTCAGAGTTTGGTGTTCCCAGAGCGGGATCACTGCGCCTTAAAGGGTTAAGCAGAGAGAAAAAGGATGGCGCTAAAAAGAATAAAAAATTTGATAGGGGACAAAACATTACAATCACATATTTGGAAATTCCTGCGTGTGTTTCGACTAAATTTTTTCACGATTATGGCCAGTGGAACTAAATTTAGCGTTCGTAAATAAAATGAAATAAGCCTCGATTTTTTTTCAAAATTCTGAATACAATTTGAGATTTAGCAAAAATCTATTCAAAATTTGTAAATTTTTGTTCACGTATCGCGTAAAAATATATCCAACTAATGAAATGATACTTAGTATTATGATAAGAGGTCATTTAACTTAAATTGTAGACTATAAAATTTTTACAAAACATTTCGTAGATTTTGAGATTTTGTGTAAACTGTCTAAATATTTATTTGCACATCTCTCAAAAACAAATACAGAATATGGAAGGAATTTTTTCAACAACGATTGACACTGCCTTTAAAAGTAAAGGGAGAATGTTTTCAAAAATTTGAAAACAAATTTGTAATTTTGTGAATATTACATCTTTTTTCTTATGGGGGGAGGGAGGCTCAGCTCTCTGAACTGGGAGACGAAGGTGCCTGGTTCAAAACCAGATCACATCAGCCGACCTAACCGTTCAGAGTTTTCCGTGGTTTACCCCGAAACTTAGCGTAAAAACGGGTTAGGACCCCTTAGAACCCCCCAAGGAGGGCACCCCACCCTCGGCCAAGAGCTTACGTGTAGATATTGGCCGTAATTTCACAACACAATCTTTGGGGGGGACGGTCTACTGTATGACGGCTAGAAACAATGAAGTGATATGTGGATATGACATAGTTCGGTTCTTAACTCAAACAATATATGTCTTTTTTTTTTTTTTTTTTCAAAATTTTTATTAGATTTTCAAAATTTTGTAAAAGTTGTGTAAAATTTTCTGTAGGCATCATGCTAAATTACAGGAATGCTACAGGAAAAGAAATTCGTATAGCTAAATTTTTGCTCTTATTTCTCTAACCATGTTAAAAATTAAATATTGGTTGTACGTGAAAACGGCTAAGGCGAATGAAGTAAAGTTTTGTTGAATAGTAACTTTTACTTAATTTGAAGCATAAGCCTTAAATTTTCGAAAAAATATGATAGCTTTCTGAAGCATACCTGTTTGTTGAAAAAGTTGTGAAAGAGTTTTATTCACGCTTATCACTTAAAATCATGTAAATTTAATCAAATGAGTAGCGTTAAATATAGATTGCTTGATATTAAAAGGTCATTCTCAGATATTCCCTTTTTTAATTTAATATTTATTAGCAGCAACTCCTCCGACACTTTACTGTTGTTAAAAGCTCATCCCCTCCCCTAAAAAATTTGTTTCTCTGTTGACATTTTATTTCCCCAAATTTTTCAGTACTTTTTAATCCGTATTTTTTTTTTTTTTTTTTTTTTTTTTACGATACAAGGTAATTAGTACTTTGCTTCCTGGACTTTTGCAAGTATTCTAATTACAATCTTTGTACTTTTACAATCTTTGTACTTTTACAATGCAAACGAAAATTCACACTTTCAAAAATGCAAGATACATTAACCTTTCAATGACGGGTTCTTCAGCTGTAGTCAGCCTTAATATCAAATGTGGTTACAATACGTTCACCTATTTTACCAGCAGGATGTTGGTTGTGGAAGTAGTTTAAGTTAACCCATTTGTAAAATCTTATTATATGATGCTACCGTACGCAGCTCCCAATTGCGGTATTTGTAAGTCCATTTTCTCTCAAATGCAAAAAAAAAAAAAAAAAAAAAAAATGTAGAAATAGGATTTTCAAAACTAGAAACTGTGCGTATAACGTAACATCTTTCCATTTCTGCCGCTCTATCCTTCATACGTTCCATAAAATAAAAATAAATTAAAAATAAAATGAAATAAAAATACTTTGATATTGTACCGGGACCAGCAGTAGCAGTCTCTAAGTTACGGGTGGTACAATACCAAAATACCGAAAGCAATTAATAAAACGTTTTATTTTGCTTACGATATTGAATGCTATTTTTGAGGCTTTTTCAGTTTCGAAAACGTGCTTTTAATTCCTGGTAGACTATATTTTGATTGCTAAAATAAGGTACTTATCATCGGAAATAATTTGATTATGGCGTAATATGAGGGAAGACAGAAAAAAATATTTGACTTTTGTTGCATCAATAAAAACGACATGTACACACTAACTTTATAGAAATAGCAAAATCTAACTGCTTCAACTTGGTGATAAAATTGTCATTATTGTTGTAACACTGATAAAATGGTTTTAATTCATGCTGTAAAATGTATATAGTTACTTCATACATAAAAGCTTAACGTTAACAATTCCTGGTCATACCAAGACGTTTACCGCCATTACTCCAAAAAAGGGCCTATCATGGCCTAGTGGATAAGACATTGAACATGGTAGAAGGCTGAGGTCTCACTGTCCGCAGCTTTGAGACCTACCGTACGGTTGTCCATCTAACGGAGTTTTGGGCGGTTTTCTTAACGTAAGAGTAGACGTAACGTAAATACGGATTAAAGCCCTTTAAAGCCCCCCCCCCCCCCAAGACAATCTCCTCCGTAGGCAGATTCCCCTCGAGAAAAATTTATGCTCAAAAACGTAATAAAACTCCAAGTTGTTGGTGCGATCGGATTGAAAATTTTCATAGATATATTAAAATATATATACATAGAAAAAAGTATGCGCTACTTTAAAAATCTAAAAATCTATCCGTTCTCTAATTTTAAAGCGATTTTTTGTATTTTTAACTACCCAATATGCGATATGTAACGATAATGACAAAAGAGAGATACTGTGTGATCTACGTCATTTTGATGTCACGAGTTTAAAAATGCATTTGAAACTGACTGAGGTGTATTAGGTTTCAAGCTAAAATTACGTCACGAGCAAAGTAACTTCGTAATTTTTATGATTTTACTTTTTTTACCAGACCAATAAAAAATGGATAGATCAACACTTGAGAAATAAACGTTAAAGGAACAAGGGACGTTAAAATTCAAAATTTTCAATTTTGATTTTTTTACTTGTAATCATATGTAAAATTGTTTAACAAAAAATCATAGTTGTTTAACACAATAGTTTGCATTTGTATTGAAACTAAAAATTAAAAAATAAATAATTTTTTAAATGAAAACTTGATATATTTTTTTTAAAAGCGCCTTCTATTTTTTTACTTAAAATATCCCATGCGCATTCCAAATTAATAAAAAGCTATAATTTTTTAAATATGCACTTCCATTATGTGTATGAACATATCTGTGCATTCATTTTTGTGTGTGACAAGGGTAAGCTATGTAAAAAAATTAAATTCATGTGAGATGAAGCTTTTTTTTTCAAATTTACATCCTATTGTTCCATTTAAATTCCTATATCTCTATTTATTAACTTTTGTTTGAAAATTCAATGCACAATTATATTCATATATGCATTACAAGTATACTCTAAAAAAATTACAGCATTAATTTGGAATGCGCATGGGATATTTTGAAAAAAATATTGAATGCACATTTTTTTCTCAAAGATATTAATATATTTTTGAAAAAATATTTACTTTTTAATTTTTAGTATTAATGTAGATGGAAACCTTTGTGTTAAACAACTTTACGTATGATTTGAGACTAAAAATTAAGAAATGACAGTTTGCAATTTTAACGTCCCTTGTCCCCTTAAGTTGTTTCTTCAGTGGTTTTTCATGAACTATGGATCAAGGATATAGACTGAAGATGAGGATCTTAGTTTTCTGAAGACCACTTTTAAGATGTGTTTGCGTTACATAAACAAACCTCTCGATTATTCGAAGCTGTGCTGAGTCTTCTAGTAGTGTTTCTTGGAGATGTAAGAGGGAGAACTTCTCAGCGAACATATCAACCACCACAGAAACTACGTTTGTGGCATGTACAAACCTATGGTTATGTCATACACAAACGGGGTCCCCGTTATCGATTTACCTTATCTATGAGTTTAAACACTGTCGCAAAAAATATGATGTTTCAGAAATATGTTTTCAAGATAGGGTAAACTGATGAATAAAGAAACGCTTAAGCATAATGTTTTAAAAAATATCGTAATGTATGCTTTTATTGTAGCTTTCCGTATTTATTTCTTTTTGGCACTTTTTTGTAATTTATATAAAAATAAATAAATAAAATAAAACAGGCGACTTATAAGTTATTGAAGTTGAGTTGCTTTGGGGGTTGAAGGAGTAAAAAGTGGTTCAAAAACCCAGTAAAGGAATATATATTGACATTGTATTGCTCATTTATTGGAATTAGATAATATTTTCTGTAAAAGAGCATGGTACAATATACATCAACATACGATTACTTTGCAAGAGAAGGATATGCAGCCAGGGAAACCAATTAAGCGTAAAATCGCTTCCTACATAGCATGGAAGGAAGTTACCGTTGCCATAGAGTCCGTTGACTGCAAAACCCTTCAAACCTTATTTTTTGAAATGTGCACTAAATATTTAGTTACTGGGTTTGTTCACTCATGGGTTTGTCAATATAATAGTACAACATTTTCTATGAAGCGAAATAAAGCTAGTTATGTTTGTTGAAAAGTAGCGCAAATTTAATATTTAATGATTTGGTTAATTACGATTTTTCAAAAGTACCAGTAAACTTTCGGTAAATGCCTAAATTACTAACTTTTTCTAAAAACATGAGTACTGGATATTTTGAAATTCAAATGCCCAGGGACTTTTTTGAAAACTGCAATATTTTCCTCACAATGATTTTTTTTTGAGTTATCATTATTGTGTTGACAACTTTTTGATTTCTTTTTTTTTATAAAAGAAATTATTAAAAATGTATTATGATGCAATTTTTAATAAATAATAAAATTAAGTATTATACACTCAAAGTATAATGAATAAATTTTTATATAAAATGTAAAGAATAACCTGAAATGCATGCTATAAATGAATTCAGAACTTAACTGTGAGATTAAATAAAATTTTTATAGTTAAAAAGTGTATTCTACTATGCTGATTAACGCTGCTTTTTTGATATCTCTTTTCAGTAGTGTAGTATTAGGTGATTTTAAAGTGTATAATATTATTTTAATCCATTTCTTTAAAAATGATTTCTATCAAATACACATTTTCAACTCAAGTAAAGTGAGTTACCGTGCCATAAAATTCTACTTTAACGATACAACCGACTCTTTAAAATTCCATTATTTCGTCATTTTTGATTTTTCAACTAGCTCATGTTTTGGTAGATATTCATCTCAAGGAAATCTTCCAGAATGGCAGTTTAATGTAGGGTTATTTGAATATTCACGGCGTATATACATGTTTAGGGAGGATAGAACAATAGTAATCTTGTCGTCATCATGCGGCGTTGATTTTGGCTGTTGTTCAGCAAGGAGCAGACACTACGGGTGCGAGCTATTACTGTGTGATCTTCAGATGTCTACTAGATATAGAAAGGGCATTTCTACATGAATTATAGAGGATTATGTATGAAAATTTTGTAAAGTGCTTAAAGGAGCGGAAATGTTAAAGTATTGTGAATATCAACTTACGATCAAGAATCTGAGACAAGCATTTTGGATTTGGGGATAAGAAAACCCTTTTTGACATACGGGGGTAAAATGTGGAAAAATTATATAGAAATTTGGTCGATTAGCATTCCATTTTTAGTTCTGTATTTTAAGATCTAGAATTCAATTTTGTTATTCTATAGTATGTTTCCCAATGTTTTAGCTTAAGCGAAAACAAAGCCTATCTAGAGATGTACATATCCCAAGAATAATCAAGGAAATACAGCGTATATTTTTATCCAGCTACTAATTTTAAATGCATGTAATGAAACTTTAAATTTTTGAGAATTTGAAGTTTATGAAGTTTATGAAGATTTTGAAGTTTAATTTTATGATTTTGCATTTTATTAATTTGTTTACTGTCAGATTCTTTTCCCTTACATAGATTATTCCTCCAGGGTTGCGAGGGGGGGGGGAGGATGAGGAACAATTGCTTTATTTATTAAAAGAAGCTCCATCAATTAATGATTTTCATTGTGTATTTTATCTAAGCATATTTAAGAATTATCGTCGAATTTAAATCTACAGTGATTAATTTCAGTAAATTCTTTTAGTGCAGCATTCCGAATTATCCCTTTAAATCTCACAAAAATGTCGAAAAACGATTAGTTAATCGTTTTTCCAAAACGGAATAACTAATTGTAACTGATTTAAAAAGCGCCATTTTGGCATCAGGTACGATCTGGCAAGGCTATCTCTCCAATAGGGTGAATCTAACCCTCGTGTTCGAAATGTTAGCATCCAGTATCTTGAAAATGAAAATGCAGATTGTAGTAAAGCCGGTTAGGTTCAGCTTGGGTATTCTCTACCAGTAGAAATATTTCGTGGCGTTAACTATGCCATTATACAAGTTATATAGTAGAGCTTGGGTATTTGCTAGCACGGCGAGATGATATATTTCGTGGTACTAAATTCGCCAATCTGCAAAGGATTATGTATATGAAAATATAGATAACGGTTTTCCCGGTAACCTTTCATGAGCAGTAGTTATCGCTTATGAGCATGTGTAAATCGCTAAATTATGAAAAGCCGCCATTGGTGGCAAGCTATTCTAGCTGTTCCGCAGTTTTTATCAAAAACATATGAAGTACTACACATACGTAACTACGTAAGTCGCCAAATTGTGAAAAATTGCCATGCGTGGCAAATACTGAAGGTGCTCCGTAGGTTTTACATAATTAAAAATACTGTCAAGTTTAAATTTTTATGTGCCAAGGAACATGCGAATTCCAAGCAATGTGCAGCTTGGTAACATTCTATCTGATCCAATGTTTGAGTTTTGTCTGTTGAAATTATGCCTTTTTTACAAATAAGCCTCATTAGGAGCCGAATGCCCGCACTAAAAGCGAGCGTAGCGAGTCTAGGAGCCTTGGCCCCTAGTATCTTCAAAATATTGAAATATTGCGTTATATACCGACTTCTTGTTTTATTCACAGTCGAATCCATGGTAATACACAAATTGCTATCTTCACGACCTACTCTTAAAGCTGCTATATAGATCAAAGTCATAAAAGCAAAATTATAAAGAAAAGGAAAAAAAAACCCCAAGAAAACGCAGAAATATATTGAAAAAAAAAAGAAAAGAATTTTCAACACATTTCTGCGTTTTTAACTGTACTACAAACTGTGGGAACATAATAAATTGAGAGTGAATTATACTAAAGCAGTTATTTCAAGGGGAATTACGATTAATATCCTATCTCCGCCATGCTATTAAATTTACGTAACCATTTCTTTTTTCTTTTTCTTCAAAAATTTTAACAGACATCAACTTAATATTTTCGGGACTGTAACATGGAACGATAAAAAGAATAAATAAGGGAAAAACACTTTTGAAGATTATATTACATGCTTATGAAAACCTTTCTTTCTTTTCAATGAAATCACTTGTAAGAACGACTATCGAGGTCAATTATGAAGTAGTTGTTGAAAAGTAGATAATTATCAAACTGCCACTTCATTGTTTAACTAGTACCATGTATCACTGGAAACGGAACATTCTGTTCTATTTAATGTAAAAAAAATGTATCTATGAATAAATAAAAAGTGGTTTTCGTTCAATATTTAATTTCCAACCTGTTACAAATTCAGCAGAGCTTTTTTTTTTTTAAATAGAAAACCTTTAAAGATAATGTTTACCTATAGGTAGTTGTAACTTTAATAGTCGTGCAGCTCTTCTCTTTATAAGCTTCTTTTATCTTCACCTTAAAGTCATCTAAAGATGCACGAGTTCTTCGTTAAAAAATATTATTCATTGGAAAAAAAAATTAGTAAATTATTTTGTCATTAGTACAATTTTACGATTCCTCCAAATACGGATTTTGTTTTTCACTTTTTTAGACCATTGCTAAATTATTCGTCACTAATGACGATCAATGAATTTGAAACATGTTCGACCATATTTGGTGGGGATCCATTTGAAAGATCAGGCTCATTTACTCATATATCATCTAAGGTGGGTGGTGATTACTTTTTTTGCTAAACATATTTTGTATTACCAAATATGATCTTATTAAGTACTTAATTGAAAGAATTACGCAATGCACTTCGATTATTGGCTCTGGACTAGACACTTATCTCATTGTAGCAACTGAAAAGTATTAAGGGACTAGAGCTTATATGCAGGAATCGCCCATTTGCAATAGATAATCATTCATTTTTAACTCATAAACATTTATAAGGCACCTAATTATTTTTGACTTTTGCAGAGAACAAACGGAATACGCTATAAAATACTTTTTCGAATAAATCGAAATAGAATCCTTCTGAAACTTTTATCTGTATCCCTTATTTCTTTTTTTACAGTAGTAATGTTTGCTAAGAAAATAAAAACTGTGACGAATATGAATTTGTATTTCAAAAGTGTTGATAGCTTCGAAATAATCAGCGTAGTATTGCCTCTTCCCCCCTCCATTTTGAATGCATCAAATTCAAATTTATTTCAACTTAGAGAGCCATATTTGATCGTTTTGATTGACCAGATTCTCAAGTTTTTTACTTGGAACAATAACCTGGCAAGAAAAAAAAAGTAGAATGAACTCAATCATTTACTTTTGATGTTTGCTTTGTTTTCATACAAAATATATAGATAAACTGAATTTACAAAATGAAGATTCCATGAGGGAATACGACGTTTCTTTCAATCTACAGTTCATTTTTCTTTTGAAACTATTTCTAGATTGGAACATTTTTATATTTCTATCGCCTAACTTTGAGTGATAAAATTTATATGTCATTGAATTACATGTCGCAGAAGTCTAAGAAAATGTGAAAATCCCACAAGGTTTAATCTTTAGTCTCAACTTTTAGTTTAGATAACTTAATTGACTTAAGAATGTCTCAGGGATCATTTAAATAGTTTTAATATTGTCGGTTCTCCTGTGCGAGTTTTATGTTCAATTAGACAAAATTTGATTGCAGCTCACATTGACAAATGGCCCTTGCATTATCTTATTTTATTGTCTTGCGGAAAAATATTGGAGATCTCGCAGCATAATGACCTAGTGATCAAAATGCTGACAGTTGATAAATAAGAGACACAAACATGTATTGCTAACGTAATAAGTAAGATTTTGTTCGTTTCAAAATATACTTCCATTAACATTCATGAGAGAGTACTTTAGACGCCTTTTCTCGCAAAACGTACTTTCTGAGATGAGAATAAGAACAGGGTACAGTCGCATCACCAAAGAAGGAAAACCTCTATACATCGTTAAATAAGCCACCAAAAGGGATACATGCACGGACATACATACTTAAAAATTAAAGAAATTATTTTTCGAATCTGCTTTTTCAGTTGCTATTACAAACATATCTCTTAAATTATTCTTCAAGATGTTACATTATACATTTTTACAACAGTGCCGATTTCATGAAGTTTTTTATTAACAAAAGCTCAGTGTTGATACATGCTACTTTTAGATACACGCTTTTTTTCTTTACTCGGAATCATACCGAAAATTTCCACTTATTGCAAATTTTTGTGAACGGATTTTTGAATTTTTTTTTCATTATTTTGAGGAAAATAAACGCATCTCATACATAATGAAATAAACTGGCATTTTAAATTCACCTTCAATTTTAAGTTCTTCAGAGCGTTTTTTAAATTTTTTAAGCAATTTTATTGCTTCTCATTTATAACGTAGGTTTTCATTCCTCCATGATGGTCATATGTAAAGAAAAATAATTTTTTTAACAACATCGTAAGTTTCAATATTACTTCGTTTGAAAACTTACTGAACTAACCGAGATGAACTAAGCGAACTACCCTGAGTTTACGGCATCCAAAAACATGTCATAAATTAAAAATTGCTCGAGATTTATGAACTCTGCCATAAACTTCACCTGATTTTCGCAATTTGTGCTATTCTAAATAGTTCCTCGAGATTATACAGTTTGATATCCTCCACGAGATTCAACCATGGAGGATTTAAATATTCAAATTCAACAATTAAAGGGAAGAAATGAAGATAGATAGTATAAGTAATAAGTAATGTTTGTGGATGTGTTATGAAAATATGGATGAAAGCACACTATGCCGTGTTAATAAATATTTCGTGAAAATAAAATGTTTGTCATATTCGTTATTTTTCAACGGACGCTTTACAACTAAAAAAAGATAAGGAAGCTTACGTTAATATATCCGGCAGCAGTTTCAATAGAAGAGACTACCTGAAAGTGTTTTTGAATGATCCCATATGTGTCTAATAATGAATGCAAGTTATTCCCATCTTATGTACTTGTGTAAAAGACAACAGTGAAATATGTTTTGACTTCATTTCATTTCGTGCTAAAACAAATATAGTACTGATCTGAAAACTAAGTGAAATGCTTAAAAAATAAAAATAAATAAAAAATAAACATTGCTGTATTAAGTTTATGAACAAAATAGCAAATATTTGACAGCTGATTAAATTTTCATAAAATGTCTATTTTTAATTTGCACAAGCGAATAATATCAATACAGGAATGTAGGCTAAAATTTGACATTCGGTTTAAATTTCCGACTTAGTCATTGATAGGAAAAGTCTTCCGGATTATTTTGGTGTGTGTGTGTGGGAAGGGGGGGTTAAAGCGGTTAAAGCCTTCAAGATTAAGTCCTAAAATTATCTCATCTTATCTATATATCATTATCTATACAAGTTGTTGAAGTTATTACAAGCAAAATCAAACAGCAACAAAATTATTTTAATAAGTAATTAAAGAAGTCACAAAAGTATTTTAGATGCAGAGAAATATGTTTCAGGATCTTCTTATTGGTACTACGTTTAACTGGCACGGAAAAAGAGTTACGACTAGTCTCTGCTCTTCCTTAATCTTGATATGTCTTCTTAAAATGCTCACGATTAAACAATCTTTTTATATCGGAATTTCTAAAGATTTTTGTTAGCTCCATTACACCAAGGAACGGTATTGGTAATTGACTGGTTTGAAAAATATTTTGTTCTTTCACATTTTCGCTTACAGCAATCGTGGACTCGTTGAAAAGTGCTACTTCTCTCTCGTGGTCAAAATGAATTTCCAAACTTAAAATAGATAACATGTCTCCCATTCTTGTGTTCAAGTTCTGTGTAAGTTCTTACTTCTTTACTTCAGAAAAGTTTGATTTTTCGTGCACGACCTGATCTGCCGTTACTTCTTTTCTTTGCTTACTGCTATAAAAATATTTGTTTGACGTTTGATCCGAACAGCTACTGCTAGAACTAAAGTAGTAAAACCAAATAGAAATATATTAAAAGTACAAATAAAAATATATTTTAAAGTAGACAATGGAGTAAGGAGATCTTCTATCAATGCTAATTAATGTCTCATATTAAAATTTTTGAAATGAGCGTGACATTCTCAGTCAAGCCTTTTAAGTTATAAAAGACACTGAAGAAAAGCTCTCATCAGAGGCGTAGCTATGGGGATTAGGGGGGTCACAACCCCCATGAGAAATTTTTTGCCGTATAGAATGTATATTTTTCACTCCTTTATCACACACACGTATACATATATATGAGTTGCAGGAGCCGAAATCCCCCCACCCCCATGAAAAATTTTTGGCTACGCCACTGGCTCTCATATCAGACAGCGTAATTTTTAGATTTCTTTTTCCGCATTTCTTTTTTTATCATTTGATGGTACAAAAGTTTATCGTTCTTTCCAGTATTTCTTAGTACATAAGCTTAAAGTGAAATTCCGTCTCTCAAAATGCTCAAATAGACAGGCATAACTTTACATAATTATGTTTCTTTCTTACACTAATATGAACAAGTTGCTCACAACTATTCGGGGCACACCCAGCTATCGACAGACACAATTGTTTGCAAACCGCTGATTTGCAAAGTTTTAAATGGGAAAATAGAACTATTGTAGTGCTGAAAGCATATTTATAACTGAAAGATCCTATCTTATTGTTCAGTAATCTTTTTCCATAAAATAAATAGTTTGAATTACTACTTTTCTGGTGCTTGCATTATATAGCTATTTGAGATAGAATTATTAATTAAATTATGGAACAAAGCGGGCGATTTTTGTCTTCCCCTCAAACACATTTCTGGATTCATTAAGAACGTACTGCTTTAGATTTTATTTAACAATGCTTTTTATTCAAGACTAGAAGGGTGTATATTAAGTAAAACGAAGTATAAGAGTTTTTAAAATAACCAATTTTGAAAATAAATTATAGTTTAAAAAACTAAGGAAACACAGTTTTATATCAATGTGAAATAAAAAGTAAAAAAGAATCTCTGAATATAAAGACCTTGTTTATCAACAATATGATATCTGACAACTCGGTATAACTTAACTTTATTTTTTTAGTCTTTAAAACAAATTTGAAGGAAGAAGTAAAAATTATTGATGTATCGCCGTCAAACTTAGCGAGATTTTAAGTTAACCTCAAAAACCTACATCACTCTTAATGTAATTTTGCGATACCGTATAAAAGAACATGTTATTTACATTCTTTAAATGAAAGTAATTTTTTATAAACGTCGGTATACTTAATGTATTGTGATTAAAATAGATTAATGTCTCTAAACTGCCATCGACCATAATGCATTGGATTTTTTTCGAGCCTTATTTTGTAATTCTGAACAACGCATACCGATTTTTATTTGTTTTACATTGACGAATGCTCTTAAAATACGCCTTAAGCAATGACTCGTAGAGCCTAATGTATTGGAATTCTTTTGGTAACTCCTGTAGAAAACACACATACGCAAATTTTAATATTATTGTATTGCCATCAATTTTTTATTTATCTGCGAAATTTTAAGTTAATTGGATGTTTGGAAGTTTATGAAAATTGAATTGCAAGATTCCATTACATTCCCACACACATACAGGTGAAAGTAATAAAAGCATGTTAAAAAGATGGGTAATTTTTTTCCGATGTTTTACAGATTAGGCAGAATAGTTTTGTTTTTTCGAAATATGAACCAAACTACAATTCTAATTGTAAGACGTGAGAACAAAGTTGGATATTTTCCGACTCTGTACCAATTATTTTTCACCTTCAATAAAATAAGTAATTTTCGACAACCACAAAAACATTTTAAATGTCACATTGCGATGTCCGTACATAAAGAAATTATTCAAATAAAATGTTTTGAAATATACGATTACATTGAAAAATAAATAACAAAATGGAAAAGCAATCTCTCTAGACCTGACTATGTTTGATATTGTTCAATAATGACTGAGAATATAAGATGGGTCTGTGAAAACATCGGAATTATTTCTCACCAGCAAATATATTTTTATGCATGCTTAGGTATACGTATCTTTTGAATTACGCCCACAGATTTTTTTTTTATATATTTTTGTAATATATTTTTTTATAATATGATATTTAATAGCATAAATCTCTTGATTTGGCGTAATAAAAAATTCTGGATTAGAATTTCTTTTTAATCTTAAAAATATCGATTTTTGAGTGAATGATTGTTTTAAACATAAGTAATAAACTTCAAAGCACTTTTTTTTTCTGTTTATGATAGTGACAAATTTCGCTTTATCTGACATTTTCGGTAATCCGACACTTGACTACTTGTTTTTAGGTTACGAGATAGACTCTCCTGTAAAATAGTTTTCAAGAAAAAAATTCAAATATCACTAATTACATTTTTTTTCTCTCATACCATCTATACAAAATAATTGAACCCCCGCACATCAAAATTCATTTTCAATTCATTTTTGGATCTACCGATCTTTCGCTGCATATTAGAATCACAAGAATACTTGAAAGTTTCTCTTTTTCCATAAAACGGAGAACTGACGAAGAGAAAAACGCACGTCGAGCGCACATGCTAAGTCTATAAAAACGCAAGGAATCCCTCAAGGCTCATTTTGTGCAGTTGCGTGCTTCCCGGATGCTTCTCATCAGTGCTTCTCTGATGTAAGTGGAGTTCCAAATGGCCGATTTTTTTGCATACAGAATGTGTAGCCGTTTTACTACTGAATAAGTCCACCCGTCATTTTCTATTAATGGATTATTGTTTCAATATGTACGAGTACATATTTTGATAACTAAGTAGCAAAATATGTACGAGTACATATTTTGATAACTAAGTAGCCAAATGTGTAACAACCCATTGTAACAAGTTTCATTAGGACTTGGACTTCTTTTGCGGAATCTCATTTAGAGTATAAATAGGCCTCTCCCTTCAAACCACGAATTTTTGGTTGTCTATAGAGACGTGTGCCCAGATGTATTAATGTTTAAGAAAATTGTAAGAAATTGCTTAGATTTAGGAGGAAAAAAATGTTATTTGTTGTGTGTAGTGTTGGAATCAAATTGTACAGTTTATATTTACATGGACAATTGACATGTTTAAGAAAATGAATATGTTTTAATAGGTTATAAAATTAAGTGCAATTTACTGTCGAGCATCGATAACATTTTTACTCTGTTTAATTGTAGTAATAGGCCCATTTGTTAATCGCAATTCAAATGTAAAGTTTTGTTTTGGTTTTACTAATGTTTTAGACAGGGTGGGCCTTATAAACCTTTTATGGTGTTTGAAGAATAAGCTTTTTTTTTTTTTTTTTTTTTTTTTTTTTTTTTTTTTTTAAGCAGCAGTCCCGAATAGAATTTTTCGCGGAATACGAAAAAACTTATAACTGCCCTTGCTTTTTTACTTGTTAGTGCTCTCAGTGTCACTCTAGAAATGGCCATTGTCCGGGGTTAGGGCCTCAGATTTTCCCTTTCTACATCTGGTACTGTTCAACAGTCACGGGAAAATCTAGCCAATTTTCTTGATAGGACCGAAGCTACTTAAGATAGCTTTTGGGACTCTTTTATGAAAATGAGCCAATTAATGGTTAAAGCCATGGTATCCCAGTTCGCATTGAACTTCGGATTAAAAAAAATCAGTGTTCAATTCCTGGGTAAACAAAGAAACCTTTGTAAATGCGCGGAAATTGCACTCTAAATTGGTGAATGAAACCTTTCTCTGCAGCCGTTAGCCTTTTTTTAAGGTGTGTCCATATTCAGGAGTTTCTTATCATTTATGATGACAATCTAAATTATATTCCAAGACCTACAAGTAGCCATAAACATCATTTGATGTTTGCATGACCTCTCGTTGGCTACCAAACAAAAGAATAAAATACATAACAATTATCAAGATTTTTCTTTCTCTCTTTTTTTTAAGAAGTTGGCCTACCTTGGTTTCTATTTGTCATTAACTATAGTTTTCTTCTTCTTAATGCTAGATCTTCCATCACACAATCGGATGTTGTTTCATTATTTATTAGTACTGAGAGTGAAAACTTATTTTGACCTCACATCTGAATAGGCCTCATCAAAAGTTGGCATATGGGCGTATCGATCTGAATGAAAACGATTTCAGAAAAATAATTACCCTAAACGTAACATGTGATTTCTCCCAATTAGCCTGCGGCCTTTGCCGAGTGAAGGATTTCTTTTCTGGTATTCCCAGTTTTTTCTCTTTCCCTGGAGGTTGAAAACCGGAATGAGTCGGTGGAATTCGTCCCAGCATACCACTTGATTCATTCACTTCGATTTGCACCTCGTGCTTACGAACGTAAACAATACTTGGGTGTAGGGGTTTTCGCGTGTAACTGGGATGCCGAATTTAAAGCCTCCTGGGCTGTTGATGTTTCAGATACTGCGCCTAAATCATTCTCGTTTGTGGAATTGAATGAAAGAGGATTTTTACTGTTAGTTTTTGTTACGTGAACAGTTATGGAACTATTCCTGCTTTTACTTTTGAACTATTGGTCATGTACAATACTGTTTGTATTTGTAATACTTAAAGCATTATAAAATACTCTAACAAGTTTTAGAATACATGTAAAAGAAATCATACTTATCGTTTGAAGATTTTATTAAAATTTAGTTCATTTTATTGTCAGTGCAGACGTTTCCAATTGATAGTGATATTCGTTTTATATATTTAATTTAAACAAGGCTGGTTAAGTATGATATGCTGTAAAGAATTTTTTTGCAATAATACTACACACTAAATTGTTTCCGAAGGTTAATTTTATAGTTTTATTGAAAACAAAATAATTTCGAACATTATTTGTTATCATCGAGCATCTTTTTATATTAATATTTGAGGTTTTTAAAAAAGAACTATGTTATTTAACACCAGTGTCATGCATGACTTCCTTGTATATCTAATAAATAATATAAATTATTTGAAGCACTTCATTCAAATGTATTTAATTTGAAATTGCGATATGATAATTCAATAACATTAAGGTTTGGCTAGTTCTCTCCAAATAAGACATATCATCTAGTTGGTTTCAGTTTAAGAAATGAATTTTTGGTTCCAAATTTGGCGATATTTTGCCCAAAATCTCAAACTTGAAGACAGTTGACGAGATTTCAGGCATGACCAAAACAATGACTACTGTCCATAGACTTTTAATGTATTGAAGCAGGCCGAAGACCTTAATGTGTTGAAAGTCTTTTGAGTGACCCTGTGCATAAATTTTTGATGCACTTCTTTCAAACTTATTCTCTTTGAAACTGAGATACGAAGCTTCAGTAGTATTAAGGTTTGGAGATTGCTCGACAAATATAAAAGCTAACTCCATGTTGGGTTCAGTTTTATAAACATTTTGGCACCAAATTTGATGACATTTTGCCAAAGCTCGCCTAGATTGGCCACGGCTGTCAAGATTTCGGGCATGAATCAAATAACTGTTTACACACTTGCGTGAACCATAATGTATTGAAAGCTGTCCGTGGATTTCAATACATTAGACACCTCCTTATTAACTGCCTACTATCATTTATAAATATTGAACACTGAGTGAATAATTAATGGAATTAGTTTGGATTTGCTTGAACAGTTTATTGCAGAATTGAACCAATGGAAGATTTTCTAAATTGTCTTCTGTACAAATCTTTTAAGATATAGAGCACAGTTATTTCGAAATTTTAGATAGCGCTTATTTTTGTTGTTGGCACAGCTTCGTTCAGTATTTTTCATAAGTTTATGTAGATGTTATTTTATTTATGTGAAAAAAAAACTGAATATGATTTAAAATTTTGAGTTTTAGATGAAAGAAATTACTAATGTATTAAAAGTCTTTTCGGTAATCCTATAAATAAACCACTCAGTCCATTGCGATGAAAAAAAGAGGTTGCATACATACGTACGTACAAATGCCACGAAAAAACTAGTCAAAATGGAATGTCTGTTGAAAATAGATAGTGCATGGATACATTTGTACATACACGCAAGCGTACGTTAAGACGTTGGGCAAAAACTCATCAGAGTAAATTTTAGATATGGTCAAAATCTGAATACTGAAATTTTTCTTGGTCACATTACTTTCTTTTACTTTATAGAAGGAAGTAAAACTAGTTAATACGTCCGGGTCCTTCCTGTTATTCTAAAATAATTTTTATTTAATTAAAAATTTAGCACCCTCTCCTAAAGTATGTTCGTTGATTATTTATTTAAGTTGTGTCTTAGTATGTATTTAGTTAAGTCTTGATAAAAGATAACTATGTAAAATAAAATAATAAATAAGTGAAAATAAGCAAAATTAAAAAAATGTATTGTTAATTTTTTGCTTAAACATACTTTTTCAAAGTCTGATGATTGAAAATGTTTTGACAAATGTACTTTCAATGCTTATTACGCAATAAAATATTTCAGGCGATGTTTTATTTTTTTCTCCATTACTATGATTTCAAACTTAAAATTCTCTTTGACGTTTTTTCTTAATATTATTCTATGACAGTGGTCCTCAACTTTTTTTTAATTCCTTGGAATCCCTTCTAAAATCCGAAAGAATTTGGGAAACTCCTTTCGTAGTCGCAGTGGCGCACACAGGATTTTTCTTGGATGGGGTCCAACCCATAAAGCTACGACACCAACCACTTGAAAAAAATGCGGATTTTTTACAGTAACCAGCTCCCCTCCTTTTACTGTGTTTATTCATCTTAATTAGTCAAAATAAGAATTTTATAATGCGCTCTAACATATTTAAATGTAAAAATTACATGACGGCTTAAAGAAGGAAAATTGATAACTCTTTTGGGAGGGGTGCGGATCCCTTAGACCCCTTCCATGTGTGCGCCACCGCGTAGTCGCTTTGCATTTGTTGTCTTCACCAATCCCCTTATATACCTTGCGAACCCTTGGGAGTTCGCGATCCACCGGTTGGGAACCGACTTTCTATAGCATTCGATTATTTTATTTATTTGGCAGAAATGACTACCGAATTTAATTTTCCTTAATTTTGACCACTTAAGGTTTATGCCGCTTGATGAAAATTATTAAATTTTCCTTTAAAATCATGTCATTATTATTTATTTATTGAGGATTGCGTGTTAAATTGTTTTCAAATCTGAGTTTGTAAACTTGTTTCCAAATTTTGAGAAAATCTGTTTCCCTTGACCAAGTTAGTTTTCCCTCAAACTAATGAAGACTTGACTGAATACATAAGTTCCCGTAGCATAAATTTTCCTAGAAAATACTAAGGAATGAAATGCTTGTGTAGTTATGGCAAAGCTATGCATGGGCTATCTGTCTAGGATGGGGGGAGGGGTGCTTCTAAGGAATCCAATATACAACTCATATAGATGAAGGAATATGTATATATATATATATATATATATATAATATATAATAGCTTACTTACGTAAAGTGAAATCCCAAGATAATCCAATGATAAAGTGAAGAAAATATAAAAATAAAAAAGTAGATAGCACATGGTGCCAATTAACGAGCTTATTCCGAATAAGTGTTTAAATATAGCCTTTTAAGGCAATGAAAGAGTGGAAAAATTGAATATAAAGCGCCAAATTAGAACTGGTGTGCTTTTAAGCCTAATCACATGTAATCAGAAATAGTCCGAAAATGGAATTAATATTGAAATGGTGTGCTCTATCATCAGGCGCCACCGCACACACATTTCAATTTAATCGAAAAAAACAATAATAGCTAGGTTTCTGCAAGTTACCTGACCAAAATTAGGGTCCTTTTGTAACTTGGGGGCGCGACCGTAGCTATTAGAAAAAAACAACGAGGAAGTGGACCGACACGAAGATCAAAGCTCAGTAATGGAGGCAGTATTAGTGCATGTTGCCATCAGAGAAGGCTTAATGCAATCAATAGACAAGTAATGCCATGGAGTGTGAATAAAAAATGATATATTAATAATACTTTGGAAGTATGGAAAGGAAAAGAATAAATAAATAAAAAAAGTAATAATTAAATGAATAAATAAAAAGAATAAAAATGGTAATAATTAAATGAATAAATAATAAAATAAATATTACACTAGTATATCTAGCCTATGTTTTACGTAGTACTAGCTGCAGTAGCTAAGAAGTACTTAGTTGAGGTTGTGGAAATGGAGAAAAACTGTAGCAATAATATTAACAATAATGATATTGATAATAATTATATATTCATTTATTATTGCTATTTATGCTAATATAATTGTAAAATATTTAGTTAGAACAGTACTCTGTTTGGCTTCATTGGTTACAGACTCACATGAAAAGGAAAAAGTACCAGTAATCAACCATTCTTAAGAATTTTTTTTTTTTTTTTTTTTTTAATTAAATATATAGATATATATTTTATGGGTTTTTTTTTTTTTTTTTTTTTTTTTTTTTTTTTTAAATATAGAAAGAACCAACAACCAACCCCATCCTCACCAACCAATATTCTGATTAGGACATACAGTTTTTTTGATTACATAGAGGATATAAAATAGAAGTTAGAAATTTACTGGGATAATTATATTTTATAGCAGTTTTATATAGGTCAGTTAAGTTATTAGCCTTAAAACTATTGGTACATAGAGACTCTATTCTATACTTATGATTAGAGATAATATTTCTAAACACAGAAGTGTGCATACATGAATTGAAATGAGTGAAGGTATTAACCTGAAAATTAAAGTCATTTCTTTTATTATATATATTAAAGGATAGACTCTTATCGTCATTTATTCTAATTTGTAAGTCTAAAAAATTAATTATTCTATTATTATTATGATTTTTTATTAGTTCTAGGGATGAATGGTAGGCTATGGGTAGGTGGTCAGTATCACTATAAGTATTGTCAGTAGCTATTGTTATATATATATATATATATATTCATAGCTACTGGATGGTGCATTTTGTTCCATTATACATATGCTGGTCTTTGCAGGTCACTCTACTCGGCTTGACCACATGTAGGTCAAGCTATCGCTTCGCTCGAATGAGCTCTGCGAGTACAATCGCCGAACGATGGACAAAGTTGATAGCTGTCCCACCACCCTTATTCCCTGCCTATTATCATTTATAAATACTGAACACTAAGTCAATTAATGGAATTAGTTTGGATCTGCTCGAACAGTTTATTGCAGAATCGAACCAATGAAAGACTTGCTAAATTGTCTTCTGCAAACCTTTTAAGATATGGAGGACAATTATTCCGAATTGCTAGATAGGGTTTATTTTTGTTGTTAGCTCAGCTTTGTTCAGTATTTTTAATAAGTTGATGTAGATGTCACTTTATTTATATTAAAACTGAATGTGAGTTAAATAGTGAGTTTTAGATGAAAGAAATTGAAATCAATTTATCCGTAAAAGCCACTAGTTTTGTAGAAATCACAATCCCAGAAATAACTTGAATATGTATAGATATATATAAGAAAAGCTGTTGAGAGTAAAATAAAATGATATTAAAAGGGATTCTTGAATGATAACTGTAGGTTCTGTACTTGGCTAAAAAAATTGGTAATGCGAGTGATATACATTGTAAATAATTAAAAATAATTGTACAATCCAGGTAAAAATAATTTTTTAATGAAGGGGGTTTGCCAAACGTTTCTGTTAAGGTATTTGTTCCTATGTTAGATATGATCTAAATTTTCCTTTTCGCTTTTTTTTTTTTTTTTATAATATTGTTTTGATGCATTAAAAGTAAGAAAAAAATCCAAATATCAATGATTTGCAGTTGAAGCTATTGCATTTGTAAATGGAATTCATGTATCGACGTATATAAAAAGAAATCGCAAAACCAAACGAAATTATTCGTCAGAATAAAGTTTATTCTCTTCATATGCGTAATAAAAGCAAACAATGCCCTATGATATAAGCACCAGGCAGACTGCTCTTTGATGTCTGATCTCAAAATCTTCAAGTTGTCTTCATGCTGCCAATCATACACACGCCCATTGTACATTGTTTCAAGCCGTTTGTATAATTGCCATTAAATCGAAACCAGCTCATTGAGTTCATCTCCAAATGCAAGTGCGTTCTTCTTTTCTCGCCTGCAAAACTGGTGTTCTGTCGAACGTGAACATGTATCGCCATTTTCCTCAGCTGCTTATATAAGAAGGCTGTTTTTTAAAAGTCATTGTTAGCTTCTTCGCCGTTAATGAAGGACTGGGTCATAGATTGTTTCTGAAAATATTGTGTAGTTACACCTGCATTCCCTATCGGCGGCATCGAAACTTGCTGTTATGTGAGGCACTATCTGTGACCTTCATCGGAATGAATCAGCTTCGGATACGCCTACCGGGAAAGCAGGAGATTTCCCGATCGACCAGTAGCAATGTCTCAAAAGGCGAGAAAATGCATTGCGATAGCTTTCAGCTGTATAATAATCGTACACAACTGTAAAAAATAAATCATCAAAATCAGACAGTTCTAAAATAATTTTTAGCTTTCAAAAAAATTACTCAGATTTTTTTTTTTTCATTTATAGTCGTATAATCAATTCATTATAAATGATAAAAAAACAGATCTTCCATCTCTCTTTCTCTTTTCTGTGTGGAATATACTGTAGGTTTTTATTGTGAGAACAATAAATTAATAAAAAAAGTTTTGCCTGTAGAGTTAACAGTCGCTTCTAAGTGCTTTTAAACAAGTAACACATGATTTCAAATGTTCTAAATAACAATTCCTTTGTAGTATTCAAACACCTAGATATTACCACTGCTGTAGCAAAGAAAGGGATTGGCGGACTAGTCCTTAAAAATTTTTATCCTCTTGTGAAATACATCATAAGATTTTTTTTTTTTTTGTTGGATACAAAATTTGAAAATAATGCCTCTACAGGGATATTGCAACTATTTCATCCTAGCTAAATTTCTCTGATCTAAATATTTTTAAATTTTTTTCTCCAATTGTAAAAAGCAATTAATGCAGTAATTTGACCACGCCCACGTTCTGAAACACGAAAGGAAAAAACTAACGAATTTCAATTTTAATCGTGAATAAAAATCTTTATAATTAGTTTATATAGACGCAGGACGCATGCTAGAATAAAATTATAGTCGCTAATTCGGAAGATTTTATTTTTACTTATGTTATTTAATTAGGATTTATCTATTACTTCAATCTTATATTTAATGATTATTTAAGCACAACCTACAATTATTTTAACTAATCTAAATCGCATAGTTTAAAATGTGTCCATAAATGCTAAAAAAAATAAAAAAAATTAAAATTCATTCAAAAATAGGCATAATATTTCATGTTGCCTTTCTTTCCCTCTCTCAAATATAATTGAAGAACTGACAAAAACGAACGTACTGTTTGAATTACTGTCAAGTAGCAGTTACAAGTCCCCCCCCCCTGCAATTTGAGACACGCCACTTCGTTTGCCAAATTTTGATGTCTCAACTATCAAGGGAGATTTAACTGCAATTGGTCGAGATTATGGACTGGTGTTAGACTACCTTATTCAGAAAATGTACAGGCTAGAAATTTAATAAATTTTTTCTTCATAATTTTTTTTTTATAATTTGTACTTGCTAGTATCAATCATAATAGTCTTTTATTATGGAATTATATCAAATAAACTATAGCACACAGGACACTATTTTTAAATGAACTCATTAATGTAGAAATTTAACTAATTATAGCTTCTGGTTCTAATTGAAGAATTCATTTTTCAGGCATCTGCCGGTACCAACTACTTCATGCGAAGTGAAGTGAGGTGAAACATGAAAATGTGTCAGTGGCCATAAAACTAGGGATATTGTAAACCTCGAGGCGGGACACAATGGATGATTACCAGGAGGTATGTATTGCTTCGATATGATTGATGTATATACTATCGGAATGTTTCTTTTTTTCCTTTTATAACATCCAGTTTATTAATGTGGCATAATATATACGTTGAAATATATAATTTACACCAAAAAGTAAATTTATACATCTGTAGTGTGATGTAAAAACAGAGGGCATATCAAAGGATTGACCCTTTGAAGCGCAACCATTTTCCAATGCTGAAAAAAGGGTAACCGTTGCCATCGCTCGATTTAACTGCCAGCAACATGGCGGTCGATCCAACCGTTCATTGCGTGCCACAGATCTAGAGACCATTTTTTGACACAGCTGACTGTGAACAATTCGATCGAGCGCCATGTTGTTGGTAGTTAAATCGAGTGATGGCAATGGATGCCCCTTTTTCAGCATTGGACAGTCTGTATCCCGTTGTTCTTCTATCAATGTTTTTCCATCGTATTCTACAGTTTTCAACAGATGTCAGTGCTGTTGAAAAATACTCCTGACAATTTTACAAATAATCGATACATTTTACACGAAATGAAAGGGATTAGGGGAAAAGGATTCTCTTGTAACTTTGTCTTCCTTAAGTATTTTATTGAAATCAAATTTATTCTTCTTGAATCAAACAATCAAGATGTCAATGTTGTGTCCTCACGGCGAGGATACCGAGCGTTAGAGGGTTAAAACTTAGGCCAACTTAGGTTTTATATCATTTCACATTTAAATTAACTGAAGAGATCCTTTGTGTGTAATATGTCTATTCATGCTAAAGTGTGGAAATCGGGTAGTGTGCATATGTTAATATCTTCATGGGAGAGGTTAACTGTAAAGAGCAGTTGAGTAGTAACGTGTCATTTATATACAGCATTTTATTATAGTAGAACTAATATATTTGTTTCTTAGATCTGATACTTATATTTTCAAATCGGATTTCAACAGCGAACTACTTTTATTGACGTAAATCATTTACGAGACAACATTTTGAGACACGCCACTTTCTTTGCCAAATTTTGATGTCTCAACTATCGAGGGAGATTAAACTGCAATTGGTCGAGATTATGGACCGGTATGGACTGGTACTTACTGAGAAAATGCAGTATAAAACTGACAACTTGAGTTCAGAGTTTTCTTCGGTTGAAGGTAGTACCATGTAACGTCGTCGAAAATGAGGAAGTTTTGGTACCATTTTAGACCCTTAGTAATTATTCGAAATAAGAGACTAAGAACTAAGATTATTACTAAGAACATAAGTAATTTGCGTAGTTATAACTAAAAAAATCACTCTTTTGGCCAATTTAAGTAGATGACACTACAATTAACTAGGGACACATTTATCTGTAGGTTCAGAATAAGAAATATTTTGAGTTTCTGAAAGATATCAAAGAGCATATTCGTGAGATGTTGTGAGACCAGCGCTGTGGCACTTGGCTCAAACAAATTTGATACCACTGCGTAGAATTATTAAAACTATTGAAAGCGAAGTCATCTTTGACGTTCATCTATCACAGAGATTTATATCCTTAGAGGATATCCATGAAAGGACAATAACTGAAAAGAAACTATAATCACATCATATGTTGCAGACGCAACAATTTCAGTCAGGACGTCAAAGTCATAGTCATAAAGCTGCGAAATTCAGAAACTAATTGACAACAATATATATTATCTAGTCACTACACAGATTAATTTGACCAGTTCAATCATGTGGTAAAAATTTCTCTCATGTCTCGCATTATCCAGTAGGCACTCGTTAAAATGATTGCATTTTTCTCGAAGAGCAACAGCAATTTTTCTGAGCATGTTTCCAGGTAACACTGACTAAACATTTTCTGAATAAATATACCACACAAACTTATCATCAATTACCTACAAATGGCAATTCAGCACGATTTCGACTAGCTTCCTCAACTCTTCCCCCCCCCCCCAAAAAAAAAAAGAAAAAGTTTTTCTTCATTGATGCTCTAGGTTGTCAATTAGCTGAAATCTACGCACTTTTCATGTCATAAACTGACTCTTAGCTAAAATCGAAAGCTGTAGAGTTGATTATAAAACTTCTTTTAAAATGTGAGTAACAGCAACAAACAATTTTTTTATCGTTTAAAAACTTTTAAATGTTAAAATATAGCTATGCCATCGACAACGCAATAAGGGATTTCTTTATTTTGTTTTCGCACAGTATCAGGAACACATCAAATGACATATTCAAAGCCGGATGTATTTCATTGTATCATTTTTTTTGTTCTCTCTCGTACGCTGTTTTCACTGCTCGAATAACAACTCCTGTCACGACTCATTCTTTCTTTATATTTTGTATGTTTTCCTAGACACTAATGTCAAGAACTTTTAGAAATAAGTTTCAGAAATGGTCAATTGTTTTTCGTTTGTAGGGAGCAGCGGCTAAATGTGCTTATATTGTCGTACAAATTTCCCCTTCATAACCTTGGTGAGTTGATTTCCAATGGAAGTGATGGATATAAAAGGGAGACCTTAATTATAGTTTGGTTTGTTTATTAACAGTTTAGCCTTCAGATTCCTATACCTTCGGATGACCTTTATTAAATACCTAGAATACCTATCTACGTAAGCTCTTGGATAATTAATTTCTGTTTCTAAAAGTTTCACTTTGTACTTGAATAACAATAAAAAGCAATCATTCATTAAATTCCATCGTGAAATGCTTGTTTCTTTCAGTAAAAACTTAGTTGCATTGTTCAGATAGTTAGTATTTTTATGCAGTATTTCAACAGAATTGACATTTCAAAGAACTATTCATACTGCCGATTTTATAAGAAGGTTATTACCTATTTAATGACTTGGGTTTCAGTTTCTTCCAGACAATGTTATTTAATTTTGCTTTTCAGACACTGTTATTTAATTTTGCGTTCCAGGCAATGTTATTTAATTTGGTTACGCCAATAAGTTTGATTGAAGGTAAAAATAAATTAAAACTGAAAAATCACTTTGCAGATTTCGATAAAAACTCACTATTCCCGTGGAAGAAAGGAAACACAGTATTTACTTTCACTGGGGTCATCAGTAATCCATAATAACAGCAATATTTATTGAGATACACTAAGAGGCATAATATTTGCAATAGCTAATTCAGATTAGAAAGCTCTTAAAAAAGCCATAATTGATCTGTTAGTTTTTCTCAGCACATGCTTACGCAGGGCCAGAAATTAACGGTTATCCGCTAGTCTGAGACCTCAAAAAATATATAAGAGACCAGCAGAATGCTAATTTTAGATGGTCCATCTGATAACTAACGTTTTATTTACATTTTCCTCTTAAATTTGACAGTTATTTTACATTTTCCTCTTACATTTATTTTACATTTTCCTCTAAAAAAATAAATCATAATTTAAATACAAATAATATTCTTAATTCGATTCAATATATTTCCAGTTTAAAAAATACGCGTTAAGAAATAAATATATGCCACACAATTCTAGCATAGTGTCGTATGATGCATTATTTGAACTATTCAGTACTTAATATGTATTTACACGTTTTAATTCAGTTCTTAATGAAATCAAAGTACATTGTTCATGTAATTTCTTTTGCCGTGATATTTTTTTTTAAATCATGCATACCGACCAGTGATTAAGGTTACGGACCCTGAGAAGTTACGGAGTCGTTGGTCCTTTGTACCAGTGGTTAAATATTCTAATTTCTACCCTTGATCACGTGTGAATAACTACAGTAGCTAAGCAATGTAACACAAAGTTTAGTCACAAAATTTCTTTATGTTGCATGATAAAATTTTCAAATAAACTACAAAACCGTCAAAAATATTTTTAAACACAGGTTCAACCTGTTACCTAGGATCCAGCTAGGGGATTATCATTTATGTGACAATTATGCTCCCTTGGAATGTGGTCTTTGAATGCTCGGTGAATCGTTGCATTGGACAAAGCTCAAGGAGGAAGCTCAGAACCTCCTTGAGTGATCAGTGAACAGTGGAGGAAGCTCAGTTCTTGGGGATTATTTATTATTATATTTATGAACAATTATAGAAAATTTATTATATTTATAAACAATTGTCGGAAAATTCTTACTTAGAGACCTTTGGATCAAATAAAATGGTTTAAATTTATCTGACTTAATTTAAGGACAATTTTATTAAAAACACAATTTGTGCCAAGGTTTGTTTTCAGCTATTATTAAAAAAAATTCTTTTTTGTTCTTCGGGTTAAACTCCTGGCTTGTTTTAAATTACGCGGATGCTGTTACGTGCCGATTTCCGGAGACTTAACATGGCGTGAATCTTGTTTGTCATTTGACATATTTTCCCCGCAATGCTTTCGAATAAAGCGCACTCATTTTTTATTCGTCCGTGAGAACACAGTGCTGTGAGAAGGTTTATTGAGAGACAATTTTACCACCAACCCTTCCCGATGACATGTTGGTCACTGGATGACGGTAACTAGCATTTTTAATCAGTCATTTATTTAACAGGACGTAATATTTCTGAGTCTTTTCTTTTTTGATTAAAAAAAATGGTGGTTTGAAGATCTATGACATTTAAGTATTAAAAGAAACAAACAAACAAAAAAATGTTTTCAGTTTTCTAATATAACTGAGTTTAATGTCGTATACAAATTTAAACAGTATCATCTTTTTTTTTTTTTTTAATTAACGAAGGTTACCAAAAAAACTACGTTAAGAAATACTTTTCTTAAAGTAGTCTTTTTCGCGACCTTATTTTGATCTTTTTTTCAATTTACATTGCTATTACTTATTTCTAATGGATAAAATATTAAAGTATGTTACCACCTTTTTGAGATAACCTGTGCATATATTTTTCTGCTGCTGTGCGAAAAGTTTTAATTATAAAGCTAGGCTAATCTCGCATACTTTGTGCTTCACATGTGGATTTTTAAATAAGCTTTTCAGTAATGAGAAATTGAAATAGAATGTTTGTAACAATCGAAATAATTCTGAGTTTTAGCAAATGTAAGTTAATGCATTTCATTTTTTTGGTAAGCAATTTTATAAAAAAGTAGATTTTTAATTTTCTGAAAACGATTGATTTCAAACGGACCTAGCATCAAATTTCACATGTTTGGGTAACTGGTAAATTCGGCATTTATAGTATTGTGCTTGCATACCGAACTCCATCAGGGCATTTTTATGAAATCGTCCGATAAGCGGAGTTATCCGAACATAAAAATATACACTCGAATTATTATCATTGAAAGTCACAAAAAAAAAGTTAAACGATTTTTTTCCGAAGTTGAAAAGTGATTGATTTTGATTTCTTCATTTGATCATTCTCTAACTGCGCCGTAAATATGCAAGGATCGCAACAACTTTATAAATGGAATTGTTATTCATAGCCGCACGTTTCTGTTTGAAAGTGGGGTGTAATAACACTAATGATGAATGGTATAATAACATGATTAATGAGGATGGGCTGTTAAAGAATACATAATAGAAAATATAGCAATAGAAAATGACGAATCCACTAGTACAGAGGGTATTTAATAACTTAAGTTTGATAGAATGACATTATTCTACTTTTAACGAAACAAATGAAGAACAATGCTGGACAAATATTATCAAGACTTTTCTGTAAGATCATCTGTCAGATAAAATTTTCTGTAAGATCTCGCCTGCTTTAATTTAAGGACACATGGAACATCTCGACGAGTAAAAACAAGCTGTTTTTGCTAAAGATTTAACATTCTGTATTTTATTTAAAAATAGAGATATAAATGACATTTTTTGTCCACTGTACAGTACATGCACACATTGTAGCTCATATATAAAATTAAAAATATTAATTTGATCCATAAATTAGCGTTTAATAACTAATTAACTTTTTACATAACTCTATGAAATTTTTTGAACACAATATCAGTTTGGTATACTTAAAAAAAAACTATTGGGTTTATCATCTTAAAACTTGTTATGGTATCTGAAAACATACTATCTGAGAATAATAAGAAGCGATTTTCATTCTGGCTGAAAAGAAATAAAATTACAAATAATTTACTGGAAAGCTTTTAAAATCCTAAAAACAGAAGGGGAAAAAATCATTACTTTCAAAATTTTTTCACTCAGATCTCTAATGTTAGGTATTTTTAAAGAAATAAGTTAGTTAAACACAATTTTGGAAAGTTCCAACTGTTTATCAGAAATCTATTTTTAGAAAAGTGTACCAAAGCATCAGAAAAATACATTTTGAGAAAAATGAAAAAAACTAAAGCTTTATTGCACCTATACCATGATTTTTATTTTTAAAAAGCCCTAATGTGGATGCTTATATATTCTAAACCGACATAAATTATATATGTATGGAATCGTCTCAGTCTGCTCTATTTTTTGGCCAATAATTGAAAATTGGAAAATTTGAGCCAATTTATCTTGCATGTGCCTTTAAAACAAAACATTGTTAATAATTTTGGATGTAATTAAAATAATTATTAGTGCAACTAAATTAAGCTCTTATTCATTCAGATAGATTAATAATATACGATTGTATGTTTTAAAACTGGACAAAATATTATCACGGTGTTTGTTATCTCACTTTCTCTTAATTTAATAGTATTGTTTGCAGGCTGCTTTAGTTTCATGAAACCTTTTGCGAGTGCTTTAAACTATAGTTGAGTTCATATTTGGTTAGTGAAATTTTATTCTTAGAGATTTGGTTAGTGCAATTTTTAGAGAATTTGTGTTACGTAAAATAAATCGTCCAGCTCCTGATTAAACATTTAAAATTGGTGAATCATATGAACCTGAAGAATAAAATAGAAAATATGCATCAGACTATGAAGTCAGTTCGTAACCTTTGTTTTCTCCTTGCGTTCATCCTCCAGACAACCGAAGTGAGAGGTATCATCTCGCCTTTACCTCTTGTGTTTATTAATAAGCCCCATGTTGCTTTTGGAAATTAATTGACAGGAATGTTACCTTTACCACTCTGCGGGCGGCATTCACCTCTTCTGAGGGTTTTTCCTGCCTGTGCATTTACCTCGAATGAATTCGCATCTTATGAAGAATCGGAATTCAGTTTTTTTTTTTTTTTTTAATACGATGAAACAGACAGTGTTTCTAAAGCAAATATAATTGTACAGGGAAATTAGATGTAGACAGAAAATTACAATGTTGCTAATTTTGGTTGATTAAATAAACAGTAATATTTGATGAATTATTAAAAGTAGAACTTCACAAAGCATGCATCGAAGTACTGCACAGTTTTATTCAATACACAGTTGGTGTTTTGTAAGTTATTACCAGATCCATGGCGTAAATTGGCATGTAACATAGAGGAGGAGGGAGCAAAATACCGGGTGATCCAAAAGTATGGACAAACTTTAAAAATTCATTAAAAAAGAGCAAATAATGATAGAAAATTGCGGTTTGCACAAATAGGTTTAGGGTATGATGGTTTTTTTTTTTAATGACAAGATAGTTTGTAGTTCCAAATGTTACCGGTAGGTGGCGTTGACATGCACAATGGGAACCAAATTTCCAATTTTAAAAAATCCGAAATCTCTGTAATTCTTTCTATGCAAACTGCAATTTTTTTTTATCATGATTTGCTCTTTTTTAACGAATTTTTAAACTTAGCATATGACCCAGGATGCGTCAAAAGCTAGTGCACCCAGGATGCATCAAAAACTAGTGCACCCAGGATGCATCAAAAGCTAGTGAAAAGTTAATAACGAGAGAAAAGTTTAACTTATTCTATGAATAAGTCATCGAAATTCGCTATCGAATTTAATATAATAAGGACAATATCTTAAATGACGCTTTAGTAAAAATGTCCTTGTTTCAAGTCGATTCTAAATTTTATTTGAGACATGATACTTTTTCAATTAATAGATAATGCGTATAAAACGATAACAATCTAAAATTATTAAAAGTTAACTGATGTCACTTCTCTGTTATATTCAAAATATAATACAATTATGTAGCACTTTTAAAGCTAACTTAGACATTGCCCTAAGAAACTTCAATAATTCATTCAAAATACTATAATGTAATCAATTAAACGCAATTTCCTTTTTGATAATAAAACAATCATACATGTTTATTTAATTAGCGGAATGTGAATTGGCCTTTATTTGTTCCAGAACTGAATGGATGGGTCAAAACGGTCACGAAAAATTACATTGTTGCTGCAATAAACTCTGAACGTCAGCGTAGGTTGTTCGGTCTAATTCATAACCTATCTCTGCCCACCAAGTTTTACTATCTCATTATAAAAGGGAAAAGCAGTGCTGAATAGTGCATGTGTATGTTATTGGAAAAAAAAAGTCCATTTCTAATGCCATATAAGTTTTCAACATAACAAACGGAGTCATGACTTTCTCATTTTCTCCTGCGGCGTTTATGTGAATGAAATTAATTAATGCCTAACAAAATGCTATCATTAGTGGAAAAAGCAGATCTTCGCTAGCATGCTTGAAGGATCAATGTGACCATTCGTACTGATTTTTGGTAGCATGCACTTTTCATTAGTATACAGGGTGTCTCATAAAGGTGGTAACACGCTTTAACCCTTTAACGCGCAGTGTTCCCGCTCTGGGAACACCAAACTCTGACGTTTTGACTGTTGCCAGTCACGAAGAATAGATGTGATTTCTATGAAAATAGTTGCGGCTGACATAACTCCATGAGAGAATCCTTTACTTTTTAGCACGTCATTTCCCGTAAAAAAAATTGTCACGATTATTTTTAACAGCACTGACATCTGTTGAAAAATGGAAGAATGCGAGAACAGCTGGATAGATTGCCTAATGCTGAAAAAAGGGCAGCCGTTGCCATCGCTCGACTTAACTACCAGCAAGATGGCGGACGATCGAAACGTTCATCGCGTGCCACAGAACTAGAGACCCTTTTTAGAAAAAAAAAAGGGGGTCTCTAGTTCTGTGCTAATCCGAATTCTGTATTTATCTGTGAGAAATGGCTTTCACTGAAATATTAGCTGAGAGAAGTAACGAGTTTTCAGACAAAAGAAATAACCAACCTATTTCTAAAATTATGTTTCTTAATTTCCTTAATAATAATCGTTAAAAATGTGTTTCATTATTAAAATAAATGTATAATAAAGTACTGAAAAATATTTTTTAAAAACATACTTTTCTATAAAATTAACAAATAGAAAAATATGCGAATTTTTACAAGATATAGAAAAGTTGTTTTTACAGAATTTACCACCTTTATATTTTAAGTTGAGTAGTGGGATAGTCGTATCGCTGTGGTTTAAGAGGTGGACTAGTAACCGGTAAGAGTTAACCAGACTGACCGAGTACATTTGAATGTGCTAAAACCTGTGGATGCAAAATTTCTCTTGTTGATCGTAAGCTGTTTGTCATGAATATTTATATTCAGAAATACTCTATCCTTGATAAAGTTATAAATTGGGGAGAGAATACCGTGAAAGGATGCATGCCATCTGTAAACGATGCATTTGATGGCACTTTCCTGGCTTCACGCATCATGGTACAAAATTTTGTTTTGTTTTCATCAAGCGTTTGTTCTCGTTATGCGTGAAAAAAATACTTAACATGATTTCAAAATTCAAATACATTACGTTTTTATTTTATTTTATTTGAAAGTTTCAAGAGGAGTATTGAATTGTCTCTACTTAAATCGTGGGAAATTTCACGATAGCTTCGTGAAATGAACCAAATTTATGTTACAAGATTCGTTTCAAGACCCGGTTCAATCGATCGCAAAAAAAAGAGAAAAATCGATAGATATATGTACGCATGTATGTATATATTTAAAATTTGAAATCTATATTTCAAGTTGAAGGAGTGCTTAGCTAACATTTTATTAAATGTAATTTCATTTGTTTTTATGAGAAGCGCAAACAGGAAATTTGGGTTCTTTCCGCAAAATCTTAAAATATAGAACAAATAAAATAAAATGCAATGTTATATTGCACTTACTGGTTTATGCTGTTGAACAAAAATTTATAGCGCTGTAAAAATTTAAAGATAACTTTTTTCGTGATTTTTTTTACAGTTTCCCAATATGAACAGAAATGCAACTTTTATTTCAAAACATCAAGTCATCTTTTAACTTTATCTGCTATTTTTTTTTAACTCGATATTGATAAAATTTCCTTTTTGAATAATATTTTAATTAGATGCTCCCAATTGGGAACATTGGCCTGTAAAAAGGTTAATAAATTATTAGCGGCAGTTACTTATAAATTAAGCGAAAAGTGCCGGCAAAAAATGTTGCCATTTGAACTTGGTAATAATATCGTTGACAGTTAAATTGTGTGCCAAAAATACAAATTAATGTTTTCATCGAAATGCGGGAGTGGATAATGATCACGCTGTTAGTTCGGAAATCTAAGAGGATTTTTGGTGAATACAAAGTTGCTAGAGGTCAAGAAAAACTGAAATTTTATTTTAACTGAAAAAGTCAGGGAAACTTTCGATTTTGGCTGTAAACCAGGAAAATCTTGAAGCGTGACTTTCAAAATAATCTGAAGTCGGCATTTAAAAATAGATTTTACAAATACTGTGTGTCAGAAAAAAAAAAAAAACTTAGATGCGCAAATATGGCGAATCCAGAAACTTTTTTAGGGTGGGTGGGTGGCGGTTAGTTAAAAAAAATCCTATGCTTATTCAACCTAAACCGAATGTATAATAAAGCAAAATAACTCTAAAATATTACGTGATTGTTCTTTTTTGAACTAGTCCCTGCAAAGGGCAAAATCCTGCTTCCGCCAGGGCAGCCTTGCTCGCCTCTATCAAGTCATACGTAGATGATTTTTTAGAACCCTGTATACGCCAAAAAACTTCTCAGCATTCTGAACTGATATAGCATGATCATTATCTACACGCGCATTTTTACGAAAACATGCTATAGGTTCTTTTAGAGAACAATTTAACTGTCAACACTATTACTGCTAAATTGGAATTCAACCTTTTTTTTTTTTTCGGGCACTGCACAACTCATTACTTTTTGACTTCAATTAATAACCTAGCTTAGGATGACGGTTTTTCTAATCTTTTAGTGTCATCATTGCACGGGTCACATCCATAAATTTGCACCACGGGGAAAAGAGCTTTTAAGACTAATTTTAGAGTGGAAGTTTTATAGAGTACATTTTATGCCTTCGAAAAAAAGTGGCTTAGGAAACAAATTTTTATATCTATTCTCGTGGGGGGAGAAAGTGGAACGATATGCATATGTCAAATTTTGTGTATATTCCAAAAAATATCCAGTTACTCGTACAACAAAGAATTTCAGTATTCTAATTTCGCATTTGGAAAATTAATTGTATGTGAAATCTTGGTAAAAAGGACTATCGTATTTTCGCATCTGTGCATTTTATTTTTAAAATGCTGTATGTACCATAGTAAGCAGACTATGTTTTACAAAAGTTTACAAAACAAAAGTTACTTTTGTTTACAAAGTAAAAACAAAAGTATGTTTTACAAAGGTTACAAAAGTATGTTTTACTAAAGGCTGTTATATCGTTTGGGGGACACTATCTCTTTTTTTTTCTTCCTTCCAACTGCACTTTTTTTCGTGTTCAGATGATTGACGCAGATCTGTAAGCCACTGGAAAATTTCACTTGGACAAATTGTGAACTGGCTGTTATATTTAGACGTTTATGGGATTGAGTTTTGTGACGTGGCAAGCTTTCCTAAGAAGGGAGGGGGGGTTGACATGGTTGTCTGTTAGATCTACAGCCGCGCGATAGGCCCTGAACTCGGGGCATTCACACTTCAGCCGTTTTTCTTGCTCGGTGTCTTATCCACTCGGCCATGGTGGGGCCTTAGACATTGTTACCCAGAAATTTATATTTTCTACTGGAAACAGGAGAAAATATTCTTTTTACACAAGTGCAGCTAAGAAAGTCTTTTACGTAGGATTCAACAGCCTAACCAACGTCCCTTACACTAAATTTTTTAACTGATTTCTAACTGCAGTTTTGATATTGGAGATGCATTACGTTCTGGAATGCCATTTGTACCTGATGAAGACACAGTAATTGCCTAAACTGATGCAGACTGGCGAATACAACTTGAGAGATCGCTGAGAGATAAAATTTATTGAATTCGAATGTTCATGATCATTTGAAACGCCTAGGTTTAATTTTAGAGTTCGACGTATGCGTTCCTCATGCTCTTAAAAAAAACGGAATTACTTTCCGATCAGCCCAATAATTTCAAATATAAATTTTGTTGTTTCAGTTTCATTTGCAGGTTTATAAATTTTTATGTCATCTTTCAGGGAGATCTGGTATGGTTCGATCCGGGAATCGGTTACCTACTTCCCGGAGAGGTCGCCGATTTCTCAAGACCGGCAGGAGTCATCACCGTCCAGGCGCTGATCAGCGGAAAGGTGAGGCAAAGCAATAAATTATAGTGAAAAAAATGAAGAAGTTTGCATTTGAAAATACTTCTTAATATTATTTACTAGCTCCTCTATAGTTAGAATAATGTATTAGGTTCAACCAACATAGCAGCTATTGCACGAAAACTGTCGCATTTAGAAAATGTAACTGATGATGTGATGGAAAAGATTTGGCGTGTCTTTCTTACAAGATGTGTAATGTGTTCATACATTTTCTGCTTGATAGTAGATCTTCAGTTTGGGCTGGGATCAATTTGAAGCCTTATTCTGAATCGTTAATAAATCTCAAAGAAACAATCAAGTCCAAAGGTTTAGCAAAATTTTTCTTGATAATATCTAGTTACATTACTATGTTAAGCCACATACTGCCAATATAATAAAGAACGTCTGCGAAATCTTGAAGTAGGAAGTCTGACCAATAGTTTGCATTCAGGAGATTTTGTTTTAGTTTCCAGTTTTTGTTGTTCCACTGAAAAAAATGTTTACTTTTTTAGTTAAGTTTTATGAGCATTACTTTTCTATGATTAAAATAAAACCAGTACAATTATCTGGGCACTGTTGTGCAAAATTTCATTAATATAAGACACATGATTCTGTTGACATAATTTTTAAAATTGTAGGCGGAAATTAGTCATATAAATTTTGTTTTCTCAGTTTCATTTGCAGGTTTATAAATTTTAAGTCAGCAGGTTTATAAATCTTCAATTTAGTCAGAAATTTAATAAATAAATGAGCAAGTAATAAAACAAAGGCAATTCCACAGAAACATAGGCATGAATTTATTAAAAACAATTTATTAAAAAAATATTTTTAATAAATTGTAGGAGAAATTATTCCGAATTATTTCCAGCTGTGTTGGCAACAGTTTATTTTGTGTAATTCTTTTTTACCAGAATGGCAACACTTCAAAGTCTGACATCTATGTTGTAGCATGATTTACCCAGTTGTGTAACAGGAGTTACCATACACTTAGTATATTTTAATTTAATAACTAATTTTATATAAAAAATAATTGATGTTTTGTGATAAGAAAGGTTCATACAAACTCTCATAAAGATTATAGCACTTAAGAAGTAGAATTTTAATAGAAATACAACTCTGACTTTTCTGCCCAACTTCAATGTCTTTTTTTTTTGGTAACATGAGTTAAAGCAAGTTTAATTAATATTAAAAAAATTAATTAGTTAAAATTTTTTAATGATATATTGAAAAACAAAAGCAATTTGTAATCAGCATGAATTTTGTTGAAAGAAAAACAAATGCATTTTTTATTATTACGCCATGTTTAAAAATGCGACTTTAAAAAAATGTAGCATGGAATCACCAATAAGTTAATATTTGTAAAAGCAACCTGCCAATGAAAAAAACTATCAAACAGAAAGAAAACACACCTACAAAAAAGAAAGTTCATACTCAATTTCTTAAAAGATTATCAGTTAGAGATTTTAGGGAGTTTTTGAACGAAAGAAAAAAAACAAAACAGTAATTGTCCAAAACTGTCCAATTTTTAACTTTGAATATTTAATTAAATATTTTTTAATGATTTAAAAAAATGACTTTTCAAAGGTAGGTTTACTTTTTCTCACTGCGATTTCTGTCTACACCATCCCCAAAAGCCAGCAGCAAAAATAACTTTTTAGGGAATTTAACAGTTTTTTAAAAACTTTTTGTAATAGGACCCTTTATAAAACTGATTGTATCAAAAATAACTGTCTGGACTAAATTAACTGCCAGATGTAAGAGACCAATTGGATGTATTGGACTAAAGTACAATTTAAAGATATTCCGCACTGATCATATGGTTCGAAAAACCCGCGCTAAATATATAAATCTAAAATGAGTCAATTTAATATTCATTGCATAAAAAAACATTTTTCTTTACAAGGAAACAATCTATTTAATAAATATGAATATTCATGCAAATTATTACTCCTGAGTGTAAAAATTATATATTACGATTTGTAATTCAATAGTTTTATGATTATTTTACAGTATATGGATAAATTTAATTTTTGTTATATTTTTTCTTTTAGCCTCAGAATTTTACCCTTCACAATCTGGAAAGCGTACGGAAACGGCAAGATCTAGGACCGAATGGATTTGAAGACATGATTGAGCTTGTGTGAGTATATTTTAGCGATTGAAATCATTGTGCAGAATCAAAACATTCCATCAAGCTTTTGTTTTTGTTCTGAGTACATCATCTGAAGAGTTTTTCAGATAACTCATGTTTTAACGATGATTAACGTTTCGCTTTCTCCGTCTTGATAGCTGCAAAGCCGGTTTATTAAGATTTAAATGTTTATTTTAATTTTTTTTTTATAATATTATGATACAGATAGCAGAAGTCATTGCGGTTGTGGAATGAAAATGAAATCTTGAAAGTCATTTGAATAATTTAAGTGATCCTGTTTAGATAAAAAAAGAGAAATAGTCAGTTTGATAAACAAGCACGGTTAGATTAGTTCACAAGCGTAAAGTTCTATGATATAAGTTTTGGTTAGCTATATGGTATTTTTTGTAAGCTATTTTGATTTATTTAAAGAAGTCAGGACTTCCACATAAAGGCTGCGAATACTACTCAAATGCACCACCTGAAAATAAATTGCATTATGAAAAAGTGAGTAGAATGTGACTAAAACTGGCAGTGTGCCATTAAGAAATTAATTTGAAAAATTAGATATTAAATTTTTATAAATGTAATTCAAAGTTTACGTAAAAGATAGCGATTTTATATGCACGGTAATTAGTGTAATGCTGGATTACTTTTTTGCTTCGGTACGTAGAGAGAACCTTCGTGCTAGTGAAGAAATCATTGTGCAGATTGTTCAGATGGTGTCTGAGAGATGGAAAATGTTAAAACTTCAGTTTTAGATTATTTTCCGAATCAGATCTGGAGAGATTAAATAAACGGCAGTGAATCAGGTACCACAAATTCTGCATTGATGTTATATTTGGAGACCACTTTTGCTAACGTAGTGAATGGGTACCTTTTCAAATATTATTTGATGATTATTGTGTGTGTATGGTTGTTATCTTGTTGAAAGAAAAAGTTAAACGAATCCTGATGAGAGAGAAATGCGAATGGATGCAGCATTGAAATAGTACCTTCTTTCCGTCACTGTGCCTGATATAAACTAAGATCTCAGTTATGTGAATGGAGTATTAGATTCTGAGGCTTTCTATGAAACAATAGGTCGCTGTATTTTTGCAGAATGAACTGCTATGCATGTGTTTACACATCATCTTCAGACTTTTATTCTGTTACTGTTACTATTGATATGCAGGAGGAAGATTTGTTCCTGAACACAAACTTGGACTATTTAGTCATCCATCAGATTTGCATTCTAACATCATTATAATCTTTGACTTGGGTAAGTTTGTGCAACAGCAGTTTTTGTAAGACATCAAGCCGCATTCTTCACGAAATTATTCTTAGGGTTATTGAAGCATCCTATACTTCTTGAACATGGTGCAAAATATTGCGAGTTATATACTCTGGAAAAGTCATCGCATGCTCAAAAATCATAAGATCAACATATGTGAATGTTCAGTTAGTTGCTTTAGTACCTATGAAGCATTTCATGTTTCTTTCCATGATTCATATTGTACTTTGGGCATAGATAAATGCATTTAAATCCTTTCAAAAGTGATGTTACAATGTCAAACAATCATTTGCAGGCCATCGTCATTTGTGTCCATTGCATGTAAGGAATTCCATCGTGAAATTGTTTTATTAGCGGTTCTATATATCTTTGTTTTTAGGCCAAGGGTATTCACTTACAGGTTTATTTTTTCTGGGGTAAGGAGAATTGGATTTTGGCTTATCTGTCCTTATTTTTCATAGTCCTACCTAATCGTATTACAAGAACCATAATGCATCTTTCTTATAAAGTTTAGAAAGATCATACTTGTTCAGGGGCGTAGCCAAGGGGGGGTGGTTAGGGGGTCCTAACACCCCCCTCCCATGAGAAATGTTTTGCCATACAAAATGTATATTCTTCACTACATTATCACGCATATGTATACATATATATGAGTTGCAGTAGTCGTAACCCCCCGCCCCATGAAAAATTTCTGGCTACGCCCCTGTACTTGTTTAATGAAGTTTGAACAATGTCACAACCAGATCTTCATGGGCAATGATAGCTCAGAAGTTTGGGTGTCAGACTTAATAACTAGGGGATTGAGAGTTCAATTCTCGGCTGGACTTGGACAGTCGTGCTCGTGTTGTACATACGGTCTGCATGCAAATATGTGATTCTAAAAGTTCTTTAGGTTCTCATTAGCAGGTTAGAAGTTTTGAAACGTCAGAAAAATTCCTTCCTTAACTGTTGATAGTATAAATTATGTATGAAATCTCTGAGAAGGGAGGGAAGCATTTCAATCACGTGAACTATCTCTTCCGGAAAACAACCCAAATCTTCTTGATGTTATATTTTATCAGTCTAAAAGTACATAAGACTCGCTCCAAGTAGAAAATTCGACGATTCCAACAAACGATTGTTTCCGGTAATTGGAAGTTTCATTCAAAATTTTTGCTGTCTGATGAACTTTAAAATAGAAAAAGGTACTTTTAAGCTTGCTTTATAGTTCGTAAAGTAAAAATTCCTATTTTAGAGCTGTATAGATTACTTTTATTGTCTGCAGTTTTGCTTGTCTTTGCAATCAACCATTGGAAATAATAGCAGTAAAATAAGTTCTGTAAATTTACTGAATGAAAAAAAAAGTTTATTAGATCCATTTTTCTTTCAAGTCACTTTCTAAGAAGAATCTATATGCATTCGAATTACGTCCTAAGAAAAGAAACGAAATCACTCGATACGTAGTTGCCTGCACAAGATTTTAAACTAAAATCGTTAAATTCAAATTTTTATGGTTTTAGTGTTTCCAATTATTATTTCACCATTCAATAGGCAGTGGATACTCGAAGATAGATAATATATATATATATATATATATATATATATATATATATATATATATATATATATATATATATATATATATATAATAACAATTATTGAAATTATGTTATTTATTACACCTCTTTCCTTTTTTGTGTCAATGAATTAAAAAAATGCTATAATTTTGAATTTTATATGTATGTTTAATATAAAATTGTTTATAAAAACTTATCATTTTACAGGGATTTGAATGAAGCCTCTCTACTATGGAATTTAAAGATACGGTACGACAAGGAAATGATATATGTAAGAGCTTCTTTCTTTAATACTTTCAAAAGAAAGTTTTATAACAACTGTAGAATATTTACGCTGTTTTATATAGACATAAAAATATTCAATGTTTCACCAAAATAAAATTACTGGCATTTTAAACGTTTCATAGAACTAAACGTGCTGCATATGCAGTTAACCTTAGCGAGGGAATAAATTAGATTTCAGGGTCAGGCTGTAAATGTTTGCAGTTAAAACATTCATATCGGTAAGTAAAGTTAAAAATAAATGTCATGTAAAGTTAATATACTGCAAGGGCATTCACACATTATGTACAATGTGTATAATTTTATTTGAAATGCTATATTATATTTTTATTTCCTAGACTAGGGGCCAAGGCCCCCAGACTCGCTACGCTCGCTTTTCGTATGAGGCATTCGGCCCCTAATCAATCTTATTCGTAAAAAAGACATAATTTCAACAGACAAAACCCGAAGATTGGATCAGAAAGAATGTTACTGAGCTACACATTGCTTGGTTCTTGCATCGAAGATATTTTGTTATGGGAATCCGTGTTGTACGGGTCCTGAGCTATACTCCTCCTGGAGTGCGGACTCCGCTTATAATCGCTGGAAAAATTATTTGCAGTCCTCAGAAACACAATGATATTTAATGTTGCCATTCAAAAGTTATATTTATTAAGAGCTAAAGCGTAATAAAATCAGAACATCTGTTTCAGCTGTATTTTTAATAATGTAAAACCTATTGGACACCTAGCGAATTTGCCACCCATGGCGATTTTTCATTATTTGGCGACTTGCGTACATGTAAAGTTAATAAAAGATACGGAACAGATAGAATAGCCTGCCGCCAATGGCGACTTTTCATTATTTGGCGATTTACACATGCTCACAACCTATATTTACTGTTCATTTAAGGTTACCGGAAAACCGTTATCTATATTTTCAATTACCTAATCGTTTGCAGATTGGCGTACTTAACACCACGAATTATACCATCTCGTCGCGCTAGCAAATATCCAAAGTGTACTATAACTGCTATAATGGCATAGTTAACGCCGCCAAATATTTCTACTGGTAGCAAATAATTCAGCTGGACGAGAACCGGCTTTAAAATAATCTGCATTTTAATTATTTTTCATTTTCAAGATATTAGTTATTCTGTTTTGATAAAATGAATAATCGCTAATTCTAAACTCCTGTTTTTTAAGCGAACTTACTATTTGAAAATTGTCAACTTTGTGTAACACATTTTGAGTTACTTATTTCATATAGTTTTTATTTTGGCGTAAAATGGGCGTAATTCTAACTCATGTTTGTAAATTTCACGCGATTCTAGATACTTGGAAACGCTTTGTTGCAAAGGAATGAATGATTTTATGCCAAATCTGGCAACCATTCGGTTTATTTTTTCAGTTTTTTATTTAATATCTTCTAAAATAATTCTATTTTCGAAATTTAAATCAGCTTAGCAGGTTCCTCGGAATTTTTCGAATCTGTAGGCACCTTAGTCGAAACTCAAATCCCTACGGTTTAGGAGGAGTTAGGTCAACAAGCTTTGACAGCGCCAGCGGCCTTTACTTTTTTTTTAGAATAGGGGTATGAATAGGAAAATAGCAAGCGTGAATTTTTTTATTCCTTTATCACGATCTATCTTTCAGAATCCGCCCTGTTTTGGAGTGCCGCTTGTTTTTTTTTTTAAATCAAACATACAGTAATTATACTAATTCACAGGAAATTCGCCAGGGAATTTCTGTAGGATACATTTAAATTGAACTACATCATTTCCTGTTTCATTTTTTCTAAAATTATAGTAGCAGCATACTTGAGGGTAAACTTGCTGATTATGATATTTAATTATATATCTGTGTATATTTATCATCCTTCAATTTTGTATTCGGTCTATCTGGATACTCTCTTATGCTGGGTTTTATTCGTCTTTGATGAACGTCCAGTTTTAAAATAATACTAGCAGCGAAACCCGGCGTTGCTCGGGTTAAAATACACAGCATGTTTAATGGTATAAAAGATATTTGAGGATCCATTTTTAACGTAGATAATTTAGATTTCTATCTTAGATATTGAGAGACTTATTCGACCATTAAACATGCGATGTATAGAAAGTATTTCTGCTGATATGGCAACAGACGATAAACATTAAATTTTAATATTTGTTTGGAGTTGGAAAACTGTTGTTTAAGTTACTTTGTTAGTGTTTGTCTAAAGTTCATGCTATTTGAATTCGTAGCTTATTGAGTATAAAAAACGAAAGATAATGTTTAATACTAATGAATACACTGAAATGGTGTTACTTTACGGAGAATTTCATCGGAATAAGCTAGAGGCTGCGAAGCAGTATGCTATAAAATTTCCGAATGACAATCACCCATCGCAATTGATCTTCACTCGACCAGACATTTCTAGAACTTTCTGGAACATTCCATATCGATTTTAACAGTTGCACACAATTTGGAACTTTCTAGATCATTCCAGAAATTTTTAGAACTTTCTAGAACATTCCATACCGATTTTAGCAGTTGCAGACATTTTGAATCTTTCTAGATCATTCAAGAAATGTTTCGAACTTTCTAGAACATTCTGGATTCTATTTAACTGTTGCAGAAAAATTTTGGAACTTTCTAGATCATTCCAGAAATTTTTAGAACTTTCTATATCATTCTGGATCGATTTTAACAGTTGCAGACATTTTGGAACTTTCTAGATCATTCCAGAAGTTTTTAGAACGTTCTAGATCATTCTAAATCGATTTGAACGGTTGCACACGTTTTGGAACTTTCTAGAACTTTCTGGAAATTTTTAGAACCTTCTAGAACATTCTAGATTGACTGTAAAATTTGCACACATTTTGGAGTTTTCTAGGTCATTCCAGGAATTTTTAGAACTTTTCAGAAGTTCTCATGAGTTAGAAAAGGACAGATATATATTTTTTTACATTTTCGCAACCCACTTTCACCCACCGCGACCAAACTCCCTTACTTTCACCGTGAGGCCAAGGGGTATTTACCACCCCAACGGGAAGTTATTCGAGTTGGTGGTGATAGAGAAAACCCTGTCTTTACAAACGAACATTAGCATTTTATATATATATTAAGATTAAGATTTCGGGATATATTCATTTTTGTACTTTTTTAATTTTTTTTATTATAAAGTAAAATGCTTATGGAATTCGCGAAAACAGAGAAAAAAATATTTTTAACATCGAAAATATACATAATACTCTGTTTTTTAAAACATATTTTTATTCAAGTTTTATTAATTAAAGGCAGTACGTAAAATTTTAAAGTTTAACTTTCTACTGCTGCGGTTAAAGATATGAAAAAAAGTTCCACAACGGAAACATACATGTAATATTAAGTATTGCAAACATGGCTTCACGCAAGTATTAGTCATTAAAAGAGCTACATAAAATTTTAATTTTAAAATATAGATTTATTTAATATCTATATATTATTTTGAAACATGTTTTTCTTTCGACAACCGATTTGAGAGAACGGCTGGGTGTAAAAACTCGGTTGAGGTGTCTGCAGAAAGGTCTTGGCCCGTAGATGTGCCATCAAAAGAGAAAATCAGAAAAAGTCGAACGGTTTAGGCGTGGCGGAGCGGCAAAGGTTCAAATTTTCGCCATATAAATAACATTGTGGTTTATTAACGCAGACGATCGCCTTAGCTTCGCAAGGTTTGAGTTATTTGGAAAAATATTTGCTGGAAATTGCATCCGTTTGTAAATATTGTGTGGCAACAGTGTGTAGTGATAATAAATGTGTTGTTCTAAATTCTGATTAGAATAAGAGCGATTTAAAAAAAAAATGAAAACCGACTTCGAATTACTTCACCATAAATAAAAATTAATCGCATTCTAAATTAAAAGGCTTTGGCCAAATTTTCACGAAGTATAGAAGATATTGCCAAATTGAGTTTAGTCTTGCAGACTTATTTTTTGACGACAAACTTGGCGATAACTCGCCAAAACTGGTAATATTTCGCCATAGAAATAACATTGTGGTTTATTAAAACTCATTGTTGGCAGCTAAAAACGCCTTCTTTATTTTGACGCTTTATGGCTTATCTGTTAATCTGGAACGTGTTTTTACTGTATCCACTAATTTAGAGACCTGCTAGGTGTAAGAGAATTTTTAAAGTGTCTAAAAAAGGCCTTAGCCTGTAGATGTGTGATCAAAAGAGAAAAAGTCGAACAGATCAAACATGGCGGAACAGCAAATGTGCAATTTTTCACCATAGAAATAATACTGTGGTTTATTAAATACATCTGGAAATCATAAAAGCTTTCTTTATTTTGGCGCTCTATTGCTTATTTCCTTAATTTTTTCTATATATTAATTTGAAACATGTTTTTCCGGCATCCACTAAATTGAAAGAACAGCTATGTGTCAAAATTTGGTTGAGAGGTCTAAAAAAAAGGTCTTGGTCCGTAGATGTGTCATCTAAAGAGAAAAATTTTCAAAGTCGGGATCAGGCGTAGCGGAACTTCAAATGTGCAATTTTTCCGCCAAATAACATTGTGGTTTATTAAATGCATTTTGCTGTCATAAAAAGCCTTCTTTATTTTAGCGCTTTATCGCTTATTAGCACTAGGGTGCTATTTCGTTAACGCCCAGACATTGTCTACTCGATTCTGTCGATATGATTTGTAGACAGGTTTTGTAGAGATGAACTGTCACGGTGGAAATCTTTTTTAATGTGTTTGCCACATAACGCGGAAGGGGGGGGGAGAGAATAAGTCTGACAAGGTTTGCGATTTTTGGTAATTGATCGCCAAGTTTGCGGGGAAAAAAAAAAAAAACTTAAAAACCGAACAATGCCTGGCGATGGTTGTAAAATAGCTTTAGTAGGCAAATTTAATATAGATATTAATTCCAAAGATGTGTTTTATGCAACGAGAAAGACAAATATAGCACACTCATGGATTATAATGCTCATTCCGAACAGTATTTAAAATGGTGAAGTATAGTTGGAATATGCTTGGCGAAGATGGTAAAACAGATTTAGCAGCTATAGATTTCGATTCCAAAGAAGTGTTTTGTGGAACAAGGAAGAAAAATACGGCACGGCCATGAATAATGATACACTTTTCAATTTAATGAAACAAGGAAGAAAATTAGGGACGGCGCATGAATTATGATACGCTTTTAATATACAGCACTTTAGTGAGTATTTAAATAATGAAAGTGTTTCAGATTTTTTTCGAACTTTTCTCCATACAAATACATTGTGGTTTAAACTCCTTCTTTAGTTAGCGATTTATCTTTTATTTCTTTAATTTTTCAGTTTTCTCTCTGATACTGGATCTTTACCATCGAGGGTAGCTTGAGAAAATGCAAATAAAGCAGGGAGCGCGCGATCGCCATTTGGCGGATTAGATTTTTTTGTCTCTTGCAGAATTCCGAAATTTTTCACTATTTTCGCTTCATACTTTTGGCGTTTACCTTTCTGCGCCCGTATTTTCTCATGGAATGTTGTATGTCACTCTTTCAATGGTTAGATCAAAGAATGTTGTGGCAGTCAAGATCATTTAAGAGAATTCAACTGGACGTTTCGTGGTCGATGACTTTACCCAAAATATCGTCTTCAAGGAAATGCTCAATTAGAATTTGTAACTATATTTGCTCATTCGTCATTTAATATCTACTCTTATTTTTTTTTACTTAATAAAGATAGTTAAAAACAAATTTTAAAGATTTCAATCATTTCATCGTCATTGTACAGTTGCTAAGAACTGGCGTGAAACCTTTTGTTTACTTTCTGTCACAAGTCATGTTCCGTCCGGTCGCTCTTTGATTTTTCCTGTTAGTTTTGTTCAAGACCTTGGTGACATTCTTGAACGTTCCCATTTATTTTTTAACATTACAGTCAATAAAGTAATCGCCGAATTCGACGGGTTCCAGCTAGTACATTTTTATTTTATAATTTATCAGACAACAAAAATTTCAAATACAACCAGCAGTTATGCATAGCAGTGCATTAGTACATAGCAGTGTTTCCGGTATTTAAATTACCGGTAACGAACACGATTTAATTTTTTTTTTAATATGTTAGTTTCAAAAGACTTATTTCCAGTAGAAAAACTAAAAAAATTTTCGAAAGACATATCCGAATGTTTAATGATATTATAAAATATTATTGATTTGCCTTTATATTTTTTTTCTCAGCATTTATAACTTTAACACAAATATTAGACAATAATTAATTTCTTAAACTGTCAAAGTCAGGGGTTCCTAACTGGTTGGGTGCGCACCCCTTGACGGGCGCAGAGCGTTTGTAGGGGGAGGTGCGAAAAAAACAGACGAAGAACAAGCGATAATGCATGTTTTAAAAAATCATTTTATGTTTTACAGTAAAAATAAGAATAAATATCTATTTTAGATTAAAATGTTTATTCAAACAAAAAAATAAAATAAAAATAAACGATTACATTCTTTTGTAGAAAAGACGACTAAATGTTGATTGTTGGAGAATAAAAAACTGCATGTATGCTGAGAAATGTGAGGGGGGGTGGCGCCATTGTAAGTTTCTAAGTTATCCTTCGTTCGGGGGGAGAGGGGTAATGTTAAAAGATTGGGAACCGCTAGTTAAAAGATTGGGAACCGCTGGATCCATAAGTTACGGATCATAAATGGACATTTCTAGCATATTTCAATTAAAATTTATATTAGTTTTCTCGAAAGCATGTATGGTGCAGATCACATATTTTTCGGTTCTAAAGTAATTTTCTTTTCTTTCGTTTCTGTAAATTAAACATTCTGCATTCAGTTTTAATCTCTCCCTCCACGCGCAGCTTTCTTGCTATATGAAATGCGCGTTTATTTTTTATTGTTTGCGACGGTCCGTCTGCGGTTTCCCTTCTAAATTATTTTCGGTCTAGCGTATGCAATTAAGTTCGTGGTGCCAGCCTGTCGCCCGTGGTCTCGGTTCTTACAGGGCTGTAGGCTTTTGGTATGGCGTTCGCCAAATTCTGGCACTTTTGCCTAAGCGATATGCTTTTGTGGTGTTAATTTCAAAATATTTCTACCGGGCAGTTTTGGTCACTTGGGAAGTGGCTTATGAGTGGCTCATCTTTTTCTTGCCAACCTGTAAAAAGCTGGGCGTTTTGTAGAAAGGTATATTTTTTTATCTTTTGTTTGAGGAGGTTTTCGTTTTGTTTAATGATGTAACTCCGGATGCCGTGTGGCTTTGCGGACGATTAGATATGAATATGGTGTTATGTTTTTGTCAAGCAATGCCTGGCACCAGTGAACTTATGTTTAAAATTGTTTTGCCTTTTATTTTCAATAAAAACTAGCTGGAACCTGTCGAATTCGACGATCACTTTATTGACTGTAATGTTAAAAAATAAATGGGAACGATCAAGAATGTCACCAAGGTCTTGAACAAAACTAACAGGAAAAATCAAAGAGCGACCAGACGGAACATGACTTGTGACAGAAAGTAAACAAAAGGTTTCACGCCAGTTCTTAGCAACTGTACAATGACGATGAAATGATTGAAATCTTTAAAATTTGTTTTTAACTATCTTTATTAAGTAAAAAAAAATAAGAGTAGATATTAAATGACGAATGAGCAAATACAGTTACAAATTCTAATTGAGCATTTCCTTGAAGACGATATTTTGGGTAAAGTCATCGACCACGAAACGTCCAGTTGAATTCTCTTAAATGATCTTGACTGCCACAGCATTCTTTGATCTAACCATTGAAAGAGTGACATACAACATTCCATGAGAAAATACGGGCGCAGAAAGGTAAGCGCCAAAAGTATTAAGCGGAAATAGTGAAAAACTTCGGACTTCTGCAAGAGACAAAAAAGTCTAATCCGCCAAATGGCGATCGCGCGCTCCCTGCTTTATTTGCATTTTCTCAAGCTACCCTCGATGGTAAAGATCCAGTATCAGAGAGAAAACTGAAAAATTAAAGAAATAAAAGATAAATCGCTAACTAAAGAAGGAGTTTATAACTGCTGTCAATGTCGTTAACAAACCACAATGTATTTGTATGGAGAAAAGTTCGAAAAAAATCTGAAACACTTTCATATTTTAAATACTCACTAAAGTGCTGTATATTAAAAGCGTATTATAATCCATGCGCCGTCCCTAATTTTCTTCCTTGTTTCATTAAATTGAAAAGTGTATCATTATTCATGGCCGTGCCGTATTTTTCTTCCTTGTTCCACAAAACACTTCTTTGGAATCGAAATCTATAGCTGCTAAATCTGTTTTACCATCTTCGCCAAGCATATTCCAACTATACTTCACCATTTTAAATACTGTTCGGAATGAGCATTATAATCCATGAGTGTGCTATATTTGTCTTTCTCGTTGCATAAAACACATCTTTGGAATTAATATCTATATTAAATTTGCCTACTAAAGCTATTTTACAACCATCGCCAGGCATTGTTCGGTTTTTAAGTTTTTTTTTTTTTTTTCCCGCAAACTTGGCGATCAATTACCAAAAATCGCAAACCTTGTCAGACTTATTCACCCCCCCCCCCCTTCCGCGTTATGTGGCAAACACATTAAAAAAGATTTCCACCGTGACAGTTCATCTCTACAAAACCTGTCTACAAATCATATCGACAGAATCGAGTAGACAATGTCTGGGCGTTAACGAAATAGCACCCTAGTGCTAATAAGCGATAAAGCGCAAAAATAAAGAAGGCTTTTTATGACAGCAAAATGCATTTAATAAACCACAATGTTATTTGGCGGAAAAATTGCACATTTGAAGTTCCTCTACGCCTGATCCCTCCGACTTTGAAAATTTTTCTCTTTAGATGACACATCTACGGACCAAGACCTTTTTTTAGACCTCTCAACCAAATTTTGACACACAGCTGTTCTTTCAATTTAGTGGATGCCGGAAAAACATGTTTCAAATTAATATATAGAAAAAATTAAGGAAATAAGCAATAAAGCGCCAAAATAAAGAAAGCTTTTATGATTTCCAGATGTATTTAATAAACCACAATATTATTTCTATGGCGAAAAATTGCACATTTGCTGTTCCGCCATGTTTGATCTGTTCGACTTTTTCTCTTTTGATCACACATCTACAGGCTAAGGCCTTTTTTAGACACTTTAAAAATTCTCTTACACCTAGCCGGTCTCTAAATTAGTGGATACAGTAAAAACACGTTCCACATTGACAGATAAGCCATAAAGCGTCAAAATAAAGAAGGCGTTTTTAGCTGCCAACAATGAGTTTTAATAAACCACAATGTTATTTCTATGGCGAAATATTACCAGTTTTGGCGAGTTATCGCCAAGTTTGTCGTCAAAAAATAAGTCTGCAAGACTAAACTCAATTTGGCAATATCTGCTATACTTCGTTAAAATTTGGCCAAAGCCTTTTAATTTAGAATGCGATTAATTTTTATTTATGGTGAAGTAATTCGAAGTCGGCTTTAATTTTTTTTTTTTTAAATCGCTCTTATTCTAATCAAAATTTAGAACAACACATTTATTATCACTACACACTGTTGCCACATTTGCCACACAACATTTACAAACGGATGCAATTTCTAACAAATATTTTTCCAAATAAATCAAACCTTGCGAAGCTAAGGCGATCGTCTGTGTTAATAAACCACAATGTTATTTATATGGCGAAAATTTGCACCTTTGCCGTTCTGCCACGCCTAAACCGTTCGACTTTTTCGGATTTTCTCTTTTGATGGCACATCTACGGGCCGAGACTTTTCTTAAGACACCTCAACCGAGTTTTTACACCCAGCCATTCTCTCAATTCGGTTGTCGGAAGAAAAACATGTTTCAAAATAATATATAGATTCTTAGTCTTGCTTTACGCAGTTTAGAAAGTAAAAATGGCTGTTTTAGAATGCTTCATTGCTTTTAAAAATGAAAATATTTTTCTTGAAAAAAGCTACAGTTCCCGATTTTTTTTCGAGGGGAAAGAAACTCGATTAGCATTTTTATGTAGTGCAGAAATGTTTATTTTTTCAGTGGATTTTCTACTTTTTATATTTTTGGACAACTTTCTATAACATTATTTTTAATTTTGGGAAGTCACGAAAAATGCATTTTTGAACAGCCTGAATTGAATTCGGATGACAAGTATTATGTGTTTAGATTGAAATCTGTGCTTGTAATTTTAGTGCGAATATTTTCAAAATTATATATGCTATTCAATTCGTGAGCGCACCAACAACTCTTTGAAAAAAAAAGAAAAAAAATCTGGAGTGACTCCACTCAACTTTCCGAACACTTAAGATTAAGATCATTACCATGCATTTAAATAAATTTTAATCGATGAATAATTCAAGCATATATACTAAACTGAAGCTCAATCGAATGCGCCGTTTAAACGCTAGCGCACTTTAAATAATTTCTCCCCATATGTCACAATGTGAAAGAAATCTTTGCCGTAGCCCTGTAGAAAAACTATAAGTCCTATACACATCCAAATCAAAACCGGTCTTACAATGGTGATTTATAACATATATAAACCCAATTTGAGCTCAATCGAATGTACCGTTTAAACGCTAGCGCACTTTCAAGAATTTCCTCCCATAGACCATAATGTAAAAGACATTTTTGTCGTAGCCCCGTAGAAAAACTATAAGTCCTATACACATCAAAATCTTACGATAGTGATTTATATTATGCATACGCAATTTGAGCTCAATCGAATGTACTGTTTAGAAGCAACCGTGTTCACTCACATACACAGAATCACACACACACACACACACACACATACACACACATACACACATCTCGTAAAAATAGCATAAATGAATTCAGAAGACCTCAAAACGTGTCAATACACCAAACTCTCGAAGTCGAATTTTTTCATGATCACAATACTTTCCTTATATGGTACATGTTCGGATTGTAAAAATACAATGCCAAAAGATTCGATGAACGACGACACTGACCTTGTGTTGTTCATATTCACATGCGAGAGTGATGTTGACTGATGTGTTTTTCTGTTCCCACCAATCTTCCATAATTTCTCCTTTTCTGCAAGTGCTAACTGAAAACGTGATATTCTCAAGCTTTATTATTGCTTCGAAGTTTTTGCTCCGCTTCTGATGCAGATAGCCATTAAGATCCCTCTCCCTGTGAGATAATCATAAATAAAATTTCGTTCGAAACCAGCAAGATGAAACGAAGTTCTCATTAGGCGTTTCCTGCAGCACCTCGTTGCAAGATGCAACCAGGTGCGTTATTTACGACCTTCGTACGCGGTAGGTTCTTTTTCCTTGCCAACCGCCAGACTGCCGGAAGCCCTTTACTTAACCTCATATTATTATTATTTTAATGCCTATTAAATCTCATTATATGGCATACGAGTGTAAACGACTTCCTCTTAATATTAATTCGGTTCATTTTCTGAAGTATTTCCTTTGATTTTACGAGCAGCTTGGCCATGCAGATTTTTGTTTCTTTTAACCCTTTGAGGCACAACCCTTTCCCAATGCTGCAAAAAGGGTAGCCGTTGCCATCGCTCGACTTAAAAACCAGCAAGATGGCGGATGATCGAAACGTTCATCGCGTGCCACAGATCTAGAGACCTTTTTTTTGACGATAGCTGGCTGTGCCGGCACAGCCAGCTGCGTCAAAAAAAGGTCTCTAGATCTGTGGCACGCGATGAACGTTTCGATCGTCCGTCGTCTTGCTGGTAGTTAAGTCTAGTTAATGGCAATGGTAGTTAATGGCAATCTATCCAGCTGTTCTCGCATTCTTGTATTTTTCAGCAGATTTACGTGCTGTTAAAAATAATCGTGACTATTTTTTTTTTACGGGAAATGACATGCTAAAAAGTAAAGGATTCTCGTGGAGCTATATCACCCGTAACTATTTTTATAGGAATCAAATTTATTCTTCGCGACTGGCATCAGTCAAAACGTCAGAGTTTGGTATTCTCATAGCGGGAACACTGCGCGTTAAAGGGTTAAAAGGACGCAACGGAGATGACTCCTTCTTTGACCGTTGTTGCTTCCGAGGATGGCTCCTTGAATGCCTCCAGCTTTGCTCCTGCGCAATCGATGAATCTCAGCGATACTACTAAATCCATCTCTAATATTTTCGCAATTGCTAAATATGGGTTTAGCAGTTGGTTTAAGTACTCTCAGGAGAGGTGCGTTTGTCGCCCCCCCCCCCCCCCCACGGATCCGCCACCGCCTGTTTCTGAAAACAATAACTGAGGAGAGTTAACCGATAAGTAAAGTTTTAAACAGTCTTGTATACAATTTTCTCTCCTTCCAAACCCTCCCCCCCCCCAGTAAATTTTCTTCAAAATATATTTTGAAGAAAATTTATACTCTTTATACTCAAACAATTACACTGAATCAATTTTACTTATTTAGAAATCTTTTCTAGATTAAAAGGGAGTACAAACACTGAAAATCCCTCTAATGTAAAACATGCTAATTGTATTAAAATAATGTGCCCTTGATTTTTATGTTTTCTAATAATTTTTGAGGATATTTATCATGATAAATTTTACCCGTAAAGCTGGGTAGATTACTAATTTTTTTTTCCTATTTCTATAGACGTATACGGGAAGCATATTGGTTTCAGTGAATCCCTACAAGATGTTCGACATTTATGGACTAGAAATGGTGAAGAAATACGAAGGGCAGATCTTAGGCACTTTACCGCCGTAAGTGCAATTTTCTTGATTCTGCTGCAATGTACAAAATATTTTTATTACATGAATATTAATTTCAAATAACCATTTTTTCAAGCTACAATTTGCTTATTTTGAGAGAAACTGTTTCATTCGAAAATCCGAAAAAAAAAGTATTTTAATACTTTCCTTTTTAGTGCAGACAATAGTTCCAAGTAATGCCCTGAATGGTTATAGTTTTTGTAACACATTACACAGACGATCTATTCCACTGAAGTTTTAGCTAAAAAGTTATGAGTCATGCACGGAAAAAAATGTTTTGTTGAAATAAACAAAATTTTGTTGATTCAAGAAAAATTTGATTGGCGCTATTTCGACAGAATAATTTTGTTGGTTTAAACAAAGTTTTTGTCAAATTAACAAAATATTTCGTTGACAAAAATTTCGTTGATTTTACAAACATATTTCTTCGAATTACAGCCAACAAAAACTTTGCTGATTCAACAAAAATATTTCTTTGAAATACAGCCAACCAAAATTTTAAGTAAAACAATTTTAACAAAATCATAAAGTAAAACAATATTTCTTTGAAATAGAGCCAACCAAAATTTTGTTGTATCAACAAAATATATTTTTAGTGCGAGTTCTTGCTTTTTTCTTTTTCTTTTTACTTTTTCTTTTTGAGCGTTATAAAGATTCTGTTAGCTTAAACTCATGTGTATCAGTAGGCCAGTGACAGGAAACTAAGATTGCTTATTCAGTTAGCAATACTGGAATCACTCACTGAATAGTAGTAGAATTAACAAGTAGATGCTTACTCGAAAAAATTCATGAAAAAGATAAATGGGTTTTTCATGTAAACATTGAGTTTTCTCTCTTTCACAAAGGGTGTTTTCAGATTGTTATGTCGTCATTACCTCGATACGGTAGTACTATGAATCTTATTATCACTCAAAATAAATTCCTAACTCTTATGTATTCTGATGCTTGATATCATGTCTTTTTGCGACTCTATTACTAAGTAAAAAAAACATAAAGCTTGATTTCAGGCCGATTTAAAATCGTAAATTCAAAACGTAAACATTGGGGGGAGTGGGAAATCCTTACTAGAACAAACACGAGCAGTCATAAAATTACTGTGCGCCAAGTTCCGTTCATGAGTAGCAGAGCACGAAACGATATTTCACGAATTTGGGGACAGTTTATGCTGAGCCATTTTTTTTTTCTCCCAGTTCTTGTTTCACGAATTCCCAAACGAATGGCATTTTTCTTTCTGCTGTGGATCGTTTTCACTTTTTCTTGTGAATGGTCAACCAGTTAAGGAGGTCGAGGAGGTTTCGGTTTTCAACCGGCATTCAAACGATGGCCACTTTCTCTTAGATTTTTTCAGGAAGGGAGAACGGAAGGGCAGTTCCGTGGTGAGTCACTTATTCAGTTGTTCTCACTGTCAGTCAGTGATTTAATTAGTGATACCGATGACTAATTTTTAATTATTGTTAAATGCTAATTAGTGTGTTCCGAATGTGTTAATATTCATTTTATTTACCGGTGGGAAGTTAATTGGCTTGTGCGTCATTGAATTTTCAAACGGTGTTTCTTCAAGAATTGCATGCGTTTAATTGTTATCCTCTACATGCGTGAATAAAAATAATTAATTGCTGTTATTCAACATTCAACAACCAATTACACCAATGTGCAATGAAAGTGAAACTTGAATCACTTGTTTTTTGAATAATCCTGACATGTTCATTATTTTGTGTATAAATGTATTGTGCTTCATTAGTTTTATTGGGATGGCAGAAACGCAGTTCTTCGCACGTTTTTTAAGCATCTAATATTTTATCGAAATATTAACGCTCAAAAAAAAAAAAAAAAAAAAAAAAAGAAATACTGCCGTAAAACTAGTGTTATCGAATTTACTAGTTATATATCATTATTCAATGGTCTTTTGTTAGGAGCACCGCATGTGTGAAACACCATTGATGAATTATGCTTTTATATATAACACTTTTGAAGACTTTCCAAAATCACTTGTTTTGGTAAATGTGAAAATGTCTGAAATTAGATTTCTCTCCCTTACATTTTTGGACGATTTAAGGCAAACTGCGTAAGGGCTCTCTTGGTGATACATGCTTTAGTTAAAGAAGAATTAGCATGCCCTAGCATACTAATTCTTCTAATGTGTGCTTAAGCAATTTAAGTGTAATAATTTTTTTCCGATGTGACAGCTATATTGCCACTACAGCGGCCCGAGCCAAAGCATTTTGTTTATGCATCAACTTTACAATGTTTCATTGAATTATCCTATTAAACTATTATTCTGGAACATCTGCCTGCAGTTGAAACAGCGATGCCATGTATTTGTAATACTGATATAAGATCATAGATTTACAGTAATAAACATTACCTGTTACATTGGTGAACGAGAAGTCAAAGATTACCGAGAAAATACTAACATAATGATAGTGTGCTATAATATATTTTGGTAAATGAAAATTTCAGAATTGTGATTTCCTTCCCTTTCATTCTTGTTGACATTTGGAAAAAGGAAAAATATAAAATTATTTTGGGAGAGCTAAAATTTTAGGTAAAAATTTGTTATTTTACCCTGAAAAAAAATGTTTTGTTGAATCAACAAAAGTTATGTTAAATCAACAAAATTATTCGGTTGAAATAACGCGTACGAAATTTTGGTTTAGTTAACAAAATAATTTTGTTAACATTTGGTTATTTCAACAAAACATTTCGTCAGTTTAAATAAAGAATTTTGTTAATATAAACAAATGTTTTGTTAATTTAATGAACCCATTTGTATATATGGCTTATTTCGCTAAAGTCAAACGAATTATTTGTTTGAATTAACAAAATTTCTTTGTTCACTGGTATGTTTACGGCTCATTTGATAAAATTATTTTGTAGATGTTTGTGTTTTTTTTTAAAACCCATAAACAGTTGCTTGAAAATTTTTGAGGTAAAACTAATTAATTAAAAGTCACCAAGGCCTGGAAGTGAACAGTATCCAGGATGAAGGAGATCTGATATAACTGATAATTATTCAACGTTTTAATAAAATGGATGTCACTAACTGTTTTAAAAAATCTTATCTGCCTCGTACCGCACATTGATGCATGCGCAAATTGACTTTTGAAAGATACCGATTGGTCCTAATTTTAACCAAACGTTTTGTTAATTTAAAAAGACATTTTGTTAAATCGATTTGATTTAATCAAACACAACTTTTGTTAAATCAACAAAACAAAACTACCAAAATATTTAAGTTACAAATTTTTTTAAATTCAAAATAATTTTTAGCGTGTAATACCAAATTTTGCCATGAATTGAGAGCTCTAATCCCACAACTATCTTTACAGTTATTATTCACAATCTATATGCTATTAAACAAAAAACAAAGTGCTCAAATTAACGTTTATTTATTTATTTAATAAAAATAGATCACGAAAATTTCGCGCCTTGATCAAAAGTTTTATTTTTATTTTTTCCAAATTCTAAAACAAAATACTATATTATTCGGCTTTATTTACTTTTAATATTTTTTCTTTAGTTGCTGTAATTTCCTCCGTAAAATTAACAGATCAATGTCTTGTTAGTTAGAGATTTGTTTTTTCATTGCCATCTATTCGAAAGTTACGAAAGAAGATTCAGTTTTATACCCCCCTTTTTAATTGTTCCAATTTTTATATCCATTTAAGTACACTTCATTAAACGCACTAAGTGCCTTTTGCGTGCAATTTTAAAATAATGGATGAAAAAGTGCTCCGCCAGCGTACCGGCGTGCGACTGTCATGCTCGCACGAATTCTCTTCAGAGTTGGCGAGTATTTGGGATGATTCTATCGAAACACACATCTCTCTGTCTGTCTGTCTTTCAGAACATTTTTCGAACTAACCGAAGCGCAAAATCCGGAAATCGAAGTCTTATAAGCAAAACAGCGTGAATTGTAAAAGTGATTTTTCATGGAATTTATAGCTTATATTGAGGTACTGAATGGTGAAAGGTGAAATTGGGTTTGAGCTAGATAATTATGCTAATTTTCAGTGTTAATCTGAGAAATCTTTGGGATTTGCACCACGTCTTTCAATGATGATGGCTGTTGGTGTCTAGATGATGTGCCACAAAACATATTAAACGTTTTGTAAAAATAGTTATTATTTTTTATTACTTATATCCAAGACGATGAATCTGTATTTTAGATGCCGCAGTTTTACATTTTTTTAATGCTTTTAAGAAATCACTTACTCACATAGCTGCCAACCTTTTCGATTTCTTCGGGAGATTTCCCACCACTAATTTTTACCTATCAATTCATGCTTAGTAAAACGCCAAAAATTTAATACAAAACAAAGCTGTTTAAAATTTGTGGTGGGAAATCTCCCGAAGAAATCGGGAAGGTTGGCAGCTATGCTTACTCATATTATTTCCAGTATTTATGACAAATATCCATGGAAAAGTTGGTGTTATTGCCGAAACACGCTTTTAATTGTTAAATAACTTTGGTATCAATGAAGCTCTGAAAATATTCAAATGATTAAAGCAAATCAGTATAAGTAGTAAATGTGATTTGGTGATTATTTTACTCAAAATATATAAAAACGAGCATGATCCAAATGCTTTAATATGTAATATTTTTGCATTGTAATTTTGCCGAAAAAGGTGTTTTACTTGACTCTAGTTAAGTTTTAATAATTACTCTTTCGTTATGGCTAAATCCGTAGAGCGTCTGGAATAAAGTGATTTTTAAATTATTATAGAATTTAGGGAATCCCCCCCTTTTATTTATTTATTTTTTATCTGGTAAAAGGTAAAAAGGCTTTTAAAAAAATTATTCATCTCAATAGTTTCTTTTACTATCATAATATCTCTGCAAATAAAACACTACAGAGTTACTTCAATGTGGTGTCAAAAAATTATAAATGCATTCCATCAAAATAAGAAAAAGATATTCATTGATTTTAAAAATGTGCTCTTGAAATTTATCAATTTGTTTTATTTAACAAGGAATTTTAATTACACATATTTACTTACAATATGATTCGTTCATTTTCTTTAATTCGGTTGGCTACAAAAAGTAGGCCTTTTAATTCTTACAAATTTCAGAAAATGTATAAACTTAAATAATCGTATTTATATATTTTTTTAAATGTCTAATTTGAAATTTTGTTTAGTTTGAAAACTGGAAATTTTTACTTTTGATGACATTATACATGAATAAATTGTAGCAATACGTTACAGTAAATTAAAAAAATTATCCTTTCTGCAATATTGTGACAGAAATAAATAAATGATCAACAATTACATTAATGATAATCTTCAAACATTATTGTTCAGTGTTAAAACCTTCATTAAGCTGGAGAAAATGCTTTCCACAATAGGAAGACAATAATTGTTCAAGCTTACAAAAAATTAATAATATCGAGTATACTGTATCAGTAATATTTTTGGAAAACAAATTACTTGGAGCTGTAATAATAATAAAATGTACTATTAAGAGTAATATAATTAATTAATTTTTAATGAGATTGAAGTACTTTCATTATTGCATTGCAACTAATGCAAAAATTTAAAAACCGTAGGGTAACAATAACATTAAAAAATACTATATACTGGGTTTTTTTTCCGTAAATTTTATCAAAGTAATAAACAGTTGAAATATTTTTAATTAGTGTAAATTGGAATTTTTAACAAAATATATATGCAATGCACTGTTTTGACAAACTGTCTTATAATAAGTGGAAATAATTAAAAATTGACACAGAGAAATACAACAGTGCTTTACAATTATTTTGATTATTGTAACGTAGTGTTTAGATTTTTTTTTTTAATGGAAGGCTTGAAGAGAGTCTTCTTTCCATGTCAAGGGTCATCCGATCAGGTTCGTTCTCAGAGAGGTGAAAAAAGAGGAAAATATGTTAGAAGCATTGGGAAATAATGCGTTTCTTCTTCCCCATGCAATTAGGTAGTTTTTAAAATTTGTTAATAGCTGTGTAATCACTTTGTTTTTGAATACGAAAAGATAAATCACTTTTCCTCCAAAATTTGTACCATGTGTATATATAAATGCTACAATTTACGACGTACTGTCAAATACGCTGAACATTAAAAAAAATATTTTATAAATTTTTTGATTTTGTACTTTAGAAGCACTTCAAAATTTATTTCTGCATCTTTTTTTTTTTTAAATTTACAACTTAATATTTTTTCTTAATATGGTTTCTTTTTTCTTTTAGGCACCTCTTTGCCATCGGAAGCTCTGCGTATGGAAAAATGAGTAAAGATAACGAAAATCAAGTTGTAGTTATAAGGTTTGTTGATGTTGGTATCATTTTTATGTGATGATTATTCTACTGCTCATAAATACATATATAATAATAATGAATTTTCAATGCATTCAAAATTGACGAAAAAAGTACGTGATGGGCATAGTTAATAGTGAAATTTCATGCATTTGATAAATATACGTAAAATAATTATTTCAAATATTTTTTATAATTTAATTAAGAAGGCAACTATCTATTACTATAAATTTCTTTACTGTTTTAAAGATTCGATCTAGTTGATTAATTAATTTGTAGTTTTTAGACAACGAACATGAACAAAAAACGGCTCCAAATACTGTAAATGTTTGAACAGCAACAAAAGAAATTGTTCTTATTTATTGCATGGGAACTAAATGCAAATTTAATGGGGGAAAACCCATAATAATTCGCTATCGAAGTAATTATATTTAGTAGTGCAACTTTAAAAAAATTCAATAGAAAGTTATTTTATAAAAATGTCGCGGTACTGCATATGGATACTTTTGAAAATGTTTGTATATACGGATTTGTACTAGAAATGTTTATCCTAATAAAAGTGCTGGTAACATTAAAAAAAAGTTGTTGTGGCAAAAAAATTATATGTCTTCTTGCACTGCTTGCATTTCTTGCATGAAAGACGCAAATTCTTGCTATGTGTGTTTTACGTTGAACTTGTTGAGTGCAGCGTACAGTTAGATTTATTCCTGTATGCCATATAAATGGCTTAACCACCTTCATAAACAGAAGGAGGTTCAGATATTCCAGAATGTTCTAATATTTTTTTTTAAAATACATACTAGTTGTTTTAAAAAAGTAGCTAGCTGTATTAAACCTTTAAAAATTTTGTCCTTAAAAGTTGGTAACAAGCTTTAATTCTTTATCTATTAGAAATAAGTGGGCAATGTAAATTGAAAAAAAAATGTTTAAAATAAGGTAGGAAGAAAAGACTACGTCAAGAAAAAAATTCCACTTGTTATTTTTCAAAAAGCTACTTTTTCAATTTTTATACGATCCCCATACGGAAAAAAATCCAATTAGTAAAATATGCCCCATACACTAACGAGGCGATTTACAAAATTTCAGCCTTTCACCATAAAAAGTCTCAGAGATACCTTTAAACAAAGATGATCGAAGGATATACATGCATTTGAATGTAAACATTTATTGCTAGAGTGAAAAAAAAATAATAACAATTCTTTCGCAATTTCTGTACGATCCCTGAAATGCGATCATTCGACGTGATTTTTTCTGTTCGTGAAATATTGAAAAGTGGTTTAAGTAGACTTCTATATTGATCTCCATACCTCTGCCACTTTTTAGGATATAATTTATCAAATTTTGTCCATCAGCTCATTAGTGAATGAGACAGATTTTACGAACTGAGAATTTTTTGTACGGCGATCGTATAAAAATTTAAAAAATGTAACTTTTTGAAAATGAACTGGAGGAATTTTTCTCAGAGTAGTCTTCCCCCCCCCACCTTATTTTGAACAATTTCAATTTACATTGCACACTTATCTCCTAAAGAATTAAAGCATGCTACCATCTTTTTGGAACACCCTGTGTATAAAAAGTGATTTCCACTACAAACATGCATTCATATTTTTCACTTACTTACAGCGGTGAGAGCGGGGCCGGTAAAACAGAGAGTACAAAGCTAATACTGCAGTATCTGGCTGCTGTAAACAGATCCCCTAGTAACCTGGTTACAGAGCAGATTCTTGAAGCGAACCCCTTGCTGGAGTCCTTCGGAAACGCCAAGACAGGCAGGAATGATAATTCCAGTAGGTTTGGAAAGTACATGGAGGTCCACTTCAAGGAGTAAGTACACTTTTGTTTCGATGGTGATTTAACTTCAATCCTTTGAAAAGCAAACATTTTTATATCGATATAGAAGAACGAGTATGTACTGCATAACGCTCAAAAAGTGCAGCCGTTTCCATCACTGGATGGTAACGCGTTGGGGCTATATGGGCTGAAATTATACAGTTGTTCTTCTTTAGCCCTTTAACGCGCAGTGTTCCCGCTCTGGGAACATCAAACTCTGACGTTTTGACTGTTGCCAATGACGAAGAATAGATTTGATTTATTTAAAAATAGTTGCGGGCCACATAGCTCCCCGAGAATCCTTTACTTTTTAGCACGTCATTTCCCGTAAAAAAAATTGTCACGATTATTTTTAACAGCACTGACATCTTCTGAAAAATGGAAGAATGCGAGAACAGCTAGATAGATTGCCCAATGCCGAAAAAAAGGGCAGCCGTTGCCATCGCTCGACTTAACTACCAGCAAGATGGCGGACGATCAAAACGTTCATCGCGTGCCACAGAACTAGAGACCCTTTTTTGACGGCCCTTTTTTCAGCATTGGAAAAGGATTGCGCCTCAAAGGCTTAACGATGGATTTTCATAATTCTCCAGTTTTCAACAGATGCCAGTACTGATAAAAAATGATTCTGACGTCAATTTCAGAAATAAGTAATAATTTTTACTAGAAATTACGTGCTAAAAAGTAGTACATTCTCGTGTAACCATGTCATCCTTATGTATTTTATAGAATCAAATTTATTCTTCATGAATCAAAGCTTGTAAAATTCCGATTGTCAGAGCTTTTTTGTCCTCACAGCACGAAACACCGACCATTAAAGGGTTAACGTTACGAATTATGTTCTGTATGAACGAGAAATAATTTTTAAAAATACAGTAGAATCTCCGTAGGACGAACTCTCTTGGTTCCAGTTAAAAAATTCGCTATAGAGAAAATTTTGTTGTACAGAGATTACAGAGATTTTTGCAGTTACTTCAGTAAATATTACAAACTTTTTAGTTAATTCAATGTTTAAAACTATTTAATTATGAGTTTCAATTAAAAATAAATTAGTGTATATTTTAAATTTGTTAAACTTATGTGTTCTTACTTTTCAATGAATACATGAAATCTTCAAAAGTAAAGACAATTATCGAATTTAGAGAATAAAATAGGTAGGGCTATTTACGTTTATTTTACTTGAAAATTTCCGTTATTTTACATTGCTTTGCGTTCCGTGACGTCAAATTTTCATAAAAATATTCACTTTTTAAAAATGCGCTGAAAATAGTCAGGCACATTTTCTTCCATTGGTAAACCTTTTTTAATGTTTTCGAATGATTGTTACACGTCGGTATGATGTGGTTTTTGTTATAGTGGATTCTAGTGTATCATTGAAACTTTTGCAATTTTATTGAAGACATTAAAACAGCTTCAAAAATGAAGTTCATTTAATTTTTTTTTTCTACTGCATAAAATCTTCCAACACAGAACAAGAGAAAGATTGTCTCCGAAGTATTTTGTAGAAGTTTTTCCTGTCCTAGCAACACAATTGCAGTTGGGGCTACATTAAGCATCTGTCAAACTATCCCGACACTAATAACTCCAATAGGTTATTTTGTTCATCTTAGGCAATTTTTATAAAAAGTTCATGACTGAGAAGTTTATTAGTTTTTGCTTGAATGAGGCACGTGAAATATTTCAAGCAGGGAGACAAAGCTTTAAAAGTCTTCATATTTTACTACGTTGGTGTAATACTAACATTTTCATTGCGTTTGAAACTTATCGGACCACATAGGTGTTTATTTGTTTATTTTTAATAGGACCAAATTATATGTAATACAAATTTTTCTGTACAAAAATACAGGATGATTTTCAGTACTATATAATTCGAAGTTAAGTATATGATATTTTACCTTCACTTTTAAAATATTTACCAAAAGATCAGTTGCTACTTGGATATTAGTTCTAAGTAGACTTTTAAAACTATAAATCTGATTTTATTTTCAGTGGTGTAATCACAGGAGCAAGAACGACAGAATATTTACTAGAAAAGTCCAGAATTGTCACGCAGGTAAGAACAAACGTACTTTTGCTGTTGTATAGACTTAACGTTTTGTTCAAGAACATAATAACTATTTCGAATATTGTAACACTATGCTAATATTTTTAATATCATATTATTAAAATTATAAGCAAATTGAATTGAATTCATTACATTCCTATATAAATAGGATTTCATTTTTTAATTAAAGTGTATAATATATAGGGGAAGGTGGCCCAAAATGATCGCCTTAAGGTTTAAGCTTAATGAAAAAAAAATAGAATTTCGAGAAAGTGTCCAAAAGATCGTTTTACCCTCAACCAAAGAGTAAAATAATCTTTCATTTGAAAATAGTTGTAAATTATTTTTAATTATCAATTATTTTTAATCATCATTATTTTTAATCATGTCAAAATTTTTAATCGTCATTTCTAATCATCAATGAAAAATATATCAAAGATGTAAAAGTAATTATGAGTATAGATAATGAAATAAAATAATTTTTACAATCATATAGTATGCATAATTTATTTTAAGAAAATTTTAAAATAAAAAAGTGTCAATCAATAAAATGGAATATTTCAAAATTATAATTCAAAATTTATGGCCTACAATAAAAGCGGAAATATTAAATATGTAATGGAAGAATGGGATATGTAATGGAGAGTCAAGCAGTTGAAGGTCTGCCATGATGTCTAGGACCCAGTACTGGAGTGTCTTCAGTCGATGGATCATTTTCCCCCGCAGTATGGCTGCCCGGTTTAGGTAATGTTACTGGATTACGCCAAGAAACATTACAAACTTAGCAAGTGCAATTTTTACCTAAAAACATACTCTGTTTAATAAACCAAGTTATATTTTTGTACATGAGAGAGTATATATTTAAGTAAATAGAAAAGGTAGTGCTTACCTTATAACAGATGTTATAAAACCCAATTTTTCGAAGAGTTCTGTTCAATTGCGTAATACTTTGACCGCTTGAATACTGCAATTGCTGCTTCTTCACTTGGCACAGCTAGTTTATGTCTTACCCGGTAGATAGCGCTACCTATATCTAAGAAAACATATGCGGAGCGTTTTACCCCCTAGGATCATTTTGGGTCAGCTTCCCCTACTAAATATTAGTTAGGTAAAACTAGTTTTTTGATGTGGATTGACTATAGAAGTCAAATGCGCATATTTAACGTTTATTAACTAATTTTTTTGATGCAGGCACCGGATGAACGCAATTACCATGTATTTTATGAGATGCTTAGTGGTTTAAGTGACACGGAGAAAGAAAAATACGGACTACAGAATGCTGACAACTACTTCTACCTCAATCAGGTAACTATACAGTTTTTAAATTAATATTTTTATACGACTGCGTTTTCATGTTAAAATATTTTCTCTTTTTTCTAAAACTGTAAAATAAGTACTATTAATAATTTTTGAGGCTTTTAAGCATAACATGTAGACTATTTTAGCTTCATTTTACTCTAAAGCAAGAGGGAAAATATTCTTATCATGCTTGATTTTTCTTTTTAATTTGAAAGAAAGCCCTGCATTAAAGTAAATGAAATAATAGATAACCCATTAGAGATTAAAAATGTCTGAAACTGACTTTTGAAGAATAACCAATATAAGAATACTTAAGTGACCTTGTGCTATTAATTTCTAATAATCCACGGAGTAATACCATTTATGCTAGATAATTTATTATCATGGATAAAATATAAAAGAAATTTTTGAAGGATAAGAATAGTATTTAGGCTCTTAAATATTAAGACCACGAAAGAGCGTATAACATGATTTTAAAAAACAATTATAATACTCTAATAAAACTAATAAGAATCTGCAATTGTCGTGATTTAAGCATATAACAATTTATCAGAAAGTTATAAGATATAACTTACGACTAGATCTCGTACTGATACTGTAATCATCGATAAAATTTGTGAGATCATTCATGAATGTGGATATAAAAACATATGGTCTAACATTCTTCCTATGTTAAAAGATATCATCTACTAAACAACAAAATCTAATCACTTGAAGAAGGTTGATTGTAGAATTTTAATATATTTAAAAAAATGGTACATACTTCTTTGTCAAATTATTAATTTTTTTTTTTTTTGTGTGTGTACTATTTAAGCAGAAATTTCTTCTTCTTCTTCGGTCTACGTACTTTTTACTAAGCGTATTTTGGTCACGCTGAGGAAAAAACTGTAGCCACCGTAATATGTTTAGTCTTGGCGCAAAGAGACATTTGGTGAAGTTACTGTCGCACGCATTAGTCATTCCATTAGAAAGTCAGGTGCTCTTATATTAAAGTTCACTTTTTAAATATCTTTTTTTTTGTGTGATTCTGTAACCACTGTATAACTTTGCCTCTTGATTCAGGGTTTTGTCTTACGGAAGTACTCATTTTAAGGGTGTATTACATAGTCATTAACTAATAATTCTCTGCAGTTGCAATACTTATGCATATTTCTGAGGCTCACATCTTTCTTGGTTACAGGGCTCATGTTTCAAGATAAAATCCAAAGACGATGCTGAAGATTTTCGTGCTTTGTTGGCAGCCATGCAGGTGCTCAGTTTTACTTCTGAAGAACAAGATACAATTTTTAGGATACTTGCATCTGTTCTTCACCTAGGCAATATTTATTTTCATAGAAAGCAGGTAAAAGATACTTAGCACTTACATTGTATTTTGAAGTTTACTGTTAATCTTAACTAAGCTTGATCTGATTCCTCAACTATAAGCAAATGTATTTCTTTCGCTATAAAATCTTCTACAAAAATGGCTTTTCTCTTAAATTCTGAATTATTACTTTTTCATCAAGCTATGCTTTGTACGTAGAACTCTTGGAAATGTTTCATTCTTCCATTATTTTTAACATGCTCAACCATTCTTTCTCTCTATTTTTAATAGTTAAAGCATGGACAAGAGGGTGTTGAGATCGGGAGTGACGCAGAAATCCGGTGGGTTTCACATTTGCTGCAGCTGTCGCTGGATGGTATTCTAAGAGCCATGACAACAAAAACTACAGTAAGAAATGTAGAAAATTGTTTGATTTTTATGTGACTTTCGGAAGAATCGTGCTGTTTTAAGACTAAATGTTATGCTTTGAGTGTAAAACCTGTTCTTGTATTTCCGAAGTGTGTTTCGTTGTTTATACCAAACTGTAAACAGTAGATATTTTTATAGTTGCTTTTGTAGGTGTAACACGTGTTACCGGCAAAGTTTGAAATCTGGCATTCTATAGAATGCCTAGGCATTGTATACAATGCCTGAAAGTAGCCTGCAATGTATGAAACGATTCATATTTCACACATCTCCTAGGCATTCGATAGAACGCCAAATAAGAAACAGACAAAGTATGAAATGAATCTCCGATTGTATGTGAAATGTAGGAAACATGCAATAAAGTGTAATTCAAAATGTCATTCAAGCCTACCATGTTGCAAAAAGTAGATTAATTTTTTTTATATGAAAAGTTTGTTTCCCTCACAAGAAAGGCATAAATTTAATTTTGTACAACTTTCATTTTGCTTTATGTATTTTGAATAATTTCTTTTAATGACACTTTCATTATTTTTCAGAATAATATGTGTATTTTTGAGGAATGCAAGTCATTTTCATACTTTGTCTAAATAGCATTTGTCATTCTATAGAATTCCTAGGTATTACATACAATGCCTAGGGAATGTCACAATTCTCATATTTCATAGTTTGTCTAAAAACGTCCGGCATTATATACAATGCCTAGACATCCTATAGAATGCCGGCATTTCATACTTTGCTGGTAACATATGCAATACCAATTCTTTTGACAAAAAACAGGCATATAAAGAAAGATTCTCATAAAACGAAAACTTTTAGTTTGCATTTTTAGTAAATTTCTTTTTAGTAAATTTTCCAAATTTACACTCATGTCCATAAATTAAGGATAATGAAGTTCAGGCAAAGAAAGAGAAAGAAGCAAAACAAATTTGACTTATTTGTAAAGTCTATTTATTAAACAAAAAGTAAAGAGCAAAAAAGATGCTATATGTTTGACATAATTAATAAAAATTGCAAGTTTTACTCCCTTGACCAAATTTCAAAAAAGAACCTATTTACAAAAAACAGTATAACATGGTTAGTAGGATGGTTAATACGGAGTATGTCTCCCGGACGATGCAATACAGGCCTGACAACGCCTAGGCATGCTGAGTATCAAATGATCAATCTGATCTTGGGGAATATTACACCACTCATCAAGCAATGCACTCCGAAGTTCCGGTAGACAGGTGGGAGGGGGTTGACGGGCTGCAATTCGTCGGCCAAGCATATCCCACACATGCTCTATTGGATTCAAGTCCGGTGAGTATGCTGGCCAATGCATACGGGTGATATCCTCCGATTGAAGGCATTCGTCTACAATGTTTGCACGGTGAGGACGGGCATTGTCATCCTTAAACACAAATTCAGCACCCATGGCGCCCCGAAACAAACGTACATGTTGTTCCAGAATGACATCCCGATAGATGTGGCCTGTCATCGTTACACTCTGAACATGCAGGTCAGTTCTGGAACCAAGAATAATTCCTCCCCAAACGAGCCATCCTGCACCACCGTAACGGTGTCTTTCAATGGTGTTCTCTTGGTGGTAACGGGTACCTGGCGCTCTCCAGATGAATGTCCAGCGAGAATCAGACTCCAAACTAAACCTGGACTCGTCGGAAAACATCACACAAGACCACTGTTGCGGTGTCCACAATGCATGCTCTCTACTCCAGGTTAATCGCAGGCGACAGTGAGTTGCGGTAAGTGGAACACATCTGACAGGCCTACGAGCATATAGACTAATGTGCCCTAAGCGTCTGTACACGGTCTGCCTTGAAACTGTCGTACCGGTAGCTGAAGAGAGCTGACGAGACAGGTCTGATGCTGTACTCCGTCTGTTTCTTTTGGCAGTAACTGCCAAATAGCGGTCCTTATTCGGCGTTGTAACTCGGGGGCGACCTGTGCTGTAACGTCTACTCACATTTCCATCATCTTGGAATCGTTGCCAAAGCCTGGAGATGACACTCTGGGCGATTCCAAGTTCCTCGGATACTTCCAGCTGGGTACGTCCACATTCCACTCGTCCGATAATTCTGCCACGTAAAACATCATCCAAATGCCTCCTTTGTGCCATAACTATGCGGTTTTTGCACTGAAAGGTTTTCACAGCGCTTGTGAACAATTTTACTTCTTTGCCACCATTCCTTATATACCCTTCTCTTACACTCTCGTCATTGTGACGTACCATCCACGCCATCTGGTGGTTTCCTGTAATTTGCATATTCTTCAAGATGTGTGTGATCATTCCACAGGTGAAATTTTTATTTTAGAGATCAATTTCTGTGTAATTCTGAATTATTCTTAATTTATGGACATGAGTGTACAATATTTGGTGTTTGATGATTACTACGGTGATGATAATTCGTTTTTCTGTGTTTTGCAAAGAAATAAGTTGCGGTTTTTGTACTTATACACAAATATGTATTAAATAATACAAAAGTAACTTTATTATAAATTTATAAGCTATCTGTGACTTATTAATTTTGCTTACAATGAAAGGAGGCACACACCGATGTTGACATTGATGACAGCAAATGTAGGAAAAAGGAAAATGCATTATTTGAATTCAGTTGATTTTAAAATCATAGTTCATGTATCTCCAATGCATTGATTATAAGTGTTATATAGAATTCAGAAAACAGACAGTATTTAATAAACAAGACTTTTTGTGCTGTATTGAAATATAATGTTTGGAAAACCTATTTCAATTCTATGCAAAGCTGCTTACTTAATTGCGATAACGATTTTATTTTTCCCGTATGATAGTATATTTTGTAAATATTATTTTCGCAGTTTTAAACATGCATAACTTAGATTGGGATTTTTTTAAATAAAAAATATTAACTTTTTTTATGAAAGAGAATAAAATAATATAAAGATGTTACAACTGTACTTATTTTAATAACATTTTATATTTAAACTTATAAGTTTAAAAAAAAAGTCCTGTTCAAAATGTGAACGAAAACGAATTACTTCCATAAAACTTTTGTTCACTTAATTCATCTGTCTAATGTATGCTACTTTTAGTTACATTATTTATTCTTTAATAGAACCGTGCTTTTCATTTTTTAGGAGGCGAGAAACGAACGCGTAGTAACTCCGCTAAACATCGATCAAGCACTGGATGCCAGGTGAAACACTATTTCCTAATTTTAATTAAATTCATAATTCCTAAAAGTTCATTAATTAAAGAACATGCATATAATATAAGTGTACTAATTTTTTCTCAACGTATAGGGATGCTATTGCCAAAGCTTTGTATTCCAGTCTTTTTTCCTGGTTGGTGCAGCGAGTCAACAGTATTGTTTTTAAGGGTCCTAGAAAAACCTCCATTGCTATTCTCGATATTTTTGGCTTTGAAGTAAGTGTGTTTTAATTTTAACTGTTTTCAACAGTGTTTTTATAGTTTCATACTTAAAAGGGTGGAATTGATGTAAAAAGGCTTAATATGAAATACTAAGAAATGGGATTTTTTTCATCGGTCTTACATATTTTATGTTAACTAAAATTCCCGCGTTTCTTTCATTAGAAAAATCGGAAAGTAGAGTGTCGATTTTTCGTGATCAATATTTCGCTTAGCCGAAATTGCTGAAGCCAATAATAGAAAATTTAGCATGTGTGTGAGATCTGTAAAAGTAGATGCTTGCAAAGAGCGGATTTACCACAATTCATAAACTTATGGGGAATAGTGAGCCGAAACGTTATTTTCATATATTTCTTTCTATAATTTAAAAAAGAGGTATCCATAAAATTCTTTCTATGGATGTAGCGCGTGCGAATACCTAAAAATCAATTTCCGGATGCTTTGAAATTCACCCATCTTGGAGGGTGGTTTCCTCCACTCATTCTTGCATTTTTATTTTATTGCAGTGAAAAATTCTTTAGGCGCGTTGGGCACTTTGGGGATGGAGAAAAAGCACTGAATTCACGTGACTATCACGCTGCTGCGTGACAGTCACGCTCAGATACATATGGGGAAAAAGTGGATCTTGACGTCATAGCTACGTCGTCTCTTACCTACTGAGATTTCTTCCTCTTTCTTTGAATTTTAATTTGATAATGTGGAGAGTGTTAATAATTAAATTCTATACACTATTTGAACTATAAGTGTTATACTACAGTGCATTTGAATTTGAATCATAAAACCTTCATTCACCGCAAATAGATAGTATTACTCTTCATTACAACGTAAGTACATAATTATTGATAATTAATCAATTCACGTACATAATTATTGATTAAATCGAACAAAATCCAACACGTGGAAAAAAATGTGTATCTCTGATGTATACTGTGCGGATGTACCAGCTGTGTCTCTTTACGGCCTGCGTGCGCACTCTCTCTCTCTTTTTAAATTTTAAATGTGCAGACAAATCGATCGCAAAATTTGAAATGTAATTAAATTAAAAAATAAAAAATTTCCAGTGCTAACCCAGTGAAAATTGTGTTAAATATGTACAAATGTATCAAATATGTGAAATTGTGAGAATATCATATGCCTTAAAAAACATTTAAATATTTTTTTTAAAAACAATTTCAAATGTATAAAAATGTGAATAAACGTTCATAAATGTTTATTTTTTGTTAATATAAATACAATAATGAATGAAAGCCTGTTTAACTGCATAAATATAAATTTTAATTTAATAGCTGCCTTGAAAGGAAAAAAATAACAGCAACATATTATTCATGAAATGCCTCCTTTAAAATGTAACAAATACTGGGTGGGCAAAATAAAAGTTACTCGGACACTATTTTCATGAAGGTTGTCTAGTAGAGGTTTATATACGTTAAGCCATGACACTTGTACATTATTAAGCAATGAGATGGGAAAATGAAGAATTCTAAACACGGGACACTTTAGCGAACTTGAATAATTTTCATTTCACGAAAATATTTTCCGGTCCACTTTCATTTTGCCCACCCGTTATTAAAAACTTGTAATGATTTTAAAACTACTTTCCGTTGCTCCCAATGTTAACTGATATGTGAAAATGTACATATTTTTCTTAAGTTTCTTTCTTTTTTTCCTCTCGCCCCCTTCAGTATTTATTTTTTTTTTACGTTACACTTAAATTATTCTTCAACCTGTAAAATTAGCTTCTTTTACATTAATTCAGTGGCTCTATTTACAAAAATAAATAAATAAAATAAAATAAAATAGAAAAATAACTAAGTTTTTCCCCGGCGAAATTGTAGTTGAGTTTATTTAGTGGGCAGATGATTAAAAAATTTTAAGGGATGGCAACCTTTTCAGGCATTGATGGTAAAAAATATTAAATAAAATGCAAACACTTTTCTTCATAAAATAATTAAATAACAGAAACAATAAATCTGTTTCGTACACAAATAAGTTTTTATTTTCTCATTTCTTTCGCAGGACTTCAAAGAGAACAGTTTCGAGCAGCTATGCATCAACTATGCTAATGAAACCCTTCAGTACTATTTCAATAAACATGTTTTCAAATTAGAACAGCAAGAATATGCCAAGGAACGTATAGAATGGCAACCAGTCCAGTACCAAGATAATCAACCAGTGCTCAATCTCATAGCCAAGAAGCCAGTCGGAATATTGCCCCTGTTGGACGATGAAAGCAATTTTCCAAAGGTAATTGCTTTTTAAACAAACTTGAAATTTGGAACTATCGTCAAAATCTTTGGCCATGCTAAGGGGCCCCTCTTAAGTGCCCTCGAATATCAGCATCAGTTTCTATTTATTAGGAAATATCCCAATTCTACCTGTTCTGCAATACAATATATATTCAATACTTAAAAGAGCCTCACCATGTCACTGAAAATGGTAGACGGCCGAAGTGTGAAGGTCCCGGGTTCGGGTCCCATCGCGCGGCTGTCGATCTAACGGTTTGGAGTTTTGCTAGGTTTTCTCCAGATGTAACGTGAATACGCGTTAGAACCCCTTAGAAAGTCATCCTACGAAGGCACCCCCCCATCCTTGGCAGATCGCCCTAGTGTAGCTTTGCCTTAATCACACTACAACAACTTCAATACTTAAGACAGAAACGATGTACTTTAACATAGCGATTCTTTTCAAAATAAGTTTATATACCTGACAAGTTTCATCATTTTTCACAAGACTCTGGGAAACATCATAGGTTGCACGTTGTTAAGTTTTTAAACAAAACATATCTTGATTAATAAAGCAAACGCTAAGGTACAACTGTGAGATGGAAGCAGTGGCGTTTGCAAGAAGGGGGTTTGGGGGTCAAAAACCCCCTCCTCCTTCTTGAAACATTTTTGACATAAGTCCACTAGTCCACATATTTGGGATTTTTTAACATAAGATTACGTCTTTTAACATAAAGTCTCCCCCCCCCCTCTTGAAGGAAGCCTGCATACGCTACTAAATGGAAGTGATTAAATTATATATATTCATAAGATAATGACTATTTATTTGGATGTGTAATTAATTTGTTTCTTTGTTTGTAAGGCAACCGACCTCTCGTTCCTCGAAAAGTGCCACTACAACCACGCTCTGAACGAGCTGTATAGCCGTCCCCGTATGTCTTCCATGGAGTTCGGTGTGCGACACTACGCCGGGCAAGTCTGGTATTCAGTAGACGGATTTCTTGACAAAAACAGAGATACGCTTCGTGGTGTGGTCGTGGATCTTCTAATCAGCAGCAAACTGCCAGTGAGTATATGGTTTGAACTTTAAGCGAGTGAGTATAATTAACTAAAAAAAAATTAAATAAATAAATCATGGATTATAAAACACTTTCCCATATTATTTGCCCATTTAGTGTTGCTTGATGAATATTTTACCTGTTCGATTCTTTTGTCGCATAACTCGACAACACGTATTTCTGTTTTTTATGTCTTTGCTTTGACCTACCCGGTCTCCGTGTCGGAAGTAATTAAAACCAGTGACTCGAAGAAATACTTTAGTTAGAGCTATTTTATATATTTTTTTGTTTTCTCAAGTATTAATCCCTAAATGCTTCTGATCTTTACAATGCAGAGCATTCTTTAATGAACATAAATGATAATTTTTTTAATATGTTTGAAATGGATAAATGTCTCTAAAATATCCCATTAACACTGGAATCACACAGACTTAATGAATTAGAATTGCTCTGGATGCTTCATTGAAATGATAATAAATATTGCTTTTACACTTCTCCACAGGGTAAAAACTGTGGTAAATTAACATAACATAAATTTCGTGACACCTAACAGGAATTAGAGCTTGGACAGACGGATTGACAGACTAATAGAAATCATATACACTTTTCAGATTTATTGGAAAAATTTTCGAAAATATTAAAGCATTAAATTATATATATAATTCAATGAGGATGGATACGAGAAATTTAACATGAATATGTTGAACAAATAATAATAAGTTTAATTAATACTAAAAATTATTTATCAGTGATTGCTCAATTATTTTATTAGATTAATACATAGGTAAGGCAAAAATCTGCCATAATTTTTGTCGGTAGAACGAGGCAGCTTAACCGCAATATACTCAGGTTTGTTACCAAACATATATTCTATGATGTGTAAAAGTGCTCAACGAAGTCTGCAGAGGAGTTGCAATGTGTGATAAACAGTAGACTAGTGATAAAGGGATAAACAGTAGACTAGTAAAATTAGTGCTGCAAACTGTAAAACTAATAAAATATGATCAGCTACTTTCATCACTATTTAATTTTCTAACAGTCATTCACCAATATTAATAGTATTATAAGTTAGTAATAAAATTACTAAAAATATGCATATTTCGATAGATATATTTTTTGATACATTCTTAAAGTATGCGCTGTTGAAAAAAAGATTTATTAGCACTGCAGACGTTTATTTTAGAATCAAACCAGGTAGTAATACTAATACAATATAACCGATCTTATCTCACTTTCCTGGAAGTGGATTATTCGAATAGATTTTAAAGGGTGTTTTGAGTACTAGTGGACTATCATACTTTTCATTTATATATTCCCTGTTTATTTTGCGGCGTTCTGTCAAGAAAGGATAATTTTACGTACAGTGAATTTTGGCGACACTAAGCACTGTTCTATCGGATTTTCGGTCCGACTTGAAGGGGTTGACTACCCTTGAGTGACATCCTCCAGAGACTAATGCTATATAGGAATTTGACAGGAATTTGTCAAAGAATCAGTGACTTAAATAATAACACAGCGTACATCGACAAGTGTAGTTTCATTAACTAGAGCAGAGCTGAACAAAATATGGTTTGTGTTACCCTGTTTGTGGTTTGTGTATTCTTGATTGGTTTTTCAGTATCATGCAGGAAGTTCGCTTTTAACGCTCCGTATAGCTATTTGAAGTAGATTTTATGTAAGTGCAGTTGAATAAAAATTTTCCTGTACATACATTAGATGATGCATCATTTGCTTTACTCATGGCATCGTTCCTCATGAAAAATTAAATATAAAAGTTAAATATGAGTGACAGTGATAAACCAGTGGCGAATCCAAAAAAAAAAAAAATTCTGGAGTGGGCACAAAATATTTTTGTTTCCCTTTTCTTGTGGATTCATTTAAATTTACAAAACAAGTCAAATTTTCTACATTGTACACTTAGATAGTCAGTTGGAAGGGGGGGGACATGCCCCAGTGTTCCCTTCAGGATTCGCCAATGGCGTAAACAGACATCATTTGTGGGAGGGAGTTACATACACAAGGTTTTTCTTTAAAAAGTAATCGTTGAGATAAAAATTTAAAATTTATAACTTTTTTTTTTTTTTGTCTGAACAGAAAGGTGTTTGAACTACCAACCTTTCTCGTTTTTGTGTAAGTCCCTCATGAGTGAGCATCACCACTAATGACAATCACAACAACCAATATGTTTGATATATCAAGATATCAGAAATATATGATATACAATGTACTCTGAATAAATTTTATCTTGGATACTTTTATAACATGCTGTTTTGTTATTCTTAAATACCAGGAGACTATTCACTTATGCACTTTTAATAATCTTACGTAAAAGACTTATTTTGGGTATATGTAAAACTGAAGCTTCATATGAAAAACAGCGGGAAGATTAGACGAAAATAATTAAGTTACATTTTAGAAGTAAAATGTAAAGAAAAAGATTCTAAAAATTGCACTGAAAGAGGATACTTAAAAGCATGGGTTGTTAAAGGTTTTGAAGTGAAAGTTTGACTAAAGCTCGGTTTGACAACAGCAGCGAAAGTCAAGGTGTGCTGACCGTGGTCAGCGTTAGGGAAGAGTGACAACATCTCTGGACTGGACTGTTCTGGAATCGTGCAGGCTAAATGCGAACACGTGAAATTTATCATGGCTCCAATTTCAAACATTCTTACTTTGCGCTGAAATTCAGCCATCTTTAGAATAATTTCATTCAATGTTTTTGTAGTGTTCTTGCCGAATAAAGTTTAATATCTGGGACGATGTTTTTCATGTTTTTCTTCTTGTTTTCAGTTGATTTCCCGCATGTTCCAGGAATTGAGAGATACAGCGGAAGCGGCAAAAACTATTAGCAAAAGTAATGGAAGATTCGTTACCATGAAACCAAGAACTCCAACTGTAGCTGCCAGATTTCACGATTCTCTTCAATCTCTGGTTGATACCATGGCCAAGTGAGTGAATATCAATTAACTCCATGTACATTTTTCTTAATTTTTAATGATATGTTTTCAAAAAATTACACTTTTTAAATTTGTATACAACCCCCGTACAACAAAATTACTAATTATTAAAATATGCCCCCATACACTAATGAGGTCATGTTCAAAATTTCAGCCTTTCACCATAAAACGTCTCAGAGATGTTTTAACACAAAGATAATCTGGGTCTATATATAAATTTGGATGTACACGCTTATTGCTCAAGTGGAAAAAAATTATTTTCTTTCGTAATTTTCTTACGACTCCTAAAATACGTTTATTCGGAGTGATTTTTCCCTTCGAGAGCCATTGAAAAGTGGTTTAAGTAGGTACATATTTATTTTCATAACTGTGACACTTTTTTTAGAATATAAATTCTGAAAATTTGTACGTCAACTCATTACCCAGACAGCACAGCAAACTTGCATCAAACTTACAGCAAGCTTGATTTATCAAGTCAATAAACTTGAATTAAGCTTGAAAATTTCAAGCGTGTAAGCTTAATGCAAGCTTGAATCAAGTGTTCTAGTTTACACTTGCCCAGCTTGCATTAAGCTTGACATAGCAAGCTTAATTTCAAGCTTAAAAATTTTTCCAAAAAAAATTTTCCTAAATACCCGGAGCGCCCGTCGGTGAACTCGCCCCACATATTTTACTTTTTTCCACGCATGTTCCCCCTCTACGCTGAAATTTCAAGTTATTTTGATCTCTTTCCATCAAGCGTCCGCGGCTGGAATCGAACTCGCTATATAAGGGTTGGGAAGCCAGCGTCCTAACTACGCGTCCAACCTGACTTGCGCTCGAATGACTAAGTTTGAAGTGACTGTTATCGTTATCACGCCGTTTTCTAGCGAGATCGATCAGTGGCTGATGTGTTGATCTGTTTCTTTTATTTTTCCTTGGGATGAATCAAAATTAAAATAATGTTATGTGTGATTTAGAGACTCTACTAATATGTAAATAAGCGTAATATAAACTTAAAAGCAGCACACGTTTTTAAAACTTTCAATATCGCGACACTCATGTTGGGCAATACTGGCCAAAATTGAGACAAACGACTGATTTTGAAATCAATTTCGTAGTATAATTGTATTTTATTTTGAAGAATTTCAATATTTGGAAATATAGAATCTTTTTCTTTTAATTCTACAGTCAAGTACATTTATGACTGATGATACATTATTTGTTATGTGGATGTGGCTTTCCAAATCAAGCAGTAATCAAGTTGTATTCAAGCTTGACAGTTCAAATGACTTCTCCAAGCTTGCTGCAAACTTAAAATGAATGGACTGTCAAGCTTCTATTAATACGTCAAATTCAAAGAAATGTCAAGCTTGATTTAAGCTTATGTGCTGTCTGGGTAGTGTATGGGACACACTTTACTAACTGGAGTTTTTTTTATACGTGGGTCGTATACAAATTTAAAAAGTGCAACTTCTTGAGAATTAATGTAAGGAATTTTTTCGTAGTGTAATTCTTTTTCCCTACCTTATTTTTAACATTTTTTCAATTTACACTGACCACTTATCTCTTCTAATAGATAAAGAATTATACCACCTTTTGGGAACACCCTGTATATAAAATTATAGCTGCTGTGAAATTTATCACCAACTTATTGAACTGCAGAATCACCAAGAAATGAATTTGGCTGTGGTGCATAAAATTTCGTATTTTTATATTCGCTTATGATAACTTAAATAAAACTAAAAAAAAGTTCCTGAGAATTGGACTTTAATGATTTGCAAAGAAAAATTGACATATGAATGTTGCTTAAGTTCCAAGGGCTGATTAAAGGGGGGCGGAGGGGGCGACCCCCTCCTCGAGACAAAAGAAATTAATGTTAAAGATCCTAGTTTATTTCCATAAAATGGATGTATATGTCAATCTTCTAACTAACCGCCCCCACCGACAAACTAACCGCCCCCCGAGAAACTTGCATTAATCCGCCACTGTTCAGTTCAATCAAGAAAAATTTACGTGTGCAAACTATGACTTTTCTTTAAAGCAACTTTTAACGAAAAGTTTTTACATAATAAATTTTGAAATGGACAGCCATAATTAATAAAACAAGGTAGGGCACTAAACTGCGGGTAGAAAATTTAATGCTCTTGATTGAGCGATGAAATATATTTTTTAAACTTTCAGGAAATATTACATATACTTATTGAATTGCTCACATTTTATTGTGAAAATAAGTAAATATTAATATGGATTAAAACGAATTTACGGTAAAAATCTGTACAACATATAACATTCTAAGCCTCCTGTTTAATGCATGAAGCTATAACTTGTAGGTGTTTACTTTCTTTTATGTGAAGAGATATATTTTCTGCAAAACAGCCAGTGAAGGTTGAGTACATTCAATAGTTTTTGTTTTTACAAAACGCGTGTCAAATTGTCTTTACAGGAGTGACTAGTAGCATTGGATCATTGACTCGAATACTTTATGCGTCTGGGCAAACCAGTTTTCTCTGTCAGTGGGCTGTGTTTTTAATGCTTTGTTACTTTTAAGTCTGTAAGCAGTCCTTAGGGATTAGCTGAAAATTAAGTTCTTAGGCATTAGCTAAAGAAGTTTTGATTAATGGAAACTTTTAAATATTTTCGGAAGTAAATACTATACGATTTCGAATGTGGGGAGGGGTGGGGGGGACTTGAAAAATTTGACCACTATTGAAATGTATATATTTTAAAAATATTTACAAAATTGTAATTGCAAAACACACAGTATTGATATTTACTAATAAGAAATGTATTATTTATATTGTAAACTAATAAATGTCGACATTGCTTACTTCTTACTTATTGTTATCATGAAACAACCTTTATTTATACACATACACACAGACAGCATTGACGATGCATTAAAAATATTTCTTACATAATGCTATATTCAGTCCCTGGACATATTAATGTGACGTCTAACCATTTTCTACCTACAACACCAGTGTTGCTATAGTAACAAAATTCGTTAGCAAATATTCACGGAAGAGTTGCCACTACTGTAAAACAGAAATTTATTCATAGATGTTTAAACATAAAAAGAAAAAGAAAAAAAGAAAAAAGTTATTTGTTTCATAATGGTCATAATGAAGGACTTGTATAGTTAGCATTTGAGTTGTTGCCACAACTTTCGTAACTACCATAGTTTTTTTTTTTTTTACTAAAGCATGTTAAAATCCTTGCCATCATGATATCTAACTTTCTTACTCTGTCGAGTATTGGGAAACTTTTCTGGAGGTAAAAATTACGAAAAATCTCTGAAAATCAGTGAACAGCTCGATATTCTGATTTTTAAAATTGGCAACATTATTCTTCGCTTTTTTTCGTATTTAAATTTTCAAGCCGATTTGTCAAACAGTGTAGATTTGTGTACTAAACAAACTCACGAAATTTCATTTTTATTCATAACATACAGATTATTTACAGCATGTCTTAATTTTTGTAGATGCCACCCGTGGTTCGTTCGCTGTATCAAACCGAACAGTGAAAAGGCTGCGATGAAATTCGACATGCTTATTGTTCTGGAGCAACTAAGGTACTCCGGTATGTTGGAGACAATCAGCATCAGGAAAACGGGCTACCCTATTAGGATGAAGTTCCAGCAGTTTGCTGAAAGGTAAGTTATTTATTCCTTTCAGGCATTTTCCCCGACGAAATAAAATGCATTGTTTTTTCCAGTAACACACTTCAAACCATGATTCCTTTCAAGGATATACTCTCTGCTTGCATTTACTAAAATAGAAAGCGAAAATCATTAGTACATTTCAAATATGAATATATTTGCCAACAAAGTGTTCAAGTATTTTATCCGATTGATAAAGTGTTAAATGAAAATAAATTTCATTTGCTCTATTCTTTGCGACACATGAAAATTTTTATTAAAACTTATTTGTGCTGCGATGTCAAATTAAATTGATGATTTAAGTTCATAATAATGATAATATTTCAAAGATATTTTATTAAAGTTTAAAATGACTAGTTATAAACTGTTAGATGCTGATTGAATAATTCATTATGGTATCGCATATGGCTGATTTGAAATTTAAACCTAGTGCTACTCACAAAATTTTATAATTTTATTTAAATTTTAAATCGCCCAAAGTGCGTATCTAAAACTTAATTACATCTTACTAATGTGACTATTTATTTTGCTTATAATTGACTATGCTTATAATTGCTTTATTTTTCTAAATGATCTAAAGAAAAGCATTATTTTCTACCGTTCTAATAAAAGTCATTAATTCAAATTAGTGCAACACGTATTGTTGTGACAGATTGAACAGTATTTGAGCTAAATCTCTGTGTATTTAAATGTAAATATATAATCTGCAAACGTAGGCAGATATCAACTAAGGGCTTCTATTTTACTATATAAATACTGATTCCTTTTTAATCATTTTAGAACTTACAGGTGAAGGGCTTTGTATTGGACCCCCCGCCCTCATTATTCTTTTAAGTATAAAAGAAATAAAATTTAATTATAGATTTTACATAGAGAAGAAATATAAAAACAATAAAATGTTTCATGATATGATTATTTAACTTATACTTAAAAAGAAATATGCAACAAAGAAAAAATCACAGAAATAAATCTAAAATTAAGTAATAAGAAAACACAAACTCAAAATTCTTTTCATGGTGGGTATGAGTTCATACGTACGATCTAAAAAGAGAGCAAATTGTGAAAAAATCAAAGGACGGTCTGGAAATTAATTTCTCTATCCTCAAAATACTCATTAATAGAAATTTTAAATATAAAACCGATGTACGAATGATTTTCAGTTTAATGTTATGATTAATAAGTATTAAATGGAATTTATTTTTACAGAGCAATTGAAAACTATTCGTTATTGCTTTTTTAAAGGCAGAGTTGCATTTAAAATGTGAAAACTAATTTAAATTTACATTAGAAAATACTCAATCTGCACAAAGTAATGTACTCGAAATACTATTTTTACTAAAAAATATTAATTTTTTTTTCTATGCTAGATTAGAGCAATTTGGTTGTAGTAATGAAAAGACAAGTCAAAAGCACTGCAGTAGCTTCGTAAAACTTTCATTGCCTGCTTTCTTTATGACGATATATTATTATCATGTCCAAAAGTGTTTATATCATCCGAAAAAATTCCGTTTTCTTTTAATGCCATTCTATTAAATATAGTCTCTCCTTCTTCAGATCTATTCTTTTTTATCGAAACATTCTTATTTTTTTTCCGCCACATTTGTGATATTGAATTCTGGTTTTCCAAAGTTCCAAAAAGGAAAGGGAAATCCGTTCCTACTCTTCTAACATCTAAACTAAATTAACTTTGCGATAATATTTGTGGGCACTTAATTAAAATTTAATCCATTCTTTCCAGAACGTCTTTTTAAAAGTTTGGATGTAGTTAATATTAACACAAAAAAATAATGTAGTTTGATAAAGGATAGCAAAATTATTTTTCTTCTGTAAGAATGATTTACGTTTAAATTAATCTGTTCCACCTGAATGGGAGAAATCATGGACATGATTTATTATTATCATGCCCGAAAGTGTTTATATATATATATATTATGAATTTCTATTTTATTAATATAATTCTGTTAAATATATTTTCTTCTCCTTCAAAGCTACTTTCTTTATTTTCGAAACATTCAGAGCTTCTTTCACCCGTCATTTCACCCGTCAAAGTAATTTCCTTTCTTTTAATTAAAACTAAAAATTTATTTTGACAATGATGATTTCTATGATTGAATCAATTTAAGCAAAGAAAGAAGAATACATTATCATTCTTCAAACGTCTTCTCTGAATATTTGTGGACAATTAATAAAAAATTATTCTTCATTTCCTTGAACGTCCGTTCAAAAGTGTTAATATTTGCATAATGCAAATAAACTTTGTAGTCAAAGGAAAGTGAAGTTCACCATTTCTTCTGGAAGAATGATTTTTTTTAAAAATTAATATGTTCCACCTAGGAAAAAACAAAGCATACATATTATCTTGGGTGCTTAAAAACTATCCTTTTGCTTTCACCCAACCTCATCACTTTAATCCACATTTCTCTGCCAATTCCCCTCTCCACTGCAGTACAAACGAGGTGCTAAAAGGGTGGGCACTGGAGCGTTCTCAACGCTTGACCCACATTTTTTGAAGTCTGCTTGATCTCCTGGAATTATCTTTTCAATGGAGACAGTCAGTATACTTTCCTGCACAACAACGAGAGAGGTTTAAAGGTAGTTTTAAAGCAATTTGCCAATCAAGAAAAACCGGGAGGATATTTGTCCATTATCAACTACGTCGCGTAAGTACCATAGCACAATGCGTTTATTTTATTTTCGTAAATTTCAAGAAAGATGTACTTTTCATCAGAAAAAAAAAAAAAAAATCTTTATTTTCAAAACTTTTTTATCTGGAATGGAGTGTTTGCTTAAGTCCTTAAATTTTGATACAAAATATAATCAGATTATAATATTACATTTGGGAAAAACTAATGTGTAGAAAAATATGTGAAGAATATTACAATTATAAATAATTTGATAAAAATACTCGTACTCTTTGTTTGTGTTATTTACGGGCTCCACCATGGTCGAATGGATGAGACAATGGACAGTAAATTGTTAGAGCATAAACGTACAGGGTTCTGTCCTACCGCGCGGGTCTATCTAACGGTCTGGAGTTTTGGGTGGTTTTCTCCTGATGTAACGTGAATACGCTTTAGTACCTCTTAAAAGATACTTCACTTAAGCACCCCTTCTCCTGGACAGATACCTCTCGTGCAGGCTTTAACACAAAGATTTAACTTTTATGTCATCGATAAAGTACTTTTTGTTAAAGTTGCTTTAAATTCAGGAAATTTGTACGACTCTATTGCTGCTTTCGTTAATTTAATAGAAATATATTTCCTCCAATATATGTAGGATAGAAGGGGGGGGCACAGTGGGACAACTTTTACTCGTTTGAAAGTAATTTTCTTTCTTTTAATTAAAACTAAAAATTAAAAGCAGACCAATACTTTGAAAATTCTTAGCTTTCTTTGTAATTTTTTGTCAGAATTTATTATTATTTTATTCTTTGAAAAAAGTTAATTTTCAAAACGTACTCCTGTTGTCACATTGTGACCCTTTGGGGGGGCACAATATGACAAGCATTGAGGTACAGTGGGACAATGAGTTAAGACATTCGGAATCAGATGTAGGTTTTATTTACTCAAAAAATAATGTATGTGTCTCTATTTCTTGTCTAATGCTGGATTCTTAACATAACGTCTATATGGTTCGCAACGGATCAGATTCAGTGCCAGTAGTATGCGAAATATGTGCAAGAACCAGTTGCTTTGTATCCGGGGGGGGAAATAAGGGGGGATCTTACCCCCTTACCCCTTTGGGGATAAAAATCGTGACGTTATTTTTTAATTATTCGAGTTCATAGGAAATTTTACGTAAAAATGTCTATTGTGGGGGCCCCGTGACTACAGCCCCGGTTGCCCTCGCCTAAATCCAGCCCTATGTGTCATTGTTCTTTCTAAAACCTCCTCAAGACCTAGGTTTATATATTGGTTTATATATAAGGGAGCACTGTCCCACTGTACCCTCCTCTCCCTTACTTACAGGGTGACGTATAAACACTGACCTACGCTTTTATTACATACATACTGAGCGTAGATATATATACAATCGATTACAAAGTTAATTGAAAAAAGGTACAGAATTTTATGGCATCGATTAAAATTTTCAGGAGGTTGAAACTAAATCAATACAAAATTTAAATTTTTATAAGACCTCCATACAAAAAATTTGCCGATTAGTAAAATATGCCCCTTACATTAATTAGGGGCAGTACAGATTTTCAGCATTTTTTTTTTTTTTTTTTGAGTGTTGGAGAAATGAAAATTAATATTTACTGACTTCCATTTCCCAATGTCTCTCGAAGGGAAAAAAAATCATGATGATAGCGGTTGTAAATTACGGGAAAAAACATTGATTGCAGAATATACATAATACTTTTGTTATTATTTGTATTTTATAGCCCCACACCAATTTTTTTAAACATACCTCTCAGCCTTTTTAATCCCTTAACGGTTTTATTATTTTCAAGAAAACGTTGCAGAAAATTGTATAAAAATAAGTGCATGTACAATATGTATTAATTTTAAGGTTTTGGGCACTTTTTTAACGTCTGGAAAAACGAACTTTCAGGGTTATTGTTCAGATATTAAAAAAATCCGCGCATAAGAATTGAAATGCTCTTATCTTTCTGGCGCATAACATTTGAACACTATTGCCCGGCAATATCACGGGCATGAGAAATAGAGAGAGAAATCTTCGCCCGTGGTTTTGACGGGAGGGAAGCTTAAGGGTTTAGTATGAAAAGGTGAAACTTACAAGATATAATAATTAATGTAGGACACACATTTTACTAACATTTTTTTTTTTCTACGGGGACCGAATAAAAATAAAATTTTGCTATGTTTCAATTTAATCTTCTGAAAATTTGAATCGATACCTTTAAATTCTGTATATTTTTTTATTTAAAACTAATTTGATGTAAATTTATGGGATCCGTATTTAAGGAATAAAAGTCTATGTTAACGTTTCGGGACACCCAGTATAATATTTCGTTATAGCTTCATAACAAACAATAATTTTCACTATAAACTCAAATACATATTTTACTGTACACTTTTATTAATCATGGTAGTTTTGCCAACATTTTCTAAGAGCAAAGTTAACGTATTCCAGTTTGAAAATTTACTAAAAATTACATAAGGTATGTCTTTTCAGATTTAATTATATTTTGCACGAGAATTCCTGCAGTGACAGATTATGACAAAATTTCACCATGTGTCAATAAAACTTTTTAATTGTTCTAATCCCATTTTGCCGGTGACTTTTTACATTATACTTTTAATTTTTACACTATTTCAGAAGACTCGTTAGAGTAACAAGTATACATAACATACATTAATAAATAAACACGCAAGATAAACAGACATGCATTAATTAATAATAGCAAAACTGTTATCGATATGATATGTAATCAGAATGACGAAACGTTCAACAAACATTTTAAGTTTTCATCTTTTCACATGCAAACAAGTTTGCCCTATAAAATTTTATTTTAGAGAATATTTCAGTATAAAGAATCTTTTTATAGGAATATTAAACATTACTCCTTTTAATGAAAATTACAAATTAGTAATTTTTTTGTTAATGTGTTTTCTCACATTATTTTGCTCCACACTTACTTAATACGTTTACCTTAAATTGTATAGTTTTTTTTCTCTTTACTGTGTTTCAATTTTTATTTTTCTCTTTCAAACAGCCAGTTTTCTAGTTCATACTTTCACCTGTTTTCCTCTTGTATTAATTTACATTATGTTCACAAATGAATTTTTGTATGTTACATTCTATCATTCTATGCATTACTTTGTTCACTTTTCTAGTAACAGGAGCTGATGTTTATTTCAATATGAGGTGCATTAATGTAGATTAATATTTTCGATATTTTGAATATGCCTTTTTCTTTGTCATCACAATGTAAATATTTTAATAGGATCATCATGTCTCTCTCTGAACAAGTCATGCAGCCTCATAATTAAATTGTCTGTTAAGTGGGATAAAATCATTTTCATATTTTAGATATGCGTGTACCGATGAAAAATTTCTTAATTTGCAGTACCTCTGGCATGATTAATCTAGCAGAAATAACTTTGTCACGATTTAATGAAGCCGGATTTCTTAATATCCTTCAGTGTTTTTTTCTTAGTTTACGGTGAACTGCAATTTTCGTGTCACTGATTGCTATTAAATATTTTCCGCTTTACTGAAATAAAAAGCCATTAACTAAAATTATTTCTTTAAACTCGTAGAGCATTTAATTTTTTAATGCAAATTTTTCGAGTAATGATGAAGATATTAACAACCCATGACTGATATCTGCAAAATCATAGGACTTGCGTACTGTGATAATATCTGAAAATTAGGTTCGAAAAATTGGATATTAGTTTAAATAAAAACACCGTTTTCTCATTAATTACTGTCGGACATTTTTACTGTCAATAACTGTATATTGGTAAGACTGTCAAGATAATTTCGATGTAAACAAAAATGCCTTTAATCGGACTTACCAGTGCATGTAACAATGGGCTTATGTTTTACTAAATACTGATTTGTGCATGTTCGAGTTTTCAACGCTGAAAATTTAATATTTCTGTTGGAACAAAAATATTTATAGGACCCTGAATTACTTTGAGACGATTTTTTCTAGATTTCTAAGTTTTATTTGCAATAAAAAAATAAACGTGAGGTTTAATAATTATCTTACGTGCTTTATTTAAATTTCCATATTTAACACATGAATTTTTTTATAAACTTTATACTACTGTTTTTAATTTAGTTTATTGAAAGAAGCTCTAACTGGTTCTGTAATTGAAGCCTATCAAAGCTGAGAATTGTTCTTTGGCGAATAAATGCCCTATATGTAAAATCAAATTTTAAAACAAGATTTAAAATACCTTAGAAATAAAGTGATTTAAAAAATTAATTAAAACATGCTTATAATAGGGAAATTTATTCAAGAAGGCTCCTTGCGTATCGAAAATAGTGTAGTAAAATTTATAGTTCTGTTACTGAAACAAACAAAAGAAATGTCATAAAGGGAGAGTTGCTCATTAGGCACAGTAGGCTGGGCTCCGACTTATCATGAAGGCCTCTAAGACACATCAGAAATTCTAAATATATGCTCCATTACATTAGTGTAGAAAAATTGCTTGTACTTTAGGATGGTTAATTAAACGTATTTTACCAAAAAGTCTATATTTCGTTAGCATGACATACATGTATTTACCACATGGTAACAATTTCATTGTTTATATATATAGTCTCATGTTAATCGGTTTACAGTTACATTACAGTGAACATATAAGACTTTGGGAAGAAATTTCCATGGGGGTCTAAAACGTAGACAATTTATGGAGAAGGCGCTTCAAAAAACCTAACCTCATATCCCGCAGCCCCTTGCTAGAACTTAATCCGTCTCTGATTGCCATAGATTGAGGTCAGTGATTAAAATAAGTACTCTAATGTCGAGCGAGAACATGCATGATCTGGTTGGTTGCAAAGACATTACGGGAGCGTATTCTCTTCTATGCTCGTCATTTCTCCCCAGCATACATCTCTGAATGTTTAACTGTGCCCCCCCGGTTTTTTTTAAAGCTAGAGCAATACACTGGACTTTAGCACGGCATTGAGAAACCCAAGTGTAAGAGGGTCTGGAAAGAGACCTTCTGCCGTCATGTCTTTTGAAAAACGATGGGAAAGAACAGGTGAATCATTTGTTAACCCCTTGCTTGTGGAAATATATTTGAGAAAAACTTGGAAAAAATAAAACATTTTTCTTTAACCCATTTTTGCCCAGATAGTTTTCCAACTTTCTTCGATTTTAACCAATACCAGCAATATTAGATAAATTTCTGATGTCAACTTGTTGCACAAGAGATGATTTCTTTTAAAATCATTATGTATAAAAACTGAAACGTCAACATCCTACTTCGTCATAATGAAATATTTTGTGGAGTTGAAGTTCAATACTCGTGAATAAAGGCTAGGAAAAATAAATAACGTTTTCGACTGATAGCGAAAATGCCGTCCCTAAAAAGGGACACTAGGCATAAATGGGTTAATTTTGTTAACCCTTTAACGCGCAGTGTTCCCACTCTGAAAACACCCAACTCTGACGTTTTGACTCTTGCCAGTCACGAAGAATAGATTGGATTTCTATAAAAATAGTTGCGGGTGACATAGCTCCACGAGAATCCTTTACTTTTTAGCACGTTATTTCCCGTAAAAAATTGTCACGATTATTTTTAACAGCACTGACATCTGCTGAAAAATGGAAGAATGCGAGAACAGCTGGATAGATTGCCCAATGCCGAAAACCAGCTGCGTCAAAAAAGGGTCTCTACATCTGTGGCACCCGATGAACGTTTCGATCGTCCGCCATATTGCTGGTAGTTAAGTCGAGCGATGGCAACGGCTGCCCTTTTTTCAGCGTTGGGAAAGGGTTGCCCCACAAAGGGTTAAATAACTCAGTTCGGGCATTCCAAAATTGGCGCATTTGCGTTGCCCGAAGTTGTCACAGGCAAGGGGTTAAACAGTACCGTAAGCACAAATCTTATTGGAAACTGTTTCGTAATCTATGTATCGGTCACGATCTGCCATTCTAGTTCCTTGCACAAAATGAATCCGACTTTCAACTGGAATTTGAGCTATCTCACTTAACACTTGTTAGTGCTAGTTCCCGTCAGCGACGGATCTGAAATGTTCCGCACCGCCGGCAGTGTAGTTTTCCGAGGTCCGCTAACCAGTGGCAGAAAATTCCCCTCCCCATGAGGAAGTCGCTTGTAACGAACTTCTCATTAGAAGGAGCACTTTGCTACTGTAGAGGGAGAACTAATGAAAGTGCTCGGCGAAATAAATGGAACTTTTCCCAGCGTAATAGGTAAGAGGTGTTAGGTACTTAGATTCACTAGGAAAATTTGAAAAAGAGAGTCAAATCAAACCCAACGAGTCGATTATAGATCATTTTCCGAAACTATCTTTTATACCCAAATGTTTCTGCGCCAAGAATAGTGAACGCTTTTAATGGCAACCATTTTCATAGTATTTAGATTTTATGGATGCCTCTGATAAATATTCTAATAAGATATCCTTCAAAGAAGGAAAAGGACTGGAACATAATTTTAGTATCTTTTAAAAAGTATATTAATCGTGAAGTGAAAATAAAAAAGGGTTAATGTTTACGTATTTTTTCGAGAAACAGTAAAACCAGGTGGTATAATATATACCACAGTCCATTAAAGGGTAAACTTGTTCGCTCATGATACATATTCTTTATTTGTATTCGTGGATGATTCCAAAAATTTAAATGCTCTGCTGTTCAGACTTTCTTTTCTTTTCTTTTTTTTAAAAATCGCTGTTCTTAGAAACTCATGTGTGTTGTCCTCTCCTCTTATCTCTGTAAAAGAATTGCAAAATTTTTGAAAGAGAGCATTGCTTTGTAAGCTTCGTTGATATGCATTTAATTTGTTCTGTTTGTCTCTAAAATGCCTTTTGAACAAGTATTGGCTATAGGTCTTATTGTATAGGAATTCTTTTCTTTGCTCAGATTTGTTAAATATGTTATACATATGCGGACTGTTTTCGACATAGTGTACTACTTAGTAAGAGCATTTATAAATATATATCAAACTACGCACATTTACGGTAGTTAAAATAAGAACTGACATGCAGTTAGACAAATCAAAATCAGAAACCATTTTCAACGGTATAAAGAACATTAAAAAAAGCCTCTTAGAATTATTTACAAATGAATCTGACCACCATCAAAAAATTTCACGAGAAAAATTGCTCAAAATTCGTTTCATAACGGGCGAATTACATAGCCTTAGGAGTTTCAGCATTTCAGTGTAGTTATTTGTACCATTTAAAATTTTACATTCAATGCTGCAATCTTTTTCGACAGAATTTTAGCTAATGATTATAGTTTAGGGATCTCATCTAATGGTGATGTAGAAAAACTCTTAATGCCCTATAATAAAAAACATGTTTATTTTAATGTTTTATTTCTTAAAAAAATAATAATTTGAAATGAAATGAAATTTTGAATGCAAATTTAAACTTAGTTTCCGGATAACAATCCAGTTATGTGGATGTTGGTATTTTTTTAAATGAGTACTCTGTTTTGATGTTAAATTATGGGGAAATTAAAAAAAACAACACTATTTTCATTAGTATTGTATTAGGAATATTTTTAAAATCTAATATTGATAGGCTTTGACACTATTCAAAATATTTTTAATACATCCTTAGTGCAGGACAATAAATAAAAGTATCAATACCCAAATTATGTCTTGAAAACCGCTTTTGTACTAGAAGCAAAAACCTAGTTTTCTTAAAAAAAACTACAGTGAGATATTGTGATTCTGGTTTTCAACTAGAGGCCTTTGCGCAGGTTTTAAGTGGTTCGCAAAGCCGGTAATAGATTAAAAAATTATTGTCATTTAAACACGTGCTAATAAATAATATTGACCTTGAAAAGGAACATACGATATTCCCATTATTTCTTACTTTCATTTTTTTTAAACGACAAACATTTCTACAAACATCGTTATTGTGAATTATTTTTGAATACCTATTTAATTTTATCATTACATATTGTTAAAGTTTTCAAAAAAATCTTTATTTACAGTTTTGTAAGATTTTTATTCTCCCACCACATTCCCCGCGACTTAACCCTTTTGTGCTTACCATCCTTTTTTGTGGGACGCTCAAATTTCTGTACTTCCACTGTCAGTCGCAAAAATTTGTAAACGTTATTGGATTTCCCTAGCCTTAATTCACGAGTATTTAATCTCCTTTCTATAAAATTATTTACGATGACTAAGTGGGATGTAAAATTTTCACTTCTGATGCATATTTTTTTTAAGTATCACTTGTTCATTTAGTTGATGTCAGAAATTTATCTATCGCTGCTGGCATCAGCAAAATTTGGATAAAATCATGAAAACAGTAATCGGTGCAAATGGTTAGAGTCGAGTTAATAACTCAAGGTTGTAAAAGGGGGGGAAATATGGATTTTGAGTAATTTAAAAGCTTAAAGTGCATAAAGGAAAACCCAGGAAAGATCATAATGTTTCTTCACTTGATACATAAACTTATATGATTTATGAAACGTTCATACAAAAATTATCAGAGAGAATTGCAAAGGGAAAAGTGCCCCAGCATGTCTTATTTAAGAAAACAATTTATATTAAGAAGAAATATTCCTAGATGCTTCACAACGATCAACACTCCTTCAGGTTTTCCTATAGGTCAGAATACATAGCACACCTTATGAAAAGAAAATAGTAAATATTTTCAAATCTGACAATTTTAAAAAAGATGCTTACGAGTTATTGTTTGGTCTGTCAAAGAACTACATTAAAAACTAAATTTTACAGTATTCTTGGCGCAGTGTATGAAATTTTGTGCCTTCGAGAAAACCTAAAGTTTTATAAGTCTGGCAGTGTGGCTTATGTGATACGATGAATAAAACTTAATTTAACAAATCGGTGTTTTTTTCATTATTATTTCCGTCACTGATGGACGTCTAAGAATACATATAAACTATAGTTAATCAACATTTAAAAAAATCTTGCCAGGCAGCTTGATAACTAGATTTGATTGTAATTTGTTAAATTACTTTATGAAATGTACTCACGCTGTTGTTCAAATGAAAAATTAAAATTGTTTTTTGTTGTTGATAATATCGGCACTTTAACCATGTGAAGGCGCATAGCACAGAAACTTATGTTATAAGCTGTTCTTATTCAAGGCTAGCTTTTCTCTTAGAGTGACATTTTACCTGTTACGATGTAAGTTTTTCCACTCCGTTGAATATTATCTTTCGAAGATCTTAATTAAAGAAACCCATGTTTGACTCGGGCATCTGCAGACCTCAAGGCTATGCGTTGTCATTTCATTGACCTCTATTAAATACTTCTTGTTTCATTATTTTATAAGAAAATATGCCATAGGTGCTCAAGGTAATGCTTTAGAAACTGCTTAGAAATTCAAATGAAAAACTATCTGGAGTATGTTGACATAATTTTTACAAGTATTTCTCTGGTTGTCGCAGTTCTAGTACTTTTTGTCAGTCTGTTTCAGGAGAAACTAAGGTAGCTAATTTATGAAAGTAATTGCAAAATTACGAGGGCTACAAAGAGTAAATATTATAGGTATAAATAAATGTTATTTTCAGGTAAAAATAGTTAACTTAATCGAGACTGATTCAAATTTGAATGCACAATCGGGGAAACTGAAATTCAAATCTTAAGTGAAATTACCATGCCTTCATTGTACGTCTGAGATAAAAAGTATTATTGATGCATTTCATTCCAATTTATTTCATTTGAAACTGAGGTGCAATAATTCAATTTTTTCTATAGTCAGGCGCATGGGCGCCGGCAGAATATTTCCCAGGGGGGTGGGGGAAAGACTACTTCAACATATGATTACCATGTTGGAAAGAGCAAAAAGGCAAGAGAAAACACTAAATACAAAAATCCAGGGGGGGGCATCGCCCCCCCTTGCCCTATGCTGCCGGTGCCCATGGTCAGGCAAAAATATTTGTTTTTATTAGAATCAATTCCTTATAAGACTTCAAAATGCAGTTTAAGCAATGACCTACTTATCACCTGCTGCAGGTATCCTGCGATCCTAATGTAGGTTTCCTACCACTTCATCAGAAGGAGGGGGGGGGGGGCATCTGAATATTGGCATCGCTCGAAATCTGGTGGTTATTGTCCAGAGAATTTTCAAAACCACAAAATTGGTGTAGAAAAGCTAGAGATCTGCATTTCAATAGATTGCTTTCTCTTAGTAACTTCTTGCTGTTTTTAATGCGTGCGTATTTGTGGAAGTTTTCCAGATGTATATATGAATAAAAAAAAAAAAAAAAAAACTGAAGCACTTTATTTAAACATATATACTATGTGTTTCTGAATATAAAAAGGGAGTGAACTGTATTAAGTAAGCATTCATTTTAAGCGGAATTAACTCTCTCCAGCTTTGAAAATGACACATCTTAAATAACAGTGTTATTTTCCGAGAAAACTTTGAAACAATCGCAAAAATTTTCAACTTCAGGTGACGTTTTCAATTATAAAATATGGAAGGTTATCTCGGCAAAAGAGGACAACTTGGAGATAGTCATATTGAGATTAAAAATGAAGTTATTAAATTTTTTACCATTAAGTATTTCTGAATTGTGCTTCAGTATATAATGTGATTTCTGTAGTATAGCAAAATAGTTTCAAGTAATTTCCTAGTTTAAGAAAATTTACATACGAAGTTTTAAGGAAACATTCTTAGAGAGAAAGTGACATACATAAACGTATTATTTATGCCATTTAAAAAGTGAAAACTTTTAGATATTTTTAAAAATATTTACAATCGCTATAAAAAATAAACATTTTATGTGTTTCTCGGGCGAATTAAAGGTCTACATGCTTTTAACAACTAGGGTAATAACGGTATTGTGATTAAACAATAGACTATAAAGCGGTTTTTGTATAATTATTTTAATAGCAAGTCTATTTGACGAACTCTGATGATATTGCTATCGTCTACGCAATCTGTTTCTTGCAATGTTAACGATATGAGTAGAATAAATAAGAACATGATTCAGCAGTAACTAAGGTAACAGAGCATTAACGGTCGAGTAGAAAGAAATGCTTTGCCCTTCGGGGCTCTAGTGTGAAGTGGTAACTCTTCCGGGTGCTCGGCTGTACTTAATTTTGCCACGAAAACTGATTTAACTGTTGGAAGATTTCGGATTTATCATTGTGTATTAAAATGTAAATTATCTTTATCATAAATTAAAATGTTCATACAAAATATTAACTTATATCTTATTTTATACAGTAATTTTTTGAAGAAAAAAGTAAAACTGTTTTAGTTGTATTAGTAATGATTAGGATATTGCGAACCAGTGAAGCTTTTATGCAGGATCCGATTACTGCGCAGTCCAACTAGTCCCCGTCCAAAGCCCCACAGTTTTGAGGACACGAAAATGATTAAAACAGTTTAAATTCTATACTAAAAAATAGCATAAAAATTTAATGGCAATAAATAAAGAGATACATTTTTATAATACATGCCACCGTTCAAAAGTGTGTATTTACTCAGCATTCAGGTAGAGAACAAACGTTATATTAAGGTCCAAAGCATTCCACCACGGAGCGTTCATTGACTTGATCCCATTTGAAGTATACCTTCTCTAAATTATAAGTTTATAGACTTTAAGTTGAAAGCTGTTTGGACGATAAGAGCTTAGAACTCTCCCCCCCCCTTATGTACGAACAAATATTTATACCCTGTGACTTCATTTGTCAAAAAGGTAAAACACTACAGTGGCCCACAAAAAGTGCTTGGCCAAGGGTTCCCGGATGCTTAAGTCGAGCCCTGCTTTTATGTTTCATATTGTTGCTAAGACTTGCTTTGCAATTGTTTTCTTATTGGTGCACATCATGGATTGCATAACTATATAGCAACTTTATTGAGCTGTCGAGAAAGTTAATTTTTGCTTGCACAAATATATCTTCAACATTTACTCCTGAAATATTCAACCGATCAGTTTAAAATTTTGTACAGATATGCAAATAAACACAGAAATTGTTTTTCTGAGTTTATTCTTTAAAAATCTGAAAATTCACTCTTTCCCTGATTTTTTTTTTCCCTCCTTCAAATGGCGGGCACCTGTTCATTAATCATTCGCCACTACTGAGGTCCGAATTACTGGCCATTTTATTATGGGAGTACCCAATGGGCGGCCAGCGTTACCCCTTATGAAGGGACCGACTAGTTAACACACAAGACCAAGCCAGGAATCGAATCCAGACACAAGATGTGTTAGAATGGTTCTATAGCCATTATACCACCTGGTCGGACTCCGAATTTTTGTTCCCCACATCAACTAAAAACTCAAATTACTTTAACCTTGTCAACCTAATAAATTCAAAGTATTGTATAAGATATCGAGTTATATAAAAAATGTTAAATACAAACTTGCTTGGTGCCTTGAAGTTTAAGATATATATATCAAAATACTGGGTAAAAACATTATTTTTAACCTTTTTCTGAGCATTTTAGCATCAAGTTGTAATGTTTTAATGGAAAACTTACAACTCGATCGCGATTTTGGGATATATTTTTAAAATATAAGCAGTGTTGCTATCACAAAATGGCTTATGGATTTATATCAGATAAGAGTATGTATGAGTTCCAGTGGCGGAATCTAGAATTTTTTTTGGGAGGGGCTAATGTCTGAAAAAGCTTATTTGACACAAACAAAATGTACAATAAATCATAATGTTACTCTAAGCAATGTAAATTATTTTTGGGTAGGGGCTAATTAAAAAAAAACTTATTTTACCTATGTAAGGTGTTTGCTAAAGGGTAATATTCTGCTTTATTAATGCATTTTTTTTTGGGGGGGGACCCGTTAGACCCGCTTCTGAGGAGTGCAACATTTTACACAAATGAAGTTTTTTTAACATTGTGCTACATTGATAAATCTGGAATTACTTCTATTCTTGCGGTTATTGTTAAAAATTCGTCATATTTTCAACAGTGAATTTGAAGTTCAACTCTTAATATTTCTTACTTTCTAGGTATCGTTGCATAGTTCCTGGTCGACTTCCACGTGGTTCACCCTCCAGGGATGTTTGTCGAGTTATCCTAGATAGAATCGCCAATTCTAGAGACCAGTACCAACTAGGAAGCTCAAAGGTAACTACATGTACATAGCTATAAACCATTTTATAGTCATACCTTTCTATAGTAATGGGTTTAGATATCAGTTCAGACTACAGACATCAGTATCAGAATTATGAAATACAAGTATGAAAAGTAAAAAGAAAAGTATGTACTTGAAGTTGCTCATGAACGTGTGCTCCAGTTTAAAATTTCATTTTTAATATTTTACGATATTTTATCATATTGTGCACGATCACATGAGTAGCAATTTCCTAGTGTATTAAAACTTTAAAGATATAACTTTAACTTTTGGTAGCAATCTAAAAATGCGTAATACTTAAAAAAATTATAAATGAAATAAATGAAACACAGTACTCTAAATACTCTTTCACAAAGTGTGTCTACCCATTTCAAAATTTTTACACAAAATTAATTTGAATATAAATGCTTACAATACACTGCAAATCTTTGAACACATTTTAGAACACTTTTTGGAACACTTATTTTGTCCCCTTTTTGAGAACACTTTTAAAAGCACATTTCAGAGCACTTTGTGGAACTCATTTCAGAACACTTTTTGGAACACACTTCGGAACACTTATTTGTCCCCTTTTTGAGAACACTTTTTGGGAACACATTGTAGAACACTTTTTGGAACCCATTTCATAGCAGTTTTTGGAACACTTATTTTGTCCCCTTTTTGAGAACACTTTTTGGAACACATTTGAGAACACTGTTTCGAACCCATTTCATAATACTTTTTAGGACACTTATTTTGTCATCCTTTTTAGCACACTTTAAGGAATGCATTTTAGGATTAGATTTGAGAACACTTTCTAAAAAGTAAGAGCAGGTGCGGCGGAAGTGACGTCATCAAGGGGCGCGGCCGCAATTGGCGTAAGGGGTGGAGTTAAGTTGTTTCCATCCTGGATGGTTGAGTTGTATTTTTTTTGGATTTGGAGTCTGCTATGTTTCGATTGGGACATTTTAGTTCTTTTATTTAATTATTAATTAATTAATTTTAATGCTGCCATTTGTTATTGCATTTTTAGTGCTGCAATCTGGTGTTATGTTTAGGAACTACTTTTTAGTTTTGGAACTGGACTTAGAATTTTTTAGAGTTTGGAACTGATTTTAATGAATCATTGAATTTTAGTTAATTCCTATAATTTAGTGCTGTCATTTGTTATTGAATTTTAGAATTAATTTGCGGACTTGGATTTTATTTTTTCTCACTTACCGGCAGCGGTATTCGAACCCCGGACCTCCCGATCTCAAGGCCAATGCTATACCGTTCAGGCTACTCGCTCATAGCAATATCGTTGTAACAAAGAAAGCAATGATTTCACCAGTGTTCCCAATCTGTACTCAAATGTGCTCCTAATATGTGTTCCCAATCTGTTCTCAAATGTGTTCCTAAGTTTAGATTAACAAATATCCTAAGCATAACACTTTCAGAACATTTTCAGAACACTTTCGGAACACTTTCTTTATAAAGAATCACATTCGGAACGCATTTCAGAACACTTTTAGGTAACTGGAACACTTTTTTCCAATAAATGTGTTCCAAATGTGCTCCCAATGTGTGCTGGGAATTTGCAGTGTACACACACATGCACATATATATCCATTACAACTTGTTTTTCTCAACCTTACATTCTACTACACTGTCATATGTGTGTTCTGTGTAGTTCATTGAACACGTGAAGAAAACTGTTTTTAACATTGGTGGTTGCAGTACAGTCAGCATATGCCGCCGAGGCTAGCACTCACTGAGCTTTAATATAAAATCATAAAGCATTACAATTCCAATAAAATAATAATTATTTTAGTTGCAAGTAATATATTTAGAAAAATGCGTTTTCCGGTGAAGAAGCCGTGCAATTTGGAGAAAAACAAAACGATGTTTGCTTACCGAAGTTGTGGCAAACGTTACACGAAGAAAATGGTTGCAGATTAGAAAGCGTCGCAATTATTTTATTTTTCAAAAACATGAAGTTTTCCTTAGTCGTAGATCTACCGAAAATGATAAGCTGCTAATTTTGAGTGCGAGGACTTACTTTAGATTAATAATAAGATAGGAATGCAGTATTTAAATTGAATTCTTCTTGCTTAATATATATATGTTCATTAAAATATTCTTAGACACAATTTATTTCACCGTATTTTGTACATCGCTCTCAATTTTCTCAACTTGACACCAATTTGAACAAGCTATGTGTTCACTGGTTTTTGGCAGTACGGTCAAAACTTTTGCAGAAGGGTCAATACGGCAGTTTTTCTCCATAGAATGAATCTCAGGTTAATGTTTACGGGAGCCAATGGCGCTTGGACACAATTTATGTTTATATTCTTAGCAAATTTTCATGGTTGTCGAAAGAATTCATCCCTGAAGTAAATAAAAAACTTTGTAAAAAACACACATAAAATGTTATAGGTAAGAGGATACGCACGTTTCAACCAGAAATTGTTTTGGCCTTCATCAGTCCAAGCCCTTCGTCGCAAGCAACACAGGGAACTCAGTTCCCTGTGTTGCTTGCGACGAAGTTGCAACACAGGGAAACACAGGTTGTGTTGTTGCTTGCGACGAAAGGCCAAAACAATTTTTGGTTGAAACGTGCATATCCTCTTACCTATAACATCTTATGTGTGTTTTTTACAAAGTTTTTTATTTACTTTATTGTTTAACACCAGTATTTTGAGTGTTTTTTCCGTTGAATTCATCCCTGGTTTTTCAAGAACGTGTGCTCTGTTTGTTGCTTAGTTTATTTACTTTTAAGCGATATTATACATGAGCACAAATAAGTTTGGATATAGTAATTGAGCTTGAATGTGTAAACTTAAATATATATTCGCGTTAACGCATCGTCAAGGACGTCGCTCTGCTGCTAGATATTGGTAATGGATAGCCTCTCTCATTATTTCTTTTCTAGGTTTTCCTGCGTGAATCTTTGGAGCAAGCGCTGGAGAAGGAGCGCGTGAGTGTCCTACGTGGATCGGTGGTAACAATACAGCGCCATGTTCGGGGATACTTGGCGCGTAGGAGATACTGGACCATGCGGCGAGCTGCCCTTGTTATACAGACAGCTTACAGAGCATGGACCGCCAGGTAAGCAACATATTCAGCAAATAGCCAAAAGTCGTTAACTTCGAAAATTATACATGTTTTCAGCTTTTTACTTACAGTGCTAACTATTAATCTATATCTGGTTGAAAAAAAAAATAGGGTGGATTAACCCTTTGAGGCGCAACCCTTTCCCAATGCTGAAAAAAAGGACAGCCGTTGCCATCGCTCGACTTAACTACCAGCAAGATGGCGGACGATCGAAACGTTCATCGCGCGCCACAGATCTAGAGATCCCTTTTTGACGACAGCTAGCTGTGCCTGCTGGTAGTTAAGTCGAGCGATGGCAACGGCTGCACTTTTTTCAGTATTGGGCAATCTATCCAGCTGGTCTCGCATTCTTCCATTTTTTCAGAAGATGCCAATGCTGTTAAAAATAATCGTGACCATTTTTTGACGGGAAATGACGTGCTAAAAAGTAAAGGATTCTCGTGGAGCTATGTCACCCGCAACTATTTTTATAGAAACCAAACCTATTCTTCCTGACTGGCAACAGTCAAAACGTCACAGTTTGGTGTTCCCAGAGCTGGAACACTGCGCGTTAAAGGGTTAATAAAGCACTCGGTATAATCCTAATAATTATAAAATTTCGTTATATGTATGAATATAATAATCTTTAACAATAAATTTCTTAAAAGTATAATATTTCTCCATTTTGTAATTGATTATTTCTCCCCTTTTTAACAGGCGCCGTTATAAGATCGCCCGCAAAGGTATCATTCGATGCCAAGCAAACTATCGGATGTTACGACAGAAAAGAGAATACGATAAGGTATATTTCGTATCATACTCTTGCGCATTATTTCTTTTTACAGTGCTCATATGGTAAATGGATTATAACTAATTTTACGATCCATGTGTCTACAGCATCACAACATTAATGATGAAAATGTTCTTTGTAAGCTGTAATCAAGCATCTAATTTGAATAATGATTTGCGCTCCATTTGATTTTTGATTTTTTTGAAATTCCAAACTTTCCAGAAAAACCGACAATGCCTATAAAGTATAGAATGCCCACGTTGGACTAAAATAGCTTTGAAGAAGTATTGTGCATTTGTAATTTTTCAAATTTTTATAGTACAAGGTCCCTACTTACGAGTGTCTGGCTTGGCTCTCAAGTGAATAATGAAGATTCCTTAGCAGATTACTTTTGTAATTGGAATCTAAAAAAATTATAACCTGAATCCCTCCAAAATTATTTTAAAGTGTAGACATTATTTTTATTTATTCACGGTAATTAAACGAGTCAGTTTGTATTATTGAGTTATCATTCAGAAAGGAAAACAGGATTTTTACTAACCACCTAAAATATAAAATTTCAATTTATTTAATTTCATAAAGGTTTATTTTGTTTTGAGATATTTTTAAACAATGAATTTCTATATTTATTAAAAAGTACATAAATATTTACTTTGATATTGAAGACTATATATTTTGGTATTGTTAAGACGTAAAATACTTAGAAGTTCCCACAAGTACACTGAAAATTGACGTAAATTAAAATACAATTTATAAAATACTTTAAATAAATTCGATTTTAAACAAACTCGTGTAAAAGAAATTTTATTTATAATTTGCAGCAGCTTTCCCAGATTATAAAGATGTTCTCAAAATATTTCGGTTAAAAAGAAAAAAAAAAACAACAACTTTATAATGGACTCTTAATAATTGTTAAACCCACACAAAACCTGTTAATTGTAAGGTATTCTTATTTTCATGTTGATAATTACCTTTTAACCATTTGAGGCGCAACCCTTTCCCAATGCTGAAAAAAGGGCAGCTGTTGCCATCGCTCGAATTAACTACCAGCAAGATGGCGGACGATCGAAACGTTCATCGCGTGCCACAGATCTAGAGATCCTTTTTTGACGACAGCTGCGTGCAAAAAAGGGTCTCAAGATCTGTGGCACGCGATGAACGTTTCGATCGTCCGCCATCTTGCTGGTAGTTACGTCGAGCGATGGCAACGGCTGCCCTTTTTTCAGCATTGGGCAATCTATCCAGCTGGTGTCGCATTCTTCCATTTTTCAGCAGATATCAGTGCTGTTAAAAAGAATCGGGACATTTTTTAAATGGGAAATGACGCGCTAAAAAGTAAAGGATTCTCGTGGAGCTATATCACCCGCGATTATTTTTTTTATAGAAATCCAATATATTCTTCGCGACTGGCAACAGTCAAAACGACAGAGTTTGGTGTTCCCAGAGCGGGAACACTGCGCATTAAAGGGTTAAAGATTTTAAGACTTCCATTTCCAATTTCAGATCAAAGCCATCCTCGCTCGGAAAAGAGAAGCGGATAAACTGGCCCTGGAAAGAGCTCAAGAGAGGGCCTCCAAGAAAGAAGAAGCGGAGCTAGAAAGGGCCTCCCGAGCTGTCGCCGGAGTCAATCACTTGGAAATTCCTGCAGAATTAGCATTCATCTTTAGCAAACTGGACGGTGAGGGAATTGATGATTAGTTAATCAGCCGCTGAAACTGCTGAATGCGTGAATTTTCTTTTTATTGTAATTTCGTATCCTTCTATCTGACAAAATGGCTCTGAATGGCTTCTATGCTAAATAGCAGATGAATTTGAATTGTTTCGAATTTTTACACGTTAATATCATGTAAGGGTAAATTTTAAAACTTCGTTCCAACAATTTAGTATAATTTACTAATTTATATCTGATGATGTATTTTTGAATATGCAAAATAATATCAAATGGTATGTTTGAGGTTTCTAGTACTCAGCTATAGAATTTTCATCCTCGAGCTCCTAGATAAGATAAGATATAGGTAGAGATGCATTAATTCCATACTTCCATACTAATACGTTTAACGTATAAAAAAAAATTGATTTTTAGATTTTAGTTAATGATCTAACTTTCTAAACTTTTTATTCCTATTTATTATTTGTTTTAAAACCATGAAAATTAGATTTTTTTCTTTTTGGCATGCTGTACTAAAATATTTAATAAAATCAAAGGCTGGCATCGAATTTTCAATATTTGAGTTCTCTTTTTAATATATGTATGACACGTCAAAATAAAATTTACTACGAGTAATAATAGACATCCTTGAATGCAAAATATCATTGTCGTTTTAGTTTTTACGTCAGTTAGAACCAAGATTGTTTGCTCTCAGACTTTCATCTTGCATCATCTGTACTTTAAATGTCTTCCAAAATTACTATATTTATATATTTTTCGGAGATTTAAGCTGTTCAGCTATTAATCAAGCCAAAGAATAAGCGAAGAACACAGTCACCAAACTCATTTTATGGAGATTTTTAGTCATTTTATCAGAAAAAAAAAGAATATAATTTTTAATTTCTTGTTTCAGAATGGCAATGCGTACATACTGACCGCAATCTCCTGAAAGTTGTGGGTGAAGTGGCTATGCCCGTGTCCACACGAGAGTTGCGACTTCCTTCGGACATCGACCAGTACGCCTTCACAAAGTTCACTAGTGTATATTTCAAGGCCCACATATGGGGCATGAAGCGAGATCCTATCAAGAGTCCGTTCCTTGCCAAGAACAACGAGACTGATTACCAAAGCTCTCTAGCCATATTCAAACTGGTAAGAATGATGAGTTGAAGTGTCAATCGGCAAAGTGTTAGCTGCTATTAAATTCACTAGCACTGAAGAGCACTTAAGCTCCAAATGATACGATTCTGTATTGCTAATTTACAGAAATACTCTTAAGTACTCGTGCGTTACAATATCAAAGAGCTACATTTGTTAATTGCTACCGAAATTTACACATCGCTTTATGAACTGAATTGTTTCTTAAACTCTGCTATTTAAGCTCACTCTGAATTTATACTGTATGCCCAAGTCAAATTTTGTGAGCAGTTTTTTTCTTACTTTCCAGTCTTCAATGGAGCTGAAATTTTGCATATCATAGCTAGCAATTCTTGAAACAATTCTAAAAAGTTGTAATTCAATGTAATTACCGCAGATTTGATAGAGTCCCTATGCCAAAGATTACGGTTTGTTGATGTAATAAACAAGAATACATTGTTTAAGTGTGCCGGTTTTTGCGTGAACGTATTTGTTGTAACCATAAATATTAGCGATTTTATCTTAAACGATAAATTAAATTTTTTTTATCATCCTAGCAAAATGGTGGAAAAATCTAGCAATTTCTGTAACAGGATTACTCAGGACCTTCTTTTTAGTTTCCAGTTGAGATGAAATGTTTCATACTCATGTATCTTTATTAACAGGTCATGAAAAATGATAAAAGTTTTAAATTGTGGTTTTAATTTTTAGATAAATCCATACAAATCACATTTAACTTTCTATAAATGAAACTTGTTCACACGCTCGTGAGTCCCGTGCTGTCTCTTGCAGCGGTTCCCAACCTTTTAATATTGCCCCTTCTACACAACGTATCAATAAAACAATTAAATTTATTTTATTGCTACGTTGTGTAAAAGGAGGAATGGGACACTTTAACTTGGGGGAAAAAATGATCAGAAAAATTAAATTTTATCGTCCCACAAGAAGTTGACAGTTCCATCATTTATAAAGAAGATGTTAATGCAAAACTGCATCCACCAAATACGATTGACTTAACTACTCGTGCACAGGCATATTTTTCATTTGATTTCGTCAATATGTTAGATAAATACCTGTTATAATATGCAGTAAACCTCGGGAACATACATTATACACAGTCATTTTTGTCAAATATGTATTAAATTTCTACTTAAGTTTCAACTTTTAAAAACATGCCCCACCCCTCCCTCACGTAAGGGATGTATGGGACATTTTTCTTACTATTTTAATTTGCTTTATATAACTAAGATTTTAATAATTGCTATCAAGTTCATATTTTTTAAATATGTTAAAATGTTTCAAGATGTTATTTTGAAACTTTCAAAGTCGTACAAGTAGAAAATAACCTGTGAGAAGTATTTTTGTCAAAAACTCCCATCCCACCCTATTCTTCCTTATATTAATGAAAAAGTTATTATCAGAAAGGTTTTATCCTTTGCTAATATTCTACACCAATTACAACAAAATTTTGTGCTTCTTTTCTGAAGCTATAACTCCTCGAATTGGCTTCCCGAGAAAGACGATAAACATCTAGAATAGCAAACTGGTGCAATTTAAAAGAAATAAATCTTCAAAGCATAAACAAGAAACTGCAATAATAATAATAATGATGATATAATCCGAGGTTTTTTTTCAAGAAAAATGTTCCGTGTAATGCTTATAAGCTTACTCATAAAATATGGTAAAGAACTGCCTCCGTTACATTGTAGAAAAATAACTCCAAATTACTCTAGTTACACTTCATCAAATATATATATATATATATAAATATCCTGTGATGTGTCAGATTTTTCTGGTTGTAATTCATAACAAAGTAACTGTATAGATCAGATTGCACTGCTGATGTTTCATTTCTCTGCAGATTCTTCGTTTTATGAACGACAACCATTTGAGTGGCAAGAAGGAACGAGCGCTGGGTGACTACATTGTTCAGCGAGGGTTGTCCTGCGAGGCTATGCGGGACGAGATCCTCTGCCAACTGTGTAACCAGACTTGGAAAAACGAACACGAGGCGAACAATGAGCGCGGATGGATATTGATGGCCAACTGCCTGAGTTGTTTTGCTCCTTCTCCCAATCTCTACAAATATCTTCTGAAGTAAGTTCATTTTAAGCAGTCACACATCAGAGCTTGTTTTTGTTAAATATGAATGAAATAGATTTTTTTGTTTGTCTTTCCAAAGGTTTTAGTAAGGTTTTGAAATCTGCTAAACGTCCTTTCATATCTAAAATCCAGTTGAACCTATATCCTACGAAAATGGGACTATTTAATCTAAAAGAAAAAAAAATCTCCTTTAAGTCATACATTGCAAGTTCTTGATAATGGATCATTTTGGTTGCATTGTCACTTGCAAGGCCAATACGCATGCCGAAGTTAATTTTGTATGCCGAAGAAATGAAACCTCCCTTACGGCGTCGTGTGGTATACAAATTAAAATAAACTAACTGCGCCAGATACTTAAAAAATTCAGAATGATTCTTCATAAGATGCATTACACACTGAAAAAAAAATGAAAAAACGGCGCCTTTATGTGAAACTTTCATTAAAAACTCTTAAAAATATAACTACGTAGTAAAATTCTTTGGTGAGTGAAACATTCTGCAACATTTAAAATTTTTAAGAATTTTTTCTAAAAGTTTTGTAACTGATACAAGGTATAAGGTAACCGTTTATTTTAATGTATAGTACAGCTTATAAAGAGACATTTTAAAAATTTTGAGGTGATTGACATTATTAGTTTACTTGTATTTATGAACTGAAATCACATGATTGTATCAAAGTACACAGTTAAGGTCACGTCTCGAGATAGACGGTGCTTATTTTTTCATTTCGATTGCTCTTAGTCACAACTATAAGTCGTGAAAATTGCGTTACTGTATTGTGTTGCAGTGTCGCGATTCATTCTTGAGGTAACTTCCTGTGCATTTTTACCATGCATGATCTGCTTATTAAAACTATAATCTTCGGTTTCAAAATATCTATGAAGGATAATGCAGTTGTAAGTAGCTTAAGCTTATTAGATCGACAACCAAACTTCACTTAATAGCTCAGTTGCTGCTGTGCGAGTGAATCTCAATAAACCTGTGATTTTGTGTTGAATCAGTATGCAACACTAATGTATAGGGGACATACAAAAACTAATGCGGGGAAATAACGTTGGGACTCCAAGGGTGTGATGGTGGAGTGTCTGTCATTTCACCTAAGAAACGATAGTACAGAACAAGTTAAATCTGGGTTCTAGGAGTAAGGGAGGCAAGGAAAGCCCCCATGCTACTACTCTTTTACGTACGTTACTGCCAGAGGGTATTAGGTAGTGAATACAGCTTTACAGTTTTTCTCTTTTTAAAGCGTTTCCAATTATATTTCGCGTATTCATTTAGCAGAAGCGGGATTTACTGTGTATCACTTTTGATTTACATCCCAAGTGATTCACTCAGAGCGAAGTGATCCAGAATGATCATTCTTGTTTACATATTTTAATCCAGTTCGGTGGTTTCACCTCACTCGCATTGTCACTGTTGCGGTTTTCTCAAAACCCTCTCAACCAAAAGGTCCTATTTAAATAGTGAATGCGGCGGAGGAAATGGGCGAATTGTTTGTTTATATTTTTCACCGAGCCTTCACTCTGAATGAATCATCTGTTCAGGGTAAGACTCTTCGATCAAAGGCTGGTCGAGGGTCAAATTGTTTCGTCGTTCATCTTTAAGGTACACTTTGGATGAAACAAAAATGAAAGGCAGTCTACTCTTAATATTTTGGATGATTCATCCAAGATGAACAACCACAACAGTGATAAGTGTAAATGAGCCTTAGAATGTAATTATTATTATTTTTTTTTTAAATCTAGATCTTGAAAAGAATACTTCTACAGGTTTCCGCAATCTCGTTTTTTTTTTTTTTTGGGAGAATGGTGATAAGGGCAATATATCTTTGTTGTTAAACATTCCAAAAGCCGCACTGGTCTGTCAGAAAAGCTTATTTAAATTTCTCGGAACGATGAAAATGACGTGTTCGTTGTTTCAGCTGCACAGGTGTGAATGCACTTTTTTTTTTCTGTTTGCCGGAAAATTCTTTTCGCAGTTGATGTCATTTGATGAGTGCAGTGGAAGCCATCGAAAGACGATCTTTGGTGTAAAGGATGAATATATTTTCTGTGAGTTTAACTTGTCTGGATATTTTTTTCAATAATTCAGGAGTAAAGTACTTGAAATACAGACGCGACATACTCAAAATGTCGCATGACTATGAATATAATAATTTGTTGAAGTATTATCATGATTACTATTATTTTTAATGTCTGTTTAGTTTAACTAACGGATAATTTGATAAGTGAGAGACTGTTCTGTGATCTCTGTTATTATAATATAATATAATGATGTTATTATAATATAATATTATAATGTAATGATGTGCTACTGCTTTGTGAATTCATGCGACTATTTTATGGTTGAAATCGGCTAAGTGTATAAAAAATACCATAATAGTGCTTATGAAATTATTAACATTTTAAAGTGAAACGACCCTGCTGCGATGGCCTATTTTTGCTATTATTTCCAAAAACAGCTCAAGCATTATTCAATTCTACCGTCTTTGTTTTAAAAATATTGAATTTGATTTTCATGAAATGCTTATGGTGGACAAAATTATTCACGAATCCACTACTTTTTAGTTCGCATATTTTAGAAAATATTATCAACTATTCGTAAAAATGTCAGAAGTACGTTTGTGTAGGCACTCGCATTTACTAAAATTGAAGAATGTAATGCAAACAGTTGCTCTCCCCAAAGGCTTAGAGATAATATTGCTTTAAAAATTTCCATTCTCCACTTTTGAATTTACAAAGCACCTGAGTACCTTCTGAAGTGTAGAGTGATCTTGAAGATGAGATTAGGAGAAGAGTAAACTTTACTTAAAATATGCTTACTTTAAATCGGGAATGAAAACTCAGTATGCTCATCCTTTGCTTTATTAAAAAAAAAAAAAAAATGATTTAGACTTTCTTCATTATGAAAGATTCTAGAACATTTTTCTATGTTCAAGACACTGGAAAAAGTTAACAATTTGTTCTTGCCTATTTTTGACAGGTATGTTTCTGACCACGCTTATGACGGCTACAAAGCGCATTGCCAAAGGAAACTGCTGCAGAGTGCTGGACTTTCTGACGAAGGTCGAAGGACATACCCTCCTTCCCTACTCGAATGGAAAAGCAACACTCGGAGGACGAACATGGCACTTGAAGCCAAATTTGCCGACGGTAAGTTTGCGGGAGACAAACACCGCACCCTGTTCGATTTTGAATTGCAACAACAAAATTGCGATCGTCATAAATTATGCTTTAAATTATTGGCATCGTTCTCGTGAAATGCAGCGCCTGTTGCAAGATTATGTTCTTCGTTCTTATATGACGGAGATTCGAGAAATTCAAGACTGTTTCTTCAAAAGCTGCATTATTTACCAATTCAAGCAATAAACTTTTGATTTGCGAGAATTTATTTAAAAAATAAAATACGAAATCGCATTGTAAAATTTTCTGGGAAATATTATTAAAAAGAACAAACAAATAAAAATATTCGATTTTTTTAAGGGGGGGGGGATGTTTCAAGTCTACGAGCGAACTTAGAAAAAGTAAACTTATTGCTATTTTTTTGTTAATCTCTGATGTATTTAATTGATTTAAATGTTTATAAATTACATACATTTTGAATCACGTAGTAGCCGAAATTTCGCAAAACGTGCAATAAAAAAAATAATTTTTCTAAAATGAACATACAAGTTGTTCATAATTTAAGTTTCCACATTCAGAGCAGTGCAAAAACTGCTGATCGAACGCAGGACACCTACCAGATTTGCAGGAAACCCTAATGATATCCCGGGAGGCAGATTTGCTTGGAAAAAAAGTTCGAAATATCACCGCCAGGTGGTGTTTCACAATCTTAAGAGTTGCTGCTATTGATATGCAAAATCTCTTCCCACGTAGTATGTATGCACGCAAAGTATGAAACATCTGCTTCTCAACTTCTTCATTTTTTTCTTCACTTGAGAATGATTATTTGCCTATTTTATTCACACTAATACGTTGTGAAACGCCACCTGATGGTAATTTTTTGAACTATTTCTTTTTTCAAGAAAATCTCTCTTCTATGATCACATTAAAGTTTCCTGTAAACTTTGTAATATTTTGACCAGTACTTTTCGCTGTTCACCAGTATAGTTTCCGCTGAATAGGAAACTAATTATGACTGACCACCTTGAATATCAATAGTCCAAGGAACTTGAAAGAAGTTAAAATAATATTATATGTATATATGTGAGTTATGTTTCTTTTCCTTAAGTCAATATTTCCATTATACAAGAGCACTCAATTCAAAAAACTGGTGTTTAAAAATATTAAAAAATTAAACCCTATAAAAGGTTTAATTCCTTTTATTAGTGTTAAAAAAACACAAAATGTAAAAATTTTATTCGCGAAACAATCGTTTTGCCGATACAAAATGCTCCCCTTTCTTCAGTTGAAAAAAAATAAATAAAAAATCTACACAATTAGAAAAGTTAGAACTGAAGCCATCGCTTTGTGAATGAGTATTTTTAATTTTTTTCTCACAAAGTTTTGAATTATTTTTAGATCCATTATTCTTTTAATAAACACGTGGGGATATGGAGACTGCATTGCTATTTTTTTAACTTTTCATTTCCGTTTACGTTATAAACTTATGAGGTTTCCATAACTATTGTGCAACCACTGTTTAAATATAAATTTGAATAAATGTAAAGAGAAATAATGTTTTCTTTTTCGTGAAATCGCAATATTTCATAAAATTTGCAGTAAATGCTGTTTGATTTTGTTGTTTTAATGAGCTTTTATAAATTATGTTCTTGGTTCGTGAACTCCCCTTTTCATTAGCCTTTTTACGTAAAAAATGGTATATTACAATTAGAACTGGAAAAACTTCTATTCTAAATAATTTATAAACAAAGAATAAGTAACTTGAAGCGTGATCAAGTTTCTTGATAACGCAATCCCATATTTAATTTTTTATTTTTCTTGTATTAAGCTATTTTAATTACATTTTAACCATCAATATTATTGGTTATTTATGTATATATGTAAAGTTTCAATAAATTCTATTCGATATTTATTGCTTCTGGTTTTATAATTAGGTTTAGCTTATTTTTTAATGTACATAGCCGTTAAGCATGATCTGAATGCTATTTATTTTTTGTGTATAGGTAGCAACATGTACGGGCCTGTAGAATCGTTCACAACTGGAGAAGAATTTGCAGCCTCCCTGTTGAAAGCGAGGTAAAAAAAGAAAAATATTTGCATGATCTGTAGACTTTAGAAATATAAATAAGAAATATAAATAAGAATAAGGGTTAAATAAGAACTTTATAAATATCCTGGTGCAGTATCATGAAAAAATGTTAGACAGAGGTTAAATTAGGCTAAAATATTAATAAAACCAGAATCTTTTATGGTTGTAGGTAAAGAAAATCTGTGTTGGATAATATATGTCACAAATTTACTTTGATCCGTAATTGCATCCAATGTTTTCTCTTCAAATTGAATCGGGCATTACAACAATCACGTATGTCATAAAGTCCCGCAAAACGCCCCCCCCTTCCCCGAACATACCTTTATAGATGACCCACAATTTACATAAAATAACTATGTACGATTTTAAATCTTTTCCCGTTCGAGCCAGGTACTGTAATTGCCGTTATCAATAATAAAAAAAACACAATGAAAATGAACAGGATGGGGAAATACCATTAAACATTTCGCTTAAAGTTAAAAGTACGTAAAAAGTCAATGTTTTAGATTTAGCTTGCGTAAGTTTCGGTGAATGTATTACGAACACAACTGTGAATATATTACAACACTTAAATACACTCTCCACTTCCGGCTAAAACAACTTAGGCCAAATACCATTTTTAAAAAGTTTTTTGAATTTGATGTTCATATTTATATAATTATTGATGTTTATAAAATGAAAACAATGCAAACAATCTATATTGAAACACAAATTTCATAATAATTTTATAAAAATCAAGTTCTTCGAAATCTGCGTGTTTGTGTATTGTACAGTTTTATTTGTTTCTTAAAAGTTGAAATTTCGTGACTTAAAAAGTTTTTGAAAGGACCCGATTCACTTGAAATAATTCAAATATATTGCAACGTGCTTTAAGTTGAAGTTATGCAAGTGGTTTACGTGACAATGTTAAATACTGCTTTTGGATTCGTTAAATCATCTCAGTTGCTAAATTGAGAAGGAACCAAAATGTATTGATATAATATGTACAAACATAAAAATCATAAGTTCCGAGTGCGTTTCGAGAGATAATAGGAATCTTTTCCTTCAGGATCCAAATAATCATAAACCACCACGGACACATGTAGAATGAACTCCAATTTTTGTGAATGTTTTGCATAAAATTTATGAATGTTACACTATTTCTAATATAGTTCAAACACTATTCTTGCTTAAGATACTTTCATGTAGCTAATTATAAATTACTGTAATTTTAGGGGGACTGGATAGTAATGTTTTTACCGTATGCCAGTAGTTTGCTTAGCCAAAACTACTAAGGCTAGTAATACGAAATTTCGCATATATGTGAGGTTTGTAACGTAAGGTGCTCGATAAGAGAGAATTTTCTATAATTCGTAACCTATGACGATAGAGAGACAAAATGTTCTTTTCACGTATACCCTCTCTATCCCGAAGAAAAAAAAAGGTATCCACAAAATTCTTGCTATAAAATGTTGTATCCCACACGATTACCAAAAATTCAGTTTCAGGACACTTTGGAATTCGCTTTCCTACGTGGATGAGTGGCCTCACTACCATTTTTTTTATAGTTTTCTTGAAGGGTAAAAGGAGTTACCTGTGAAATTCTTGCTTTATAATGTAACAAATATAAATCCATTTGGGTAACAATAGCTTTGTCATTAAAAACTTGTTAACATTTTTTAAAAATTTAATGTAGAAAAAATGACATTATGTATATAGTTTCCAATACACCTAATATTAAAATATTTCATTAAAGATATTTCCATTTAGAATAAATGCTTCATCAATATCTTTATTTTGCTTGAAGCATTTTTCCTGATATAAAATATACGTTATGCTAGAGCCAAATTACAGCACAATATTCATTTGATTATTATCAGCTCTCTAGTATTATGCATTACAAGAGATTCATTGTCAACATAGAACAAAAACATCACACCGAGAAAAGTCTTAAAAATTTAGACAAATTTATCTCCAATATAATGCGCCATGACTTTTACAGACTCTTCAGATAACGTAGTCTGGTCTTTTCCCATGGCAATTATCTACTGGCGCATTTTTTTTTTTCAGTTGAATCTGATAAAAATTTATGAAATAGAAACAAACGCCTCTTTTTTAAAATAGCCTGCTACTGTGTTCACAGGTTGTAAAATCTACAAAGCTTGCTTCCTGTTTCAGTGAGTACGCTTTTAGTTTTTTTCTTTTCGGTTTTTTTCAAGGATTTTAACCTTTTCAATATGTAGGTCATTTTTGTCAGCTGGATATTTTGTTTGTGTTTTTCACGGTCAAATCACGGTTGTATTGTTGTGAGCAAGACAGTTATCTGGAGCCGCGTTGTGGCCCCGGGGCAGCTGATTATAGTGGGGCCCAAACCTTAACTATTTCTTCCCCTAGCAATGGTTGATTATTTTCTTGAAAATGTTATTTATATATATTAATCAAATGAAAAATATTATATAAAATGTTATATGAAATATTATATAAAATATTATATGAAAAAATTATATAAAAAATAATATAAAGGATGTTAGAACATCCTTTATTAAAATCCCTTCCTTTATTAAAATATGTTAGGGCAAAAATAATATATCGTCCCTAGATATTTGATGATATTCAGAGAGTTAGAGGAAAAAATACGCAACACTGAAAGTCAAAGCCCGTTGTGGACGAAAATAACCTCTACTCTCAATCTATTTAACCTTCGTCGAGTTAAAATAAATAATTTCATATTCCGTTTTTACTATACACCTAAATCGAATTTCTGCTCTTCTGGAAACGTGCGGAAACTTTTCGCATTCGAACGATTTCGTTTTGCGTAAACAGACCCTCTTATATCGATGCTTCAAGCAGACGATCATTATAATGAAAAATAAAATCAAGCTATGTTATCTGGAAAAACTGTTTTAAAGGAATTGAAATCGCAATTTTTCCTTTAAACCCTCAAAACCGTGATTTTGTTGTGTGCCGTTTGTCGCCATGTCGATTGCAGCAGCTCATTTTGCCACGCAAAATGATTCTTTTTTTTTTACTCTCGGAAATAAAATAAAATTGAAACGCGCGCGAAAAATCGCTTAAAAACGAGGGAACGGGTAGATTTTCAGATAGATTTTTAAAGTAGCGCAGATTGTTTTCTATATTTTTATACATAATTATGAAAAAATTTCAAGAAGATCGTACAAACAGTGTAACTGTTATTGGGCTTTTTGTGCATAAGTTTTAAATCTTTTATGGAATAATGGCGGTAAAAGTTTTATCTGGGAGCAGGTTGTCCGGAACTGTTAGAGAGTGAGTCAGTGAATCAGGGATCAGCGTAACTATTTAGTAGGATAATTAAGATAAAATATTTATTTTCAAATTTATAACTACTAAAATTTTTTATATTTATACACAAATCTCAAAATTGTTTTTCTTCCTCCTACTCTAAGATTGGAACCCTAGAATAGTATAGTGTAACCTCGATATCTCTAACCTTCATAACTCGAAATCCTTGATATCTCGAATAGATGTGTTTTCCCTTACAGACTGACCTCCTTTTATTTCCCCTCGCAATCTCGAAAACTCGATATCTCGATTTTTTTAGGTCTCCATTCGACTTCGAGTTATCAAGATTATACTATACTCAACCCTGATAGCCTCTGTGATAATTAGGCCTTTGGTTGTGAATGCTCTAAAATTCTCCAGAAAAGAAAGGATTTGTTCTTATTTCGTTTAAAACAGTGTCATTTTAAGAGTAGCAGATGAAAAGGTTAGACTGTATTTGTTTTTCTATTATCTGGACATTCGAGAGACTAGAAAAAAGTATCGTCATAAGCGGAGTGTCGTGATAACCGAAGTTTCATATGCCCAAAATCAGGACTTAAAAAAACTGTTGTGATAAGCGGGATATCGAGAAAATTGGGTCCAAATGTATTAATTTAAAAATCTTTATATTATTTTTATCTCTAAAATAAATGGATGATTAACGTAAAGAAATATTTTCCGTTTAATCGATGCATTTGAAATAATATGTCAGTTTGTTCATAACAAATTTAAAATTAAAAGCTATAAAAAATAATATGAATTCATCAGAGATGACAATCTTGGAAATGTAGGTAAAGTTCATTTCAGATTTATATTTGACTAATACAAAGATTTTAGTTTTCAAACATATTTCTCACCATATTTTTTTAATACTTAGCATATAGCATAATGCTATTTTGAGGTACGATAACTATGATAGATAATTGAATAAAATGTTTAAAAAGCAAACTTTTTGCTTTTGGAGAGTTTGTAACATCAGCTTTGTAAAATAAAATTAAAAAAAATTATTTATCTCAATTTTACGAACAAGTTAGATTTCAGCTACTAAATGTTTCCAGAAACAGCCCTGTAAATCAACATATTATGATAGTATTTTTATGAAAACTACTTGCAGCATTTTATTGTTTGAAATGCAATGCAAGTGGATTTGCTGAAAAATCTGTTTCTTATCGCACATTTGTCTGATATTTGATAGTGCATATCGTACTATCTTTTATTTGTTTATATTTGACTTCAGGCAGAACACTGGTATGTAAAATACCTTGAGGGATTTATCTAACACGTGGTAAAATGGCGTGCTGTAAAATTATACGGTTGGTATCTTTCTCTCTTTTTTTGATACGTCATTTCAGGAAAAAAAAAAAATCTACAGGTGAAAAATTCCTCTTATTCACGCTTGTTCAAACTTTTTTGGCTGTCTTTTGATATTTATCGCCGTTGTCTGTTTCCTAAGGTTAATCATTGTCTGCTTGAAGAGAACACAAAATGGAGCAATGTAATTATGCCTCGAACAGTTCGTTAAGTGCTCTGTAAAATTCGCTAGCAACTTCAATTTTAAAAGAATACTGGTGTTAAATAGAACAAGAATGCTCTTTGGATGAGCAAGTGGTAAGAACGAAAATGCTTGTAAGTTGTTACAGTTTTGTTAAATTTATTGTAATTTGGACGTAGCTCTTGCTAATTTAAATATGTAAATACACAATTTTACGTGGAAATCTTTCTTTAGGAATGATTTTGTTATGGCATTTTATTGTTGATTTGTTTAAAAGGAAAAAACATTTAAAAAATGTATTGTTGCGCTAAATAGGCAAAATATGTAGCCTTCTAAACCTCGAATTTAAAAAATCGAAATAATTAGTTTAAGTTATTTGATTACAGAATATTTTTTTCATTTGTGTTGCACCATAATAGAATTTTTAAACCAAAAATATTTTTGAACTATTGATTCTTCTCCTCACTAAGCAAAATAATATTGGCTAGTGAAGAAAGTTTTGATTTACAAATCTGTTCGAAAACCAACAAGGCCGTACCCAAGGGAGGGGGCAGGGGGTCCGTCCCCCCCCCCCCGAAATTAAAAAAATTTGTTAACAAAGCAATAATGATGAAGCCTTTTTGTGAAAAATTTAGCCTTTTTCGCCGTTTGGTTTCCCCCGAAATTTTTTTCTGGGTACGGCCTTGAAAACCAAGATATTGAAACCATATCTAATAATGGGGATGCATTAGAAATACTTACAACGTTAAATCACTGTGAATATTGGCTAATTTTCGGGGGAAAAAAGCATTAAGAATGCTACTGAAGGCTAATATTCTGCTCTTACACCGAAATTTTCAAAATATTTATATTGATTTAGAAATGCATTGATATAACTGATAAATTTGAGATTACCAGTTTAACACTAATACTTACTCACATTATACTGGACAAATATTTTTGATTATACTGAAAATCGAATGCACTTGCCAAATAATGGTGTGAGATGTTTGCAAATGCAACTGCATCACTTGGCTACTGGGGCACAAAGAGTTATTTTAACTATATTCGGTGAGGCAGAAGGGTGCATGTTCTTCACCATTTTGCATTTTAACAGCATGCGCATTTGTGTTTCTTGCAGAGGCATCGAAGAATGTTCTGGATGGACCGTAGATTTAGATGATGGAGGAGACTTGTATTCGCTGAACGGCACAGATTTCGTTCTAGATCTGGTGGCAGAGGCGGAAGTGCCTCCTGCCTTCCCCGTGTGCAAGTCGTACTTCTTGGTAGCGGCTAACCGGGAGAAGAAACGCCCTCCTGATCTTGTGGCTTCATCGTGAGTAATTTTTTTTTCTCCAGAGAATTATATTATCTATTTTCTTCCTTTTACAGTACTTTTGATTGTACGATGCAGGTAGCAGGTATGCAATTGTCATGTGTTAATTGTACAGAAACGTAATAAGGATTGTAATTTTTCATCACTAAATGCTAGGAGTTTTAAAATTAATTTTTTCGATTAACCCTTTGAGGCGCAACCCTTTCCCAATGCTGGAAAAACGGCAGCCGTTGCCATCTCTCGACTCAACTACCAGCAAGATGGCGTACAATCGAAACGTTCATCGCTTGCCACAGATCTAGAGACCCTTTTTTGACGACAGCTGGCTCTGGTAGTTAAGTCAAGCGATGGCAACGGCTGCCCTTTTTTCAGCATTGGGCGATCTATCCAGCTGTTCTCGCATTCTTTCATTTTTCAGCAGATGTCAGTGCTGTTAAAAATAATCGTGACAATTTTTTTAAGGGAAATGACGTGCTAAAAAGTAAAGGATTCTCCGGAAGCTATGTCACCCGCAACTATTTTTATAGAAATCCAATCTATTCTTCGTGACTGGCAACAGTCAAAACGTCAGAGTTTGGTGTTCCCAGAGCGGGAACACTGCGCGTTAAAGGGTTAAGAAGTACATTTTAAAAGTTAAGAGTACTTTACCCCCCCCCTCTCCCTCCAGCTTAAATATCCAACACCCGAGAATTTAATGAATTCATATAATAAAGGAATTTAATAAAATATTCGGTTCTTTAAACAAATTATATTTTAGAGAATGACAGAATTTAACACAATCTCTTAAGCCACAATATGAAGTATTATATTAAATGCGTGGTTTCAAAATAGCTGGAGAGAATGGAATAAAACTTTATTTTTTGTTTTGAACCATATTTATTTTAAAAAACAAAATGAAACTATATATTGGCAAACTTTGAATTAAACATTTCTCTTCGTCTTTTCTCAACGGTATATTCTAACAAGAAAACAAGTTTGCGAATTTTTCAAGCTTTCAGCTTCTCAATTAATTTGATTAATTTATTTGATTAATTTTTCAAAATTTTATTTCTTTAAAATTAACTTATTTAGCTTATTAATTTAAAATTAAATTTTACCAATTGTTCTAAGAGTTTTTTAAATCGTAGGGGGAGGGGGGTGAGGTCCCCTCAAAAAAAAATTTGGAGTATAAAACTCTTCACTTGCAAGCAAATGTAAAAAAAAAAAAAAAAAGTAACCAATAAGAAATAATTAAAATTACCCCAAACTACTGAATTACTCTCAAGGTACAAAATATTTTTCAGGCCCTTAAACTCTTACTTATTTTGTATTGTACGTTCGTTTCTCGAATATCTTTTGAGAGAGCACAAACAAGACCGTTTTTTTACTTATGAATATGGAGGACTTGTGGCGATTTGCTACAGCATTCTACGTTACATAAAAATTGTATTAAGTCTTGTCTGATGCGTGCACCACAGTTATGAATTGAGACAAAACAACGTGTTTAAAGTAAGCATTCTCACGCCATCGAATGAAGGAATAAATGTTAATTACAATGATGAGAAAATTAATATTTGACGTGAAGCGGAGGAAATTTGGAAAGAAAGGTTTAAACCATAAATTTAAATTATGAAGCTCTAATTATTTTAAAATACATTGCATGTAATAGAAAAAAATCTTATACATTCAAGAACTTTTACACTGGTTCAGAGAAACGCCTTCTTCGTTTAAATCCGACTACTTTGCTTTCATCTAAAAAACATTTCTTTTACATTTTTTTAGAATAAAGAATATATTCACAGTAACTGTAGCATGCATACAATAAGCCTTTTATTTGCTAAAACAATTTTTTTTTTTGTTTATCAGTTTCATGCCACTTTTTTTCACTTTCATCCGAGCAAGAAATGTTCAAGGTTAACATTCAAAGCACACATGAAAGAACAACATTTAGAAATGCTGCACATCGCTGTCTCAACTAACCAAAGTAGATCTCTTGTCTGAGTGTGTTTTTTAGATTTTTATCTTAAATACGTCCCGAAACTTCACGCACGTTATTTTCTAATATATAGAGGAGTGGAGGGTATTATAGAATACCATTTACATTTCTAACTATATAGGTTTTTGAATAAAATCCTCAAAATCATCACGAGTACATACTATAACTAATTATAATGAAATGTAACCTGTAATCGAAAACACTACTGATTTTTTTGCTTATTTAAAAATGTTACGAATGGAGTATAATATGGAATAGTGGAGTAATATGGAATAGGTTGCTTAAACCGTGGAAAAACTAACTATATTTCATTAAAGTTATTTTTAACTATGAACCATATTTTTAAGACTTTTCTTAAGTCATTTCTGCTTCGTAGTCTATGTAGATAAGCCCCAGATATAATCTTCTTTCCCATCTCCGGTACCAATCAAGGTAAGCCCACAGAGATAATCTGAAGCATTGAATCCAACTTTCACCTCATTGATCTTTGTAGAATTTTCCGTTACGGATGTGTTCGTTTTTCGGTTTTTTAGTTAATGGCATGAAATCCATTACACTATTACCTAGTATTCTATAATACCCGACACTCCATCTAGGAAAATGGACCTTTAAACTGATGTCAGCTAAAAAACAAAAACAGTACAACTAGCTACAATTCTTTTAGTGTACATTATGCATAACACCAATGTTCCAGTCACGTGTATTCTAGTAGGTTAAAATGTTTGAAAACTTATTTTCAAAAACTCTTGGAAATCACAAAACACAACTTTGTTCTGAAGAGAGTAGTACGGCGACTTCAAGGGGTCAACTCTCACTGCATTGTGGCACGGGAATCTTTCTAAAGTAGTTCTAGTTATTCCCATGTGACAACAGCGCCGAAACCTCGGTATTCTATATTTCCCTACTATTCCATAATACCCTCTCTCCTCTATGTATTTTATATTCTTAGTTTAAGACATTTCGTCAATCGATCAAACATAATGCAGTCTTTTCTCCATTATAAAACATGAACGAGCGTGATTTAAACAACAATGGATAAGCTTTGAACGGATATCTTTAAGTTTTGCAATGAAAAATTTACACATGCTTACAAATTCATATTTAAATGAATATATTTCAGACCACACAATCCTGAACAAATCAACACTTTTGAGCTTGATGTTGAAGAGACTCCACCGGCTCCAATACGTTACGGTAGACAGCCTTTCAAGTCCCACTCCATCGACGATATTACACGCATTGACCAACATTCCCCTCAGGAATACGGTAAGTAAAGCTGTGAACAAACTGCAAGGTATTATCTTTGTCGAATATTAATGTCCGTATATACTAAATATCGAGCCAGTGAGTTAACCCAGCAGAGCGAGTTACTTCAAAAGTTAGCTGAAAAATGTATTCATCATGTCAAATACGAGGGTTACCTACCATGACTTCTGACTAATAAAATTTCCGTCTTATCTCTGAGAGTCCAAACGGTTATTCAGGTTACCTGACTTCCCAAGTAGTGGCCGTTTGTTAAATACTGCTTTAAATTTCATGCGTACCTCATGTTTTTGAGTTACTTTGTCTATGCGAGTCAAATGTGCAAATTTGTCTACTTTTACTTCTTTTAAATTGGAATGTAAATCCGTGTGTAATTCGTTTCTACAGTTTCATATATATTAAACCCTTAAATCACATATTTTATATTTTTAATTTATGTTTTCTTTCGGACTTTACTTTCAACAGCTTTGAATAATTTCTCCAAGCTTAGCTTACTATGTCTGCTGATTTCTTTTCTTTTCTTTTTTTCTGTCTGCATCAAACGCATTTAAACATTCTAATAGCAAATGCTTATTTTCTTCATTTGAGATTTTTGAGAAAAAGTTGAGCATTTAATAACTGAATATTCTCCACCAAATCTGAAGCTCTTGAGTTTTCAATAAAACTGCTACCATATTAAAGCCTCAGGAGAAGAAAAAAAATAGCTATTTTTTTTCCGAATGATGTGTTTGCGTTTTTGTTTTCAAGCATACAGTTGTCTATAGGTAATTTTACTTCTAAACAACTTTATAAAATTTCACACTAAGTTATTAGTATTTTAAAAGAATCTTTGAATTGGTACTTGCAGTTATATCCATGAATATATTTCAGTTTAAAAAAGCGGTGTCTCAAGAATCCAGCCGTTGAATACGTATATAAAAATTTTTATTTAACCTACATCTTCTGATATAGTTTGTTACTTATTTATTACTTATAACGCAGTGGGAAGTTTTAAGTAAGCAGAACTACTTGTTAAATCTTAAATTTAAACACTTTTTGCTCCAATTCATAGATTGTGTTGTTTTAAAACTCCATGCTCGTATTTGACAAAAGAAGACAGAACAATTATTACATTATGGCTCGATACAAGTATAGGATTCAATTAATTACAATTATTCCATTACTTTCATATCGATTGAAAATTTTTGTGGTTTGTATGTTCATAATACTCGTATACGTATTAAAAATTTCTCCTTGAATAATAGTACGACACCAGAAGAAAAAATATTAGTGTTCCTAAAATAGGTTATTTTTTCAGTATTTTGAAGCGTAATTTTGTACTATATATTTTTTAGAATTTTACACTACGAAGTAAGATTACTTTAATATATTCTGTACATTCAATGCAATCGACAGTTTGAATGAATCATTCGAAACTTGTGCGGACATCCATTAATTACCTAACAAGACATCTTTATTTTACTTCCAGTTTCGAGGCAAAAGAGAAAAGAAAAATTACGGGCCAGTTCCCACGAGCACATTTTAGATGACATTGACAGGATGGATCCACCTTTATCAAAAACAAGTGCTCTGAACGATCGGTACTTCGAGAGCGGAACCAAGACACGTTCTGATATGGCAGTCGAAGATCCCTATCATACTAAAACTCGACCAGAGCCTCTAGGCGGCGGTTCTTCTACTGTCTTGGGACTCTCCAAGACGAGCAGACTAAACGAAAGGTACGCCGAACAACAGCGCGAAGTCCCTGGACTGTCGGAAACCAGCAAGTTGAACAAGAGGTACCTGGTAGGCAATCAGAAGCAGCCATCAGATCCTAATCAGCATTCAAGGACTGTGTCAAGCTCTCCAGCCTGGCAGGATGAACTTGGACTGGCTTCTTCCGCATTAAACGACAGGTATAAGACTTTAATTTCATTACAAATTTTTATTTTCTTTATGCAAATGTATAAACTAATTTTAATTCTGTAGCCGCATGAACATGGAACTTTGTAGATTTAAGAACTATTGATTGCATCCCTATAATAAGGAATTTGTTGTAAAGCATATGTTTCATTCCTCCCTCAGATCGTACGACCATGTGTTGCCTTCTATGAAAATACTATGTTAAGCGAAAATTATACACTTCTTTAAATGAGAAAAACGGACTGTACATACTACGGATAAAAAGAAGATTATACAAGATATTTAGTATAGTATACAAGACATAACAGAACAATAAGCAATATTAAGCATAGAAAATTAAAACTAAATTTTATGAAATTCTCAAGAGAATAATAATTTTTTAAGGCGATGAAACTGTATGTTTTTGAAATATTATCTTTCTAATAAAAAAAGAGAGTATGAAAAAGAGGGAAATCTATAAAGAAAAAGAGGGAAATCTGAATACTGATTAATAAAATATATGAAAATTTTAATTTCTGGACACTATTACTTTGAATTGTTTCAATGTTCCTCAATGGAATGTTAGGGCAAAATTTTACATACTTTAGACATTCTCAGATCTTTTCTTAACTTTTAAGTTGAATGTCCAATTAGTCATTGATCTCATTATATGCAATGTGGTTCTGAGCCATTTCTGATCATCAGTTTATACTGATGCCTGATCCTATCTTTATTAGCCACGTTTAAGTATTTCTGAAAGCATACGCTATTTCTCAATCACAAGTAAAAAAAAAAAAATTCTGCTGTCATTTGCATGACTGGAGGGGATATGAAAAATTTTATCATAGAGCCCTAATACCTCTAGAGAGGAGACATGTTTTATTTTTTCCATAAAAGATCTTTGAAGGAGAGTAATTTTTTTTTATAGAACTCAGCCTATTATCCCTCTTACCCAGGCACATAAATGGTTCTGAGTGCAAAAGTTAAATTATTGAAAGATTTAACCTTCCTTTACAAGTTGACGTGATATATTTCTTATAAAATAGAACTTTTACGTTTTGTTAAAAAAATATTCTTCTTACCTATAAATAAACATTAAACTAGAATACCATATGACAAAAAAATACTCGTCGAACTATAGAGTCGTTTTCGCAGGTTTTGGCATACATTTTTTTTTTTTTTTAACATTTTACGAAGTTAGTCAGTTTTCTCCACTATCTAACAAACTAACTTGCGTGTTCATTTTGGAATGCACGTTCTTAAAAATGAAGAACGAAACAACACCCTACTACCAACATCGTTTTGAAATTACTTTAATTTGATGTTTTACAGGTATTTCTCTCGTCAAGAGTTGCTAAAAAATACAAAAACAGATGCCAGTGATGCTGGAAGTAGATTTGAAAGCGAAAGTGTAGTGGCCAGTATTACAGGAGGTTCTAGCAAAGTAAATGGTCATTCTCCTGATATGAATGGTGAAAGTCATCCAGTCAGGGATAATAGCAATTCATCTCAAGTGAGTGTTTAAATTTAGTTTTCACTTCCTATGCCGAATTAATTTATTCAGATTTGTTAATATTCATATGGAATTTTCAGCATCATAAAATACGTGATTTGTAACAAGTGAGTGCTTTTGTTCAAAACAAATTATTTAATGTTTTATAAATTGTAAAATTTTAACAAGCTAGTCTCAGCACATTCTTTAGTTTTAATTTTTTACTTAATAATGAAATTCCTTTAACGACTTACATGTCAGCATCTCATGTTTTCTCTCAAACTCTTTCCAAATTCTTTTCATTGATTTGTACTTGTATATTTGTTGCAGCAATTTTATCAAGGAACTGTTTATTAATTATGACTCGTATGTCAAAAATCGGATGAAAGAACAGTTAGATAAAAAAAAAAATAGTATTGTTTGATCTAAACTCGTAAACACGGATGGCTTTTACTGTTTTTATTCTGATTTTTCCCTTAATTCTCCTTTACGGAAGCATCTCATTTCTACCCTGATATACCTCTTAGACACAGTGGCGGATTAATACATGTTTGTCGTGGGGGGCGGTAAGTTTGCGGGTGGTGGTTAGTTAGAAGATTGACATATACATCCATTTGATGGAAGTAAAATAGGATTTTTTTCATTAATTTCTTTTTCCTCGGGGGGGGGCAGTCGCACCCTCCGCCCCCCCACGCCCTCTAATCCGCCCTTGCTTATACATACCATAAACATACCATATGTTTAGCGTCTTTGTCAGACTGCTGTTAGATGAGTTGGGGAGAGTTACTAATTCCGATTATTTTATGTGGTCTATTGGCTTGATGTCAGACTTTTTTTACTCTGAGAATAGGAAAAAGTATTATTCATCTGACCAAAGTTAAAATTCCTTAACGAAATTCTAACAAAATTGTCTGTTTTCAGGCATCGAACGACGGCATTGATTTCCCCGAGTTCGATTTCCCGGAAGCAAATGGCGACGAAGAGCAGCAGGAACCCGAGGACGACATGGACGCTTCGAGTCGTGCGACTGAATCCACACGATACGTGAAGTATGCCGGAAGCAGGCCTCCTCCATCAGGGCGTCCGCATGCGGCTAGGGCTCTTGTCGACCGCCATCGAGACGACTACGGAAGTCTTGGTCCAAGGAGCTCTGCTCTCTCCGACACCTCGGAAGCACCATCATTAGCGTCGCACGTCAAAAATGTACGCATCCCCTCTCACACATCTGACCTAGACCAGTATTTGGATGATCTGTTCAATCCAGTGCTCGATGGCAACTTAGATGAGCTAAGTGATGCAAGGTAGGTGAAGAAGATTCGAGCCTCCTATCCTCTCTTTTTTAGGGCTTATCGGTGTTGCTATAGCCATGGACTGCTGGTCTGATATTTTGGCTTTATTAAATTTGTAAATGAAAATAAAGGCTATGAGAAATGACAAAAAGTCAGCATCATCAACACAGAATTGATGTCACCCAGAGGTTCCCAAACTGGGTGCCGCGGCACCCTAGGGTGCCACGAGCGTATGTTAGGGGTGCCGTGGAGATAATAAAGAAAAGTGTTTTGGTGGAGTATAATCAAATAATTTCCTCTGAACCGGTGTCCCCAAGAAAGTGAGCCAAGCCGATCACTAAGTGGGCTCAAACAAAAATATTTCAGTCAAGTTCAAGACTGTCCTGTTGCCTCTCTTTTATAGGAACTCCCTGAAATGGGGGTATTGTCAAAGTTCTATATCCCTTTCCCAAGAGAGTACTTTCTTGATAGTTATCCCTATAAACAAACAAACAAAAAATAACGTAAAATGCATCCAAACTGCTTCATTCTAACCTTCATATTCATATTGCTTTAAAGGAAATCTTCCGCGGAAGTTTTTAGCCTGAAAAAGGTGCCGCGAAATGTTTTTAACCTGGCAAGGGTGCCGCGAAATGCTTTTAGCCTGACAAGGGTGCCGCGAAATGCTTTTAGCCTGACAAGGGTGCCGCGGGTATAAAAAGTTTGGGAACCCCTGTCTTAACTCTTTGAGGCGCAACCCTTTCCCAATGCTGTAAAAAGGGCAGCCGTTGTCATCGCTCGACATAACTACCAGCAAGATGGCAGACGATCGAAACGTTCATCGTCCGCCATCTTGCTGGTAGTTATGTCGAGCGATGACAACGGCTGCCCTTTTTACAGCATTGGTCAATCTATCCAGCAGTTCTCGCTTTCTTTCATTTTTCAGCAGATGTCAGTGCAGTTAAAAATGATCGTGACAATTTTTTTTACGGGTAATGACGTGTTAAAAAGCAAAGGATTCTCGTGGAGCTATGTTACCCGCAACTATTTTTATAGAAATCACGTCTATTCTTCCTGACTGGCAACAGTCAAAACGTCAGAGTTTGGTGTTCCCAGAGCGGGAACACTGCGCGTTAAAGGGTTAACCGATCGGCAATCGACTGTCGAAATAGCATACTTGTCCTCATATTAAAATTTCTCTGAAATATTTTTAATTATCCTTTGTTACACTTGTAATCTTCATTAATATATGACTTTAAAGCTAGAGCTACTAAGTGTTTTAGGTCAACTTGAAAGTGTAGTCTTTAAGAGTATTTTAGTTTTAAGAATTTGAATATCAATTATTTTTCTCCATGCAGATCTCTTGCTGCGTCAATCAAAGGTGGTGGTCCTCCACCCAGTTACGATTCTATGCGGGTGTTAGATGATCTGTTACCAGAGTCGAAAGAATTCAGAAATTTACAAGATCCCGAGTCATTAGCCAAATCTCTCAAAGGTGGTGGAAAGGCTGTTGGGAGTGGAGTTCAAGCACAGGTAACTTCTAAAATGAGTCTCTACCTCAAGTATAAGCAATTTCCCATGTGCGATCATCTTACCACTTCGCATAGGTTCTGAAAGCTAATTTCTATATTAGATTTTGCGATTAATTTCATTATAAAAACAAATTTAGATTGATCCATTCCTATGAAGGAATGGATACAAGACGAGACGAAAAAAAGAGTGAGACTTATAAAATTGTTTTGAAAGTCTAGAACAGGGTTGGCCAAATCGAGGCGCATCGGATGATTTCAAGTGGCGCATTGCATCCGTGTGTCTACCTACTATTTTGAGACATATTGGAGACTTCTGAAATAATTTCATGCCCAGAAATATTCTATTTGTTATAATTTTCTGATGCTAATTTATATTGATGCTGCATCAAAAAGTAGCATTTATACAGGCCAAAGTAGATTGTCATAAAACATCGAGCCATCCTTAATCCCCAACCAAATATCCGAAAATTCAATCCCCCCCCCCGAAAAAAACCCCTTCAAATCTCCTAAGAATATTTGTGCTACACTGGAAACAGTTTCAGTAAATATCCATTAATGTCGAAATATTTCAAATGTACACATACATCAGTACTTAAGCAATATTAAGAGCAAATATGGATTTTGTTCAGGGTTTTTTAAAGTACGAATTTAAGTGTTAAAATTTGTTTAACATCAAAACAGTAGCTTTACTGACTTGACTGAGAAAGCGAGATATACATTACTTGCATCTGATATACGCGTTTAAGAATGTAGAAATTTCTATTGCAAAATATGAAGGTACTCTGATCTAAAAGTTTGATATCGCGTGATTCAATAACTTCGGTGAGATTCAATTTTGACATAAATTTTGCCTTGTACGTGTGTGTTTCATAATAAAAGCAGTTTTGACTTTATTACTAAAGGCTTATTTAAATTTTCTGCGACTTCTATGTGAAGCACTATATAATGGCAGTCGTGGAGCGACTCCGAGAGCTATTTTATTGTATGAATATTGTACGTACTGCTGAAATACAAACTGATAAATGATCTGTAATTATCTTTCGATAGTGGGTGCATCAAGTCGTTAAAAATCGCGAAACTAGGGGTAGGGGGACACTATTAGTTTTATTTATGTTTTTAGTTATGTTTTAGTTTTAGTTATGTTAGCAGATTATGTCTAGTGCTGAATTTCTATTCTTTTGTAGCAGCATCGCCACGGCCAAGGACTTTCATCAGAAATGTCGTCTCCTGCACCCCCTGCTACGCCTGGTGACAACGTTGGCAGTTCTGCAAACTTGCCTCTCTATAATCTTTCCGGTGAGTGCGTAAGAGTTAATTGAAAGCTGTATAGCACTTCATGAAACCATGCGGCATTTTTTTTCTTTATCCTTTTTTTTGGGGGGGGGGTGTGTGTCAAGATTTATGAATCCTTCTATTCCATAATGTGTTCCATTCTATTCCATAATGAGTAGAATTTTATCCTAAAATGCTTAATATGGTTGTGTAATCTTTCTTTGATTCCTTAACTTCTCGAATTAGATTTTTTTTTTTTTTTGAGGGGTGTGCGTGTGTAAAAGCACATTCGTGCATTTCTCCGTTGATCTGTTATCTCTCTGAAACAGACTCACTGAAGAACACTTATATTTATTAGTTTTATTAGAGATCATATTTTAAGTGAACAGATAAATTAATCATAATGGTATCGCGAAATATCTCTGACTCTTATCTCAATCTTTTGAGCACCAGTAAAGAAGTATAATGTTCAGTTTAACAAGTCGAACAGTAAAAAAGTCCTTCTATTGGCGGAAAAAAAATCGGTCAATTGTCTGATTAAACCTAAGTAAACAAAATTTCTACAAAAGTACAAAAAATTCTATCTAGATATTCTATTTCAATACTATTACTAGCAGCATTGTTTGTAAATGAAATGTAAAACAATTCTTTTCTTGAACTGTTATTTATGAAAAACGCATTGTATCCCTTTCATATATTATTTATACAATTTCTATTGTATTATTTCAATAGTGTTTAGTTAGAGATTTAGTTTATTGATGCTGCCTATTTCGACATGTGGTATATTCCTTCCTATATTTGAGCATTAGAAATTCTGAAACCTATCTGTGCTTGGGTAAGGAAGAAGACATTATTTAAATATAAGTAGCGTTTTAACATTCATTATAGTAAAATAAAATATAGTAAAATAATTAAAGTAATTTATGATAAACTGTAAACGTATTAAAGTATGAATAATTCCAAATGTTGATAAAACATTTGAAGCGCTTTTTGGGATATATGTGAGAATTATCTACATATTTGTTTTTGCTAATTAATGAGTTGTGTGAATAAAAATATGGAAAATTCTTCGGCATAAAAGTATATAAGAGAAATTAATATTAATTTCTACTTTATTTATTGGTTTCTTTGGATCATGGCATACTGTTTTTCTGAGAAGAGTTGTGGAGAATTTTTAATAATAAGACGTTGTGATCAGCGCTGTATTGAGAAATGTCACATTAAATTTACTATTGCAATTCGATCATCATATCAAATGTCTTTGTATTAAACGCTTGTGTAACTATCTAAAAGTTCACTTTTACTGCCAAATAAAATGTGGAAAATAAATAATTTAATTGTATAAGAGGCTATACCAAGGGAAAAAAATCTATGAAATGAAATGCGTTAAAAACACAATATTTCTGCTTATCTGCTCATTTAATTAATATCAAAAGATCTTCATTGTGATGCCTACTGCATATTTGGTTTTGTTTTTTCTTTATTATTTGAATAGAAACCTTCATTGCTGTGGAAATTGTTGCCAATTATTTTTGCACTGCTGTAACATCCTAATAAGTTACTTTTAACTAGAGGTATGCCGGATATCCGTATCCGCGGATATTCGAAGAAAAAAAGATCCGTATCATATCTATATATAAGTCTAAGCAATGAGAAATTATCTCGATCCGGATCCGGATCCGCCAAAACGAAAAGTAACTAGCTTTTTTTAGCGGGTTTTCCCCGTGGATTTTTTAATGGCTTTTCAGGATAAGAAAAAAAAACCTACTTTTTTTTGTAATTAAACATAAATTTTGTTTTAAAAACTTAAATTGTAGGGCTTCATCTCTTATTATTGCTATATAAAGTGTTGTTTTCCTATAGGGAGTTAAAATTTATTTTATTTTTTGGAGGGCTTAGGACCCTCCAGGTTACGCTAATAGTGTTTACCCATAATTATTAATGATTTTTAATGTTACAGTAAAAGAACGCTATTATGTTCCGATACACATTTTTTTCTGAGAGTTTCTTAACTCGCAGAGCTTTATCGTTTATTACAATATCTAGTACAGCTCATGAAGAAACATACTTAAAAATTTTCAGGTGTATGGCATAGTTAGTGGCATTTATGTAACAAAATTATATGGGGTTTTTTTTTCGAACTAGTCTTAATAAGGTAAAACGAGGTTTTGTAGAGTTGAAAACTTGCATAGTTTGGCTGGTACTTAGCCATTCAATAATTTAATGCACACAAAATCCTGTTAAGATTTTTTTAAATGATATTTTAACTATTAAAATATTTTTTTAACACACACCACAGGATCCGACAGTTTTCACTGTACAAAATATTTCACAAATTGCATGAAATTATCACTTCAAGATGATGTAATCTTAAATTACTTCCAAATAAAAAGATCTGTATCCTTGGATATGACAAGAAATGCTCCGTTTTACGATCCGTATTCGCGAATCAAACTTTCTAACGATTCGGCACACCTCCATATGAAGTAAATAAATGATTTAGTAATCTGATGTAGTTTTGAATTAAATCTTTCGGGAATCGCATCCAGATATCCATGTATTTCAGTATCCATATAATTCTTACTGATTTATTTTTCCTCTTGTAGGTATGACAGTTCCAATGGTTGATGCTTCACAATTAATCCAGCAACAACTCTTACAACAGCAAATGATCCAGGTACATCTCAACACCAATGCATGACAAAAACACACCCCCTTCATTTTTCTACATTTCTGCCTTATCTTCTGAACATTTTTATACCATTTTATTGCTTTGCGTGATTGCCGAATAACTGTGACTCTTCTGACGACCAACCTAACTGACATTCTAGCTCTCTTTCTCTACCTGCTTCGGACTAACCTCTGCATGTTGCACGAATCTGAAGTAAATTTATTGAAAATACGTGTTTAATGAACTGTCAAATAAATTTCATTTTTATACTAATCGGTTTCTTCTTTCTTTTGTTTCCAGTATTTTGTTTTTAACATTTTTTAACACTTGGAAATAAGTTATTTTTAAAGATACCTGTTGATTTCTTTTGTTACAACGGAAGAAAGCTCTTCTTCTCTGTGTCTTTAATAGTATAATATATTAACTTGTGGTTAAAATATTGACCTTTATTATTATTATTTTTTAACTAAGAAAACTTCTTAAAAAAACATTAGCTGAAAATTAATTATGCATTTCTTTTAGGTATCATTCAGATTTATTGATACGAATTAAGCGTAATCATAAGTAAATAATTAAATCGTTCTTTGAATATCAGATGCTATGCTAAGTTAGGAAACTAGCCTTTTTAATGTAAAGCATTTTGTTAATTTTTTATGGTAAAAGCAATGCATAACTTACAGCCGTATTCACCAAACCGCAACCACGTAACCTGAATGACCATTTTAATTCTCAGAAGCAATCCGAGAATTATATTGGTCAAATGCCTTGGTAATTCTCGCATTTGGTGTGGCAAATACCATTCTTCCAGCCAATTTTTTGAATTAACTCTCCCTGCTGAGTTAACTCAGGAGTTTAATGGTTGTGAATGTGGGAATTTTAAAGTGTTTTCTCTTCTTTAAAATGTATAAATGTTTAATTAAGTCACGACAACAAATCAACCCATAAGCACTAAAGGTATGCGCAGGATAAAAAAAAAAGAAAAACAAAACAAAAAAATCTTTGCTGTACACTTATTGTAAACTTAACAATAACACCAAATGATCAATTACGTTTAAAGCTTATTGTTCACATGTGTTAATGTTCACGTTTAATTGCGCATTCTTTCTTGCAATACTAAAATAGATTATCTAACTCTGTCCTAATAAAAAGGTTATCTAAAATATTAATATTTCTAATTCGCGTTCCCATAAAACAGGAATGGACAACCCTTGGAAAGTTGCGGGCTAAATTTTAGGATGTTAGCGAAGTCGCTTTCCGTATAATTTGGATTCATATGGGATTTTGAATGGCTTATATGGGTTTTCTATGGGAGTTTAAAAAGTTCCGCACGCCGGATCAAAAACCACGGCAGGCCTCATCCGGCCCGCGAGCCGGGGGTCGCCCATAAATGCCATAGAAGAGAAGTTAGGTCGCTCTTAATGAGTTAAAATAACTTCAACACGTATACGTCTGTTTTCTATTGAAATCTACGTAAACAGATAAAATCAGGTAAAAAAATTACAGTCCGTTGCAATAGTTTAAAACCGGTAGCCGATTTTCTTCACTTAAAAATATTTAATTATTTTTATCTCATATGCTTATTATTTCAGAGGTATATTGATTTTTTATTTAAAGTCGGCAATTTTCCTCATTAAATTTACTGAGAGCTAGGCGAAAAGCAGTCTTACATATTTCCTTTGAACTTATACATTCCATGTTTAAAAATTTCAAACCCAAAAAGGTTTCTTGTCCATTATTATAATTACACAACAGTACTGTCTACGATAAAATCCACTAAGCAGTTGTCAATAAATGTGATGGGTTCGTTTATTTATAGAAGTAATACGTATCTGACAAAATCAACGCAACATATAAGATAGTAGATTAATTAGCGAAAATGATTTTTAAAAAAAAATTAAAATTCTGGAGAAAAGTGAAAAATCTGAAACGTATGAATTAAATTTTTACGGTAACTACAATTTCTTTTCTTTCATCTTTTTACATTGCTGCGTAAAAGTTAAGGCCCATCAGTTGTACATTGTGTATTTATAAGGTACATAACTATACAAGTAAATTATTTTATCTATTGGATTGGTTGGTTTTAATTATGGCAAAACCACACGGAAGCTATGTACCTGAGGTTAGTGCATGCCTTGCCTGTGTAACTAAAAAATTCTCCACGAAAACTCTGCGTTCTCCGAGGTTCTTACGTGTATCTTCGTTACATCTGGAGAAAACTGCCCAAAACTCCAGACTGTTAGATCGATAGCTCACTCATCAGCCATCTACCAATGCTCGAGTGTTGCATGCACTTGGACATAGAGGTCTGCTTTTATTTTATTTATGAGTAAGCTGTTTGCCACAAGTGCTGTCATTCCAGTTCCTTCAGCTACTAAATTTGAAGTTTATAGTTCTACGTAAATTCAGACCTATGCGTTTTCTTTAATAATTTACGGGCTGGAAATATATTGTATACTTTTGTTTACCTAGATTCCAATGGTACCTAATAGTGTCGAATTTTTAAAAAATTTCTTCCGACTTTTAAAAACCACTTGGCATCGAATCGTAACTTAAACCACTTGGCATCGAATCCATTCATGCATGGATATATTAACACGGTAGCTTTTACATTATATCAAACAATGCACCAGTCGTACAGATATCCAAATAATATTCCTGTGTTGTTTAGAGTTTAAATTTTATTCCTCTTTTTGTAGAAGTGACATTCTTATTTGCCGCAGTTTCATCAGAATTGCATTGATAATTGCTTACGACTGGGAATAAGATAGGTCGAATTTTCCTGCAACCATTCCTGCTTTACGAATTACTCTGGGTTGTATAGTACAATTGTAGTAATAAAATAACGCATGACTACGATAGCATACGTTGCAATAAAAATTACATGTACCGGATTCTCGTTTTACACGGTGGATACGTTTTGCGCAATACCGTGTAAAATAAAACCGTGTAAAAAAAGTATACTTAAGTAAAAAACAATAGCGAATAGATTTCGTTGTTGATTTGAATTAAAGATTTGAAGATTTGAATTAAATAGAAAACACCCTTTTCCATCCCAATTGTATTCTTTTTTATTGAAACATAAAGTGCATAGGATAGGGTTATGTATACAATAGGGCATCGGACAAATGACCCCCATGGCTTTGCTGGCACATACGCACTCTTTCGTCGAAATTTTCTAGGGCCATTTCGAGGTGATGCCATGAAACGAGGGACACCAATGGCCAAAAAAAAAAAAAAAATCTTATAAAAAAAATTAATACTTTAGTTCACCTATGAAGAAAAAATATGTGAATTTCTATAAAATTATGCTAAAAGAGTTAACAACCCCTTTTTAAAAGTTTTATATACAATGTTTGGCAACATTACTGTTTGTACATGAGTTCTTGTCTTAAAGAGGTGTAGGAAGTTCATCTAGTTTTATAAAAGAAACCAACAAATATGAATGAAATCTTATTTTTTATTGAAATTTAGTTTATATAGGAAAATATTAGACTAATGCAGAAACCTTTAACTGCAATATTTATCTTAAAAACAATTTTTGTAAATTAGGCCAAACGTTCATGCAACATCAGTCACAAAATTCTATAAGTTTTTCTTGCTTAAATTAAAATAATCCCAAAAATATAAAAAGTCATTTTCTCTTCCTTTATGAAGATATCTTTAATATTAGTCTTTTGAATATTTAATACTGGTTCAATTTATGAATTTTAAACTTATAAAAAATATGTAACATCAGTCACATTTCTGTTTTTTAATTAGATACCTACATAAAAAATATTGGGAAAATCGCATTGACTACTGCAGAAAGACAGAAAAGGAGGAGAGATAAATTAAAGAATGAAGAGAAATATGAAGATTATAAAAGAGAAACAAAGCAGAAGCAATAAAGAGCCGAAATAAAAAGGAAATGACCTAGCTAAATTACCCCAATCAATTCAGAATACTCTTTTACAAACATTTTCTCTGATTTCAAGATAAATTAATCTTTTTACCTTCTTCTAAATTGACTGAGGTAATTTAGCTGCATCATTTCTTCTTTTATTTTGACTCTTTATTGCTTCTGCTTTGTTTTTATGATCTTCATATTTTCCTTCATTCTTTAATTTATCACATCACCTTTTTAGTCTTTCAGCAGCAGTCAATGCTATTTTCCCAATATTTTTAAGTAGCTTTCTAATTGGAAAACATTGCCTAATGTTACACATATTTTATAATACACCTTTTTATAACTTTAAAATTCACAAATGAAACAACGACTTTTTATGTTATTAGGAGTGATGTTACATTAATGTTAGGGCTAATTTACAAAAATTGTTCTCAAAGCAAATATTGTAGTTAAAGGTTTCTGCGTTTGTCTAATCTCTTCAAATATGAACGAAATTTCAATGGATAACAGTATAGTACTTATTTATGATACTTTTGATCAATTTAAGTAAATAAATATATATATATTTCAAGCCACTGGTGAATTTCAAAGGTTACAAATGTAGTCAAATTGTAACGCCAGTCACCATGGAATGACCCTTCGAATAAATGTGGTTGAATTTCGTTGATGCAGCGTTAATGCAGCACGGGTGGATGCGAACTTGTTGACATAGACCTTTGACTTCAAATAACCCCACAGAAAGAAATCCAGTGATGTTAAATTACAAGATATTTTTCATCATTCATCATCAAAATCATCATGATTCTCATGATTCAAATCAATCGACAGCTGGCTGTGCGGGCACAGCCAGCTGTCGTCAAAAAAGGGTCTCTGGATCTGTGGCACGCGATGAACGTTTTGATCGTCCGCCATCTTGCTGGTAGTTCAGTCAAACGATGGCAACGGCTGCCCTTTTTTCAGAATTGGGAAAGGGTTGCGCCTCAAAGGGCTAAGCCCTTATCTTCTTATGTGTACTGATCACTGTTTCCACGTGTCATAAATGATAAAATTAATGGCTGAGTAGATAAGATACTCAAAATGGCAGCACCTGAAGTGTAAAGTTCCCAAGTTCGAACCCAATCGCACGACTGTCGATCTAACGGTCTGGAGTTTTGGTCAGTTTTCTCCAGATGGAACATCAATACGCGTTAGAACCCCTTAGAAAGTCCTCCGACCAAGGCACCCCCATCCTAGGCAGATAGCCCATGCGTAGTGTTGCCATAGGAGCACAAATGTGTAATTAAAACCCCAACAAAAGACTGGTGTTCTATGGATAAAAGTACAACATTCATTTTCTTAATGTGTTTGTTATTTTCATGCACTTTCTCGAGCTTTTACTTAAGTAGGAAACAATGGAATAATAAAACTAATTGATACTCTAAAATTCATTAAAATATTATCTTTGATTGGGAAATTTAACTGAATTGCATAAAGCCAGTTATAAAATGGTCAAGCAAGAGATTCGACAGGAGGAAAAAAGGACTTCGTGAGATCAGAAAACATACATATCATAATTAAAATAATTAGTTAACTTTTTAATATGTGGTTTCTGTGAGTGTGACTACTTATCTTAGTTAAATTTTAAAGACTGCTTATTTACCTAAAAACTTGCTTTGTTGATTTGTCTATTTCTCTCGAGTCGGGTTTTTTTTTTTTTTTTTTTTTTTTTTTTTAAATTCAAAACTAATCTAATTTTGTAACCAATCATGTTAACACGAAGTCAACTAAATATATCAAAAAGTGACATTTTATAATGATTTAGTATGAATACTTATAAAACTACTAAAAAACTTGCTTCTTAAATGCATTTCAAATTTTATTTTTGGAGATGTTAGTAATCGTTGTATTTTGTAATCTGAGATGGCAGCACTACCGCTTACCGATGACTTTGAGATTGGAAGATTGCGTTGCCATACATTTTTCAAATATGCAATTATTTTTAATATTGGAGAGAAATATTGCAGTAGCTTTTATTCTACTTTTAAATACAAATAAAATAAATAAGGTCATGCATTTTCCTCAAGCATTTCGCAAAAACGCGCATTTTTTCCCTATAAATGAAATACATATTGTAATACTCAGTACTTCATAATTTCATTTGTACAACTCTTCTGCTGTCACAACGTATTGACAACTAATCCATAAAAATGTCTTGCATTATAGCTTATCCTTTATAGAAAGCTGTGTACTAATAACGTGAAGTTATGAAAAATGTGAGAAGTTGATTATTTGTAGATATGGCAAGGACACACACATGCAAGTGCTCAACGTTAATTTCTTATACTTCTCAATGTAAATGAGTAGAAAAGACCTTGAACGACCTCTGAATTGACATACAAACAGTCCGAATTGAACATACAGCATCAGTGAATTATACTGTTGGTATATGCGTACAAGTAACTTTATTTACGCATAAAAATTCAGAAAATAAAAGAACGTTCTTTAATCCATTTTACTTCAAGAAATGTGAATTTGTTAATGAAGACTTAATCAGTGATATATTCAATGAATTTATAGTGCAGTTGAAAACTGATTGTTTTATAAGCACATAATTGCCAGTTCCCAAACTTAGATGGTTTGTATAAAAGCAGCTTTTAATTGGCTAAGTAGTTATGAGAACGGGTCGGGAAAAATAGTCAAACAACAATAGTCAATTAACCCATTAATTATCCAGTAAAAACAGGGAGTGAAAATATTTTATTAAGAAAAGATATAGAAAATGAACGGAATATCACATATGCACATACTCAACACTCTGATATTTGTTTTAAAATTATATTTGTTTTCTGAATTATTAAGTATTTATCTATATTCATCTAGCTTCAGCAAAGAGCTTTCCTTGCTTCAGCCGTTCAACAGAATTTGCAAATTCAACAGCATCTGATGCAACAGAATCAAGCTTTACAGCACCTTTTGCAAAACAGTTCTGTAAGTGGCATTTATGATATTCTTTACTTTTATTCAATATGTTCATGATCTTACACGTTCATAAGCTATTTATTATCTTTTATCACATTCACAATTGTCTTATATATGTATTCAATTTGATATAATATTTTCGTTCACATATGGATGTCTGGAGTTTGGAATTAAACACATGACAGAACAGCAGCTCTTGCCTATTGAACTAACATTCATCAACAATGAAACATGCCTTAATTTTGATCAGAAAATTCCTCAACTCGTTGAAACCTCTCAGAAAATAGAACAGCTTAGCCACTTATATTTGATTTGAAAAAAGTGCTCGAAACATTTTATCAACATCCTTTATTCAAGACAATCCAATCTTCAAAATTAATGTTCGCGATCGATGGCAAAAATTGCATGTAGAAATTTTACAGAAAATAATATTACCAGTATTCAGTAAATAATATTTATTGAATATTACCAATAAATACTGTTAATATTCACTGATAAACAATGCAAATATATCTTCTTTTTTTTTTTTCTCAGATGAGTCCTGCTTCACCAGCACCGGGGCCATCGTTGCTCGCTGAAGCACCTTCTCTTCAGTTTCCCGTTGCCAGTGGTGCCATGTCACCTCCTCTTGCACCATTGCCACCCATCATAACTTCTGGAGGACTTTTGCAGGCTTCCCCATTAGTAGCTCCTCAGGATTTTGGAAGCTTGTCTTTCCAGCAAGCTTCCATATTTTCACCGCCGAAAGAAGACGGCCAGATGACACTCGGCAAGCAGTCTTCAGAACAAAAAACTGTCTTTCCAAAACCAAATTTACCACAAGAAGTGAGTTGGTTAATTATTATTATTATTTTAATGAACGAGTCCTTATCTTCCTCTACTTCTGTACGTTACCTGTCGGTAGATTAGCATTCTTAGAGCTCCAGTAGAGCGACGTTTCCCGAAATTTTACAATTGCGGATATGTGATACAAATACAATTTTTAGTTAGTGCAACATTTGCTGTCGCTTAATATCAGTATTATTGTTTTGAGATTTTTTCGTAGACTGACAGTTAAGTCCCACCGACCAGTGATTGAGCAATACAGCTGTATAGTATTTTGACGAACCTTGCGACCACTAGCTATCTGCTCTGAGGTACATAAACAAAAATTTGCCGTTTTACATTTCAATGGAAGAGATGTGATTTTAAACCGTGAGAAACAATATTCAATTCACGCTGTTGGCTGTTTCTAATGGATTGAATTTCTTAAGTTTTGCACTGATTCATGGCGATTTCAGTTAATATTTCCATCAAGTCGATGATTGTCAAATCTTAATCAGCTGATGCTCAATTCATTGTCCTTCAGATTACGTTACGTCGGTATGCTATGCAGGCTGAATCAGCATATCCTACTGAGGAAACAATGACTCGTTTATCCTGTATTCGGTGAGTAAATTAATCTTCTCATCCATGTCTTTACTTAGAAAAACGGTTCTTTTGATTACGTATCGCGTTTCGCAAAATGTTATATGTTGAAAATTGCACCAGTGTGAGAGAGGGGGGAAATTTATTTCTTCTACAATTCATTATAAGTTTTTCCTTATTTTTAATTTCAATGATTATAGTATTAAAGCACTGCTTGAAACAATCACATTGAGTCAGCTCTAAATGTTGAAATCTTATCCTCAGTTCTGTTAAAACTTTGCTATTTTTAAGATTATTATATGCTGTAAAATTAGAAAAACGATTCGCCAGTAAACTGATATAATAATTCAAAGAAAATTTAAAATATGTTCAAGAAATTTTACTGTAACTCACTTTTGAACACTTGCTGAACTTTCTCTTTAGGTATTCAGTGATGTGCTGAGCGAACTTCGCAGCAAGGCCGGTGGCGGACCGGAATCAACTCAACCCACTGCAGCCCCAAGGGCACAGAGGATGGCGGGCGTCCCACCGCCGCCCCCTCCTCCTCCTCCACCTCCCCCACCCCCTCCACCGATGTCGCCCGACAGCCAAGCCAGGTACCAGGACATGTACGGACGAGCCAAAACCGTTCGAATCGGCAAATGGCGCTGGCCCCCACCCAGAGAGGACGGGGCTGCAGTCCCGCAGCAGCCCCCGGCGCCGTCTTTTCTCGAATTCAAGCAGGCCAAGAAGAGAGACGATTCCCATGAGGTAGGGGAAATGGATATTGAGGTTTCTTCTTCCTTCGAAGGGGTAAGACTGAAATATTGTCAAATCTTAAGCTGAAGCTTCGATGCTGCTTTAACAATGGATGCCATTAACTTTGGGTGCTGCTGGAAGTTTAGCTTGATGAAAATTACACTCGTAAAGGATAATATTAAGCAGAGGTTATGGGAATGAGTGAATGTCAAATAGTTGTTTAGTTTGCGATATATATATAATGCATACATTACTTGCTTTGGATATAATTTAGTGCATAATTTTCATATTTAGCTTATAAATAAGTTTTTTTCTTGCTTTTATAAATGTGAAATCTAAAGCTTTAATGGAATAATCCTTGCTTGCGATGCAATTATTTTTATATTTTATTTCATGTATTTTATCTTAGAATACTGTCATGGTCCTTTTTTGTTTACATTTTGAATTGTAGGATGGTATTATGATTTTTCTGGATACAATTTTTGTTAAACGTTATATTTAATCCTATGTACCATTCAATTTCTACCTAGTCAATACTACAATGGTGTGCAAGAATGCTAAAATAGTAGTATATCAGCAGAACGAGTAGGCAGGTATCCCTGAAACATCCACGGTTATGTACCGGTAAGGCATGTTTAACATGCAACATGACGTGGTGGGCGAGTGTCGAAAGGGCATAATCCAGGCTGCCAGGTTGGCAGAGTGTGCTCAGCATTTCTGTGCAAGCTACTGCATTGTGTAGATCAGCGTAAAGGACATTAAGTTACTCTCTTAGGGTGGCATACAGGGGTGGCTCCAACGGGGGGTCCGGGGGGGGCACGTGACCCCCCGTCGGGGAACTTGTGACCCCCCATCGGGGCTATTTGATTAATTCGTCGGGGAATTTTCATGAGAAGAAATCTATATTTTAGTTGAGTCTTAATTTTGATTTTGCGATTTAAAAAAATTAGTTTTGTACTTTTTAAATACACATGAAAGGCAAATGAGTATTGGAGATTGAAGCGAAAATGTTTACAGTTCTGGGAGGGGGGGGGTATATTCCTCAGAACTTCTGAATAATGGCTAAAACTACTTTCCGTTTTCATTCACCTCTTATCTTTGTCATCCTTTTCATGTCGAAAAACAGCCACTTCCTGCATCATCCAATACTGTGATGTGTTGGTGAACGACGGGGGAGACTTCAAATTCGAATAGCGTATACTTGAAATCTGTGATCCCACTCTCAGGAGGCATTTTACTGGATTTGCAGCAAGGCATCAATCTTAAGGTAACAAAAGTGCCAGTCTATTCTTCAAACGACAAATTTATGAGACCACATGGGCGACCACTTTCTATTCGAGGCTCTTTTAATTGCTTAAACGATTGTGCATTTTGTCGCCGACACCATAGAAAAGTACAATATGGGTGTGGGTGGTCGGGATGGGGGAGACAGTGACCGTTAATTAGACCAGTCGGGTAGATAAAAAATTTCGAGGGAAGGGAAGTATGGCTTTGCTTACACAAGCAAATGGGGGATGTTCTTTTTTCCAGAAATACGGTTTTTGTATTTTTATTGGTCCTCAATGACAGAATGATGAGAAAGAAATGGTTCGTCAAAAGATCCCGTGTATTTTTATTTTTTCTTCGCAAACCCATAGTACATTACTTTTCCAACACTTGTTATTGTGCATTGTGCCAGTGAGTTAGACAGAGTTTAGAATAGTGGGCATTTTTTACTTCCTTGTACGTAGTATAAGGAAGTAATGTGATCCCGAAAATTTTTGGGGGCCAAATTTCGACATAAAAACCGATTTTGACTACCTCTAAATTTAATTTAAAATTTTTTTTCGATGCATCTTATCGTAGGCTAGCATGCACGATCATATTAACGCATCTGCAACTCATTTTGACCAGTGGCGAGTCTACTGTGGCCAGTTTTTCCATGCCGTCTGTACGTACGTACGTACGTATGTATGTAACTCGCATATCTCAAAAACTATTGGTCGTAGAATGTTGAGATTTGATATTTAGGATTGTTCTATGGTCTAGTTGTGCACCTCCCCTTTTGGTGGCAATCGAATGGATAGTTTATGTACAGGACCACCCAAAAGATTCGAAATACATTATGCTCTATGGGCCGAAATTCATTAAACTCGTCTAACTCAAAAGTTATTAGGCGTAGAATATCGAAATTTCATATTTTGGATATTTGTAACATCTAGTTGTGCACCTCCCCTTTTGGTTCCATTCGACTGGATAGTTTATCTACAGGACTGCCCAAAACATTCGAAATACATTACGCTCTATGGGCCGAAATTCATCAAAGCGTTTTTAGAGGTATTGGGCTATTTCAAACGACTCAGAAGTGATATATGCTGTAAAGAGTTAGAAAATGAATTTCTCCATTAAAAAAAGTGTCTTTATCATTTATAGTTCTGCTACAGGAACACTCAAAAGATTTCCAATACATTACGGTCAATAGCAATTTTAGGGGCATTCATCCATTTCAAGCACAATACCGTCCTACCACATAAGTTAGGTAATGGTCCGACCACGGTCACGTGCCTCCCTCAAGAACTATGCCAAAAGTCGCCAAGCTTGGCGACTTTTGGTGTACGTGTGTGCATATTTAACTCTCAAATCTCAAAAACTATTATGAAATTTCATATATAAGAATGTTGTAACATCTAGTTGTGGATCTCGATTTTTGGTTCCAATCTACTGGAGAGTTTATTTACAGGACCACCGAAAAGAATTTCAGTACCTTAATGTCTATGGACATCTTCAATATAATACAACTGTAGACAGTCATTGCTTGGTACATGCCCAAAATCTCGCTGTCTGTCCTCGACCTTGGCGAGTTTTGGCGAAATATCGCCAAATTTGGCGATAGTCAGTCATTTGGTCCATGCCCAAAGTATCGCCATTTGTCATCGTTCTTGGCGAAATATCGCCAAATTTGGCGATAATCTGTCATTGTTTGGTTCATGCTTAAAATCTCGCCAAATGTCGTCGACATTGACGAGTTTCGCCGAACTAGCGCCAAATTTGGCGCCAAAAATTATTTCCTATTTTGTATAACTCTAAAACTTTAACCCGTAGATTTTTTAACTTTGTATTTAGAACTATTGTAATATCTAACTGTTTTCAATATCTTTTTTGACAGCAATCGACTGAGAATTTATTTACAGGGTGAGCCAAATGACTTGAGGTGTATAGATGCATTCAATTCATTGAAAGTCTGTGGTCAATGACTACTTTGGCTATCCCCAAAATCTCGCTGACTATCTCAAGTTTGTCGGCTTTTGGTGAAATATCGCCAAATAAAGTGTCAGAAGGAAATCTTTCAAATTGAACTCAGCTTGGCGATATCGAAATATTTGGCTAGAAATCGCTAAACCTTACTATTATTGATATTTTATCTCTTTCAAACAAATAAATTTAGAGGAAGTGCGTCGAAAATATTTTTGATCTAATGGACGTGCAAGGAAGTCATGTGTTGGACACATCAGATTTTTTTTTTCTTGTTACGGCAGCATAGCATATCATTGTGAAGTTTATAAGCGTTTAATTTCACTTTTGGCTTTATGTTTCCTAAAAAGAACATCGGTGGTGCCAAAAGCACAAGATATAAAGTACAGCGTGCTTTATGTCGTGATTTTTTTTTGTAATGATTATGTTAAAAAAAAAAAAAAAAAAAAAAAAAAAACATAGGGTAACTAAGCATTCAGATCTTCATAAACAAAATTGACTGGCGCCTGTTCAAGTAAGTTATATGTAAATTACATTCATATATATATTTTAAATGTGTTTAAAAGCTTTAATTAATATATGTTATTATTAAGAATATGGTCAGTTTATTTCTCTAAAGCATTGAATTATATATTCTAAGCACTTGCTTTTTGTTATGTATTTGTACAAATATACTATGCCCAAGGGCGGATCCAGAAGTATTTTTCAGGAAGTGTGCAAAGCTTGAATACCAATTCAGAATTGCATGAACATGCAATTTTATTTCAAGCGTATTTTTACTAGTGTAAATATTTTCCTCTCGGGGAATTCTGCCCTCGCCCTAAAACCACCCTTGCCCCCTTGCCCCTCACCCCCCCCCCCATATAAAAAAGAATTGAAATTATTTTGAGCACAAATTTTGAATGACCACATTCTGCGTTATTTAAAAATAAAAATAATTTTAAAATAAGGCACATATTTCGAAAACTGAGTCACTTGTTCTGCCTCAGAAATTTTAAAATACTACTTTAAGTTTATTTATTAACAGCATGTTAATGATACATATATATCATTAAATGTCCTTAGACATGGATGTTCGTAATGGTTTGGAGTGCACTTTTAATCATGACTGCGAACCCAGAGTCATAACTTTTTGAGTTGAAGCTGGAGTAGAAGTCGGGCTTTTTGACCCCACATTCTGATTCTATGAAATGTTGTACAACATTATTGTATTTTAAATTATATTAACTGTCTGAGTAATCTATGAATTAATCTAAATTTTCTCCTAATTGGTCTTTATGAGTACTTTTAAATGTGCTCTTGCTTTTAAACCATTGATAAGTAACATGTTGTTCACCCCATTATATGTCATTCCCGCTAAATTACAGGACAGGATATACATTTTAAAAATATATTCTTTCGTTGCAGTTTCGATTTTTTTGGTATGTTTATCAAATACGATTTAGTAATTGGAGTGAGGACGAAAGGTATGTCTTTATAAACTTTCAAATTGCATTAATGCAAATTTAAATTAAACACAGATTTAATGTAATTGTATGTAAATTAACAGTATTTTAATTTACAAGTCAAAAGCTTTTGTGTCATAAATGTAAAATAAAATTTTCCATTTTATTACTTTTATTCGGAGAGCTACAAAATTTGTAAGTCTTATTTGATATTTTTTAAAGAGATTTACGACTCGGGCAATAAGAAATTTCGGATTTTGTTTACTACGGGCGAAACTCGCCAAGCATGGCAACGTAAAAACGGTTTTTAATTAATAATTAAAGAAGTAATTAAAAATCTAAAATTCTAAGTAGCCTATAACCTTCTCCAGGGTCCCATCTATATCTAAAACCAAAATTCATCATAATTTATTCAGCGGTTTAGGCGTGAAAGCGTCATAAACAAACAAACAAACTCACTTTCGCATTTATAATATTAGTTAGGATAAATTATTATTATTATTAACTGAAGCCTCCAGGGGTACACTCCCCAACAATTCTTTTCGAAATTGAGATACGGTGCCATCTTTTAGCTTTCAATAAGTACTATCACCACATGAATTATTATGGAAGTAGAATCATTTTAAAGCCGTAGAAACAAGCGATAAAGTTTCGGTATGCCACTTCACGTCGCGCCTTCAAAATCGTTTTTCTCAAAAGAAAATTTTTGTCGTAAAGTGGTTCTACCTATAAACATTTCAATTTCATTTTTCTCACTTTCTTGTGATTTAAAATATTAATATTGCATAAATTAACAATTCGATTAATATTTTTACAGCAAGCATGTTGGCCAGGCACTAGACTTCTTGAGATAACGAGTTGAAATTAGAGGGAATCAGTTTGTAAATGGAAATGTAGATTACGGCCAATTATTATCTACGCTAGGGATCTAGGCCGGGGTTGGGTTTGCCCTCCGTGGGGGACTTTCTAAGAGGTCCTAACCCGTATTTACGCAAAGTTTCGGAAAATTCCGAACGGTTAGGTCGGCGGACGGACCTAGTTTCGAACCAGGCACCTTCCGTCTTCCAGATGCCACTGGTGGGGCGGGATTCAATTTGTAAGGGAAAACACATTTATTGAGATAAGAATTTCGATGTTCGAGATATCGAAGTTAAACTGTAATTAAATTTACATATATCTCTTAATTTTATAAAAATAACTGCAATTTGTGTAAAAGCGCGCAAATTTAGTCATGCTTAATTTATAAAATAAATTTTCAGTGAATTTACAACAGTATTCTTGCACAAAAAACTTTTGTTTCTGATATTTTTTCTGCGGGGAAAAAAAAAAATGCGTAGAACTTTCTCCGCTGAACTTTTTTCAAAGAATTTCATTCATATGAAATATTTTAAGCGTTAACCTGAAGAACTCTTAAAAGTAGCTTTCGAGGTTTTACAGAAACGTGCAAGGCCATTACCAGGGGGGGAGGATCATGTGGGTTTGACCCCCCGCCCCTCTCCAAAATTTCAGTAAATGCACTATCAGTTTATTTGCGTTGATTCTAGAGATCGGTTAATTTAATTTTAGCACTACAGATCCCCTCCACCCACCGAAATTTTTTGTTTGCTGAGGTATTGGGGAAATATTTGTGTAATGTAAAAGGATTTTGATATACGTTAATGAGGGTCAGTTTAAATAATAATCTACCAGGAAAGATTGTGCAGTGGTTTTTGAAAATATCCGGGGGCTGGGTGTCCGATTATGTATGTCGATCCGATTCCTGGAAAGATTTCACAATACAAAACATTATATTGTCCTCCATCTCCTCTAAACTTATCTGGATCCTGGATATTTTAGATTAGAAAATGATTTATTTTGAATAAATCACTTTCTAAAGTAAAATATTTTCAATTGGTGCAAATAGTTGCAAATTTCCATACTTGGTGACAAAAATGTCATCCAAGAGGGGCCCCCCTCTTGGATACGCCACTTAGCATATGTGCATGTATATTTGTGCCCCCTCGTCGGGGAGTGGTGACCCCCCGTCGGGGAAAGTCTAGCGCCACCACTGATTCAGACTTTCTTCACATGCAAAAGAACGTTCTTCTGAAGCATTGTTTGGAGCATGAGGAACTAAAACTTCAGCACACTTGCACTGGAGATCGTCAGATTTGGCTAGAACAAGACTTTCTTTAGAAGTAGTTACTCTAGCATCAGAGTTAGTTTTAGCCAGATTTTCCACCGAACAAGTTCCTTTATCATCGCATTTGGTTTGAACCACACTTTGCTGAGAGCTAGTTCCTGCATCATCAGTGATACTTTCTCTCCTTGAACCTTTTTTGCTTTTGATCTTGAAGCAGCAGGCGCTGAAATGTTCGGAAAGAAATACCTTGAAATTTTGAAAAATAATGGTAGCATCTATTGTCCTTTATTTATAAAGGTACTAGGAAATTTGAAATCCCAAAGAATATGATAAGAAAACTCAATGGAAATGTGCATTAGAATGTAAAAGTATTTAAAAATTTGTGTAGTAACGCACATTATTTGCTGATAAATAACATTTTATGTGAATTATTATAAAAATTTTCTATCATTCTGCACTTCACAAATGATCAAAGTTATAAAGAGTGTTCCCGAACTCCAAAGAAAACCTATGAATGATGAAAAAACTAAATAAAAATTTTTCGTATGCTTGAAATGCTTTAAAAATGCATGTAAAATGTATGCGTGTCGTATGTAGTAGTATTTTTGTATTAGTTTATTAAAAATCGTTAAAGTTCTAATTAATTTTCCTAAACAAGTTTTTTTCATGATTGGATTTACCTTCCGAATAGGATCCTATACGATTGCAAAAGTGAGTCTATGCTCAGAGATTCGACTTACAACACAATTTTTTTTTTAATTTTGCGATATCTTTTTTTTTGGTGTGCGTGTGTGTGCGAAAAGGGATATTTATTTTGCAGTCTTCAACTTCCTCTCTATTTTTTTATAATACTTCACAAACAGTATTTTACTCATTTATTAACGATCACAGTACGACGACTGTGATCGTTCCGATTTGTTGTCGTATTTGGAACATTTATTTTCGGACATGTGCTCCGTTTCAGGGTCCGCTTATAAAGCCTCGTCGAGTAAAATAGAAAAGAAATAGAAAATCTTTATTTTCGGACATGTGATTTGTTTCAGATCCGCTTATAAAGCCTCGTCGCGTAAAATAGAAATAGAAAAGTTTTCTGAAAGCTTTTACTAGCACAGAGAAAGTAAATTCAAACAACCAGGGTATGAGTGGGAATCGAACCCACGACCGTACGCTTAGTCGCTTGTCGTGGTGGAGGTTAAGACAAGTTCTTAACCTCCAAGCTGACGGTCCATTATCGTTCTACCATACCCCTTGTTCAATGTTCAAACTATTTTTTTTTCCCAATAGACGGGCATTTGCTCATCAAGGATTTTGCCAATACTAAGGCTCAAATTACTGCCATTTTACTATAGGAGCACCCAGTGGGCGGCCAGCTCTACCCCCTATGAAGGGACGAACAAGTTAACATCCACAAGCTGGGAATCCAACCTGGTATCCGAGGCGTGATAGATTCGTTCTTAAACCATCACACCTACTGGGCGGATTCCCTCCCTTCCGGTTGTGGCCATTCTTTAGTTAAGTGATGTTACGGTCGTCAACCAGTTTCGGTCATCTTCACCACATCTGATGCCAAGCTAAGAGAAGACAACTAAACATTGGCAACACTTCTCTAATAACTGCAATGACTCACCTCGCTAGCAGAGTCATTTTGGTTGCTCTCTGGTCATGCTGAGCAGACAGTCAGTACATGACCGAAACGTTTTAGAACGCGGTTATTTTTAGAGCTCCGTCCAACGCTTCGCCTTTTCGAACGCTCTGGTCGTGCACCGGTGAATTATCGAACACGCCCAGTGTCTGCATCCCAGACTAAGAGCTTTGTGCCGTGTCACTAGTGTGACGTCAAGGATCCAAATTGGGAAGAATCTTGTACCGGAGCTGAGTTCCAATAGCAGTTCCATGTAATCGACATATTTCCGATATATGCAATCCTCGCTCTTGTATCTCAGCACAGAACGAAAGCCATTTAAGATAGCTGCGTGGTTTAAGTAGCCATTTTATTATGCCTAAGACAACTGGTCGTGTGTTGGAGGACTCAAGAGAAGATGAAACTTGCTGCAAGCAGATTTACATAGGCTGGTGTTTAAAGGCTTAGTGCCAGGGGCACTCCTACAAGATTCTTTTATCAATCAAGTGTCCATATTCGCTCTTAAAGACAGAGGTTAGCTGTCGGCTTGATGTCATTCATCTAAGAGCGGTAAGGAACTATTTTCTTTATCTTAATGTTACTTAATGAGGTTTAGGAAGTTTTGTATTTAAATATTTCTGAATTCACTGACATTTCATGTCTTTTATGATCAAAACTGTGTGCATTGCAATTTTCGATCTCGATAGGACAGTATAGTTTGTGAAGGGGGGGGGGTTAATGTTTCTGTTGTGTCTAAAGGGTTTTTAAGCTGCATGCTCATGGGTTGTTGTACAAGTACTTTATTCTTAACTTCAGAATATAGTCTATAGGTGTTCCATTGCTTTGGACTACTTACAATTTATGAAATTAGTTTAATTTAAGAAACTTTGCTACGACTTCACTCATAGAAGTAACCCTCTGTTTCGAAACATTATAGATACTTTTAAACTGCATCCTTTCGGAATTTAATCCAGAAATTCTTAAAAGACCTGTAAACTAAACTCTCATTAAGACTTTGTTCCTTCATAGATTCTTTGAGCTGTCAAACCGTTTAAATAAAAATCTATGTGTATTTTATTACTTGCTATATTTTCCAGGTCATTGGGATGAACTAAAATCACTTCTGGTTTAATTTTGTAAAAATATACACATTAGATGTAAAATTACTAAAACGTACGCGCAAGGTTTTTCTCTGTAATGAGCTGTATTTATAATGTAAAGGGCTTCAAGGTAATTGCAGAAAAGACATTCCTATTCAGCTGAGGCAAACCTGACGTCCGTTTGTTACGTTTACAATTTTCGTGCGACTCTGCATATAATAAGCAATTAAAAGTGTATCTTCCACAAGACTACCATTGTTTTCATGCACATGACTGCCTGCTTTTAAACACAGAAAACTAGTTTCAAAATCTAAAGAACACTGTTTCTACAGGTCTTCGCCAATCGGCACCGTTAGTGGTTTCATCTGTAGTAGTTTTACGAACTCTAAAATAAACCGAGGCAGTTGTACAAGAAAAGTAATTTAATTTTAAACACCAAATAAACTATTTGGTTTTGAATATTTTCAGATTCGGGGATTTAGTTGTAGACGAGATTTAAATTTAGTTAATAAAATGCCAAACTTCTACAGATTTCCTAGTAGATTTCTTAATTCATGAGCATCAAAGTGTATAGTCGATAGCAGCTAAAGAGAATTGAACTATTGTTTTCAATTATTAAAACTATGTTCTCAAGAAATTGCCCAATTAATATCTTTGATTTCCTGAAAGGTTGGAGAGGTATGTCGATATGTAAATGGATGTTTAATTTTTGTTAGATTATCTTAAGTATTTTAGGAAGTGGGGGGAATAATACCGTAAGCGGGGGCAGGTCGCCACGCCAGATACGTCGCCAAACCAATAAGTAAACGCAGTTATCAGCGTTGCCAACCGAGATGAAATATTTATTTAATAACCCTTTTGCAGAGTTGTGTTGTTGTTTCATGGTGTCATTACAAATTATGTGATATCAAAGAAATTGACTGGGAATTCAGTAAGTTTGAAGGAATTGTGATTGATTGAAGAGTTTAACTGTTAGCCGAACTTTAAATGACCCGCGTGTACACATTGAACATGCTTGTTTGTTGCGATTCCTTGGTGAAGTTAGCAGCGTACAGTTATTTAATAGTGGTGTTTAAGAAGTGAAATTTCATTTTTTTATATTAAATGTGGATAAGTTGTCTAAAGCTGTAATAAATTTTCGTTATGTTAGATGCGTTGTATATGAATTGTGGTGAAAATTTGGAAATGTTTGTTGGGCAGAATATTTAATGTATCCTGGGTAGGGTTAAATTCTGCTTATTTCGATGCTTTTTGTTGCATCGATGCCATTAAATAAGGAATGAAATAGATTTGTGGTATATGCTTTTGTTTATTTAAATATTTGTTGAAAGATTTATTGAATTGGTTTACGGTTGAGAGTTAATATTGTTTTTTATTGTAGTGTTATCGTATGCTGGGTTATTTTAATTTTATGAGAATTGCTGAATAAGGATTTGTGATGAAAAATGGCTATTTTTAGTGTTTTAAGAAAGATGGATAATTTTATTCGACATATGGGTTTACTTATACGGATTTGCAGAACTCACGTACAATGCTTAGGTTTAATATGAATCAATATATAAGGATTTTTGGGTTGTTTGTGGTGAGGGTTGACTTTATTCTGTTTTTAGTAGTGTAAATTTTGTGCTTTGAAGGTATTAAATCTGAATCTCGGGAGGGGAGCTGGAGATAGTTGGTTTATTTGAGTGTTTTTCTATTAATTTTAAACTGTGGTAAACATACAGCAAAATTTCCCTTTAAATGTTAACATTTAAAGGGAAATTTTGCTGTATGTTTCTCTGCAGAAACATATTTTAGTACTTTGCCTTTTTTGAAGGTTTTATTTTATTTTTTAACGTACCCATAGCCTAGATTAATGCTTATGTTCATTTTCTTTCTATTTGCATTTAAATATGTCTACAAATGTTTTAATAAGTTGTTTAGATACGTGTATTGTAATCTTGGGTTTATATTTTCTTATATAACTACTTATGTTTGTGTTATGTTTGGCGGGAAAAGAAAGTCGCCAAGGTTAGACGTTGGCGACTTTTTGTCGCCAGCTAAACTTGTCCTTACTTACGGTATTATACCCAGGAAGTGTTTTGGCCATGGCATTACTATGGTCTGACCACACAAACGAGTACTGCGACTTAAACTGTATTTAGGGTCCGTGGTTTTGAAACCAAGGATTAATTGAAATGCTAGCTATTTAATTGCTGTTACTGATGTATTTTATCTATCATTTACTGTAAAAAGTAAAATTTCATCTTTCTCGTCGTATCGCGCATTTGAATTTTGCTTAGGATAATGTTCTAGTTTTCAGCAACTTCAAATCCACTTATTCTGAAAGTAAAACTTACTCTTTATAGGACTTCCACTCAGATTCGCACTCCTTACGGTCCGTATGTTATCACTGTTGGCAGATGTCTGCTGCAGACACGATATCGTCAGTAGTGAGTGCAAACGCAATAATTGGAGTACCTTAAAGTGAAGCATTTTTAATTTTAGGAAACTTGACTTCACCCATTGATTTTTAATAGAACGATAAAAACTTGTATGAAGTGATTGGCTTAAAGATTTCAGTTTTTCTATAAAAGGTGGGGATGCTCAAAATGAAACTCGACAGTTTGTATACAACCGCGGAGAAAGGCATCCCATAGTGTTTTTGAGGCAGCCATGGTAGCTTTCTGTGAAACTAGTTTCAGGTACCTTACATATTTTTGCATACTGCGACGCACCTTTTCGTTTGAGAACTAGGTTACGTCTGGTAACTTAAGATTTCTTTGCACCGTCTTCCCTTTCTTCCACACGTTTTGAACCCTATACGGAACGCTGCGATTTTCGTTTTGGGGGAAATAAAAGTTGTGCTGGTTTTGAGACATTAAGAACTTGTACAAAATTTACTTGAATTAAGGAAAGCTGTTCATAAACATAGCATTCATAGTTTAAACCAATAATTTTAGATTTTTTCAACATGCGTAGGGAAAAGGGGTGTGTGTGTGGGGGGGGGGGGCGTTATCTCTTTTTGTAGGACGACTTTAAAGATATCCTGAAGTTAAATTTGAGCTGTTAGTGATTTGTATTTTTGCGAAATGAATGGTAGAATCGTGTGCTGAACAAATGATGTTGGCGGGTCAAAATTAAATTATTTGTTTTTTTATTGCAGGTCCGTCATTGAAGTGTTTGTTCTTCCACTCAAGTCTTTTCAATCTGAAGCCTCAAAGCTATTAAAACTGCAGCAACTATCCAGACTGAAGCTACGAGGATCTGTCCGGAAGGAAGGCTTCTGCATCTACCAGTAGACTCATCTGCTAGTCTCGTGCCATGGGATTCGATTTAAATGGCGGAATTGCCATTGCTTTTAAACAGGCAGCCGTTTTATTATACGTTAAATTGTTTTAGCTCTTGAATGAAGTCTCCTAACATGATTGCTTGTTCTGCCTTCAGTTACACAAAGCATCACAGTCAAGTTGGAATACTGAATTTTTGTTTTAGAATCGGCTAAAGACTGTACGTTCGAAGTGCATTAGTTATTTAAATAACTTGATCATCTTTGAAGACGGCCGCAGTCTCTTTTCAAAGGCTCCAAATTGGCGGTCACTGCACTAAATGACTGAAAATGCATTAAGATGGCAGAAATGAGTCATTATATTGAAAGGGCTTAATCAAAGATGGAGCCAGAACTCAAGAATGTGCAAGGCATCATAATGAGCCGGCTTGGAGGTCCTCTAAATGTAGCAGAATAGGATTTTTTAGAAATTGTGCTATATTCGTTTCTTCATTATTTGGATATACGGCCAAATATACTGTTTATTAATAAGTGCTATATTCAATAGATTATAAGTGTTTATTACATTTCAGGCTCATGAGCTACGTTTCGTTAAGTAAGCCATTTAAATATGTGTTTTAACCAAAAATTATTCCAGGCGAAAAAAGGCTCCTAATCCTGCTTCACTCAGGAATATCCTACGTAATTTTCGTAAAGCGAAGGTACATTCGGTTATTTTGGGTCAAAGAGTCTACTCTCAAACTTGCATCCATTGCCTAAATAAAGTTATTAATTTTTATTGCTAACGCAGCCTATCTAGATTTTCTGTATAGATTCCCATATTTCTCTGAAATTATGTACAGGAGAGCCGTTTTAAAATAACAGAAACGCAACTTTTGTCTTGACAATATTTTTTTTTCTACGTTAAACAAAAACCAGCAGTTTTATCTAAGCGACGATCAGTATTGCTTTATTAAATGTATCTGAACATACAAAGATCAAGGATCTTAATGTGCATACGGTATATTAACTTGATCATTAAACAAGGAATATGACAGTGTAATATGGGTTCATTAGCCAGAGATATTTATTTTTGGTGCCTGTGTGGCTTGCCTGGCATCTTATTAATTTTTAATCTTAATAGATAAAATCGCGAGCATCATGCATAGTTTGATGTAAAGCATTCAACCAATATGTTAGTTTGGTTTTGAAAATTTTGCTAGAATTGACTTGTAGCAGCTCTCGCTTTCAGTACAAGGGTTCGAAACCACCCTCTCCACAAAAGCCAGAGGTCAAATTTCTAGAAATTTTCAATATATATTCATTCTGATACACACTGGGTCTAAACATTGTCACTTGTATACACTCAATATGGTAAATAGCTGAAGTGTGAATGTACCGGGTTCAGACCTATCGCTCTAACGGTTTGGGGTATTGGACAGTTTTCACCAGATGTCAAGTTAATACGCCTTAAAAATCCCTCCACCCAAGACATCCCTCTGGGGGGGGGGAAGCCCCAGAGTAGCTTTGCCTTAATACACAATGCAATACCTGACAGACGAGTTACATATAAACCAGCTCATCTCTGATACAGAAGGCTAATATTTTTTAAATCAGCTGAAGTATTTTAATTAAACAGCCTTAAGAAAACAATGCTAAATTTTAAATATATTATTCGGTAGAAAGGGCACAGAACATCCATATTTGCGTAAAGTGATACCGAAACTAAAATTTAGAAATAATTTCATTGATATTTCTTCAATGAACCTCCATATTGATTGAAAACTTCCACCATAAAAGTAGTAAATTGAATGTAATTTATTAAAGTTAAGGTAAATGTGCAATCGATAATAAACTAATTAGGCCAAAAATTTCGGCTGATTTACGACGGTGTTTCAAACTATCAGAGTTGAAAACTTAAAAAAAAAAGTCGTAAATTTTAAAACAGAATTTTGAAATTTTTTTTCTCCTGAGGTCTGAACAAAATTTCAGTTCAATCGGTATGACGACGTATGTTTTCGAAGACTGTGTGGTTTGGCTAGTAATGAGTTTTAAAGTTTTCTTACGTGTCTAGTTTATTCTTTTCTGATTTTAAAGGGAATGTGAAATATTGAAGCATCGACTTGCATTGGGCCCTGTAAAAATCGATTTGTGTAAGTAATGCTTCAATATTTCAACTATAAATTAGTTTATCTGCTAATTAAGAAATTAAAATTTCAAAGTAAATTTAAATATTGTTCTCGGAGTTGTGCAAATCCACACTGTTGGACGAATTGGACTGAAATTTTGGATACACGTCAAGTTTCGCTTTAAGATTAGTTTTTCAAATTTCTGAATGATTTTTCAATTTTCAGCTTTGATAACGTTTGAGATACCGTAGACATCTATTTTATTTTTACACAAATTTTTATTAGTTCAACTTACTTTTAGGCTTGGAATATATCAAAGTAATGCCTTTAATTTCTAATCAGTGTTATTTGAACAAGAAAGTATTTTAATGATGATACATCTGTTATTTTGTCATGTCTTCTGGTTCTGCTCCAAAATCTACTGAAACTAGACATCAATGGCCAATAACTTTTAGGTTTAATTTTGGTTAAACTTTCGATTGGAATATTAGCAAGAATAATCGTAAAATTTGACTGACCGAAGCTCCAGAGTTAAATAAGTTAGATGAAATTGATTAAAAGCTAGCTAAATTTAATAATTCGCTTAAAGAACTTCTTTAAATTAAGAGTGCAGTCTTAACGGAGATGTGTTGAGCTCTACGAAAACCAGATGTTAAGTCTGGAGGCAACAATACATCAGTTATACGTCAGTTAAGAGGCAACAATACATCAGCAAGGCTTGATTAGGAATGAGCTGGTTTATAGCGTGTCTGTTATACAGGGATCAAATTTTAACATCTGTTATACATATTTTCTGCATAAAATTGAATTGTAAGCAGAAACTAACCACTTCAAATTTCAGTTTAACGTTTATTGGAAGTGGGCTATAGTCTAAGAACAGTAAATATGAAAATTTCTAAAATTTATAATTTACTCCATTGTTTTTCAAAAATCTGAAGCATAACAGCGTTTCTCTAGTTTGCTAAAATTATTAGTTCATAGTATTAGAGTACAACACCCTAGCTTTTCAAGCCACATTACTTGCTCTCCGACGGCGCACTAAACACGTTCGTGTGCTGATTTCAAATGTAATTTAATGTGCTGATACTAAAACGCTTGTAGGCAAATGAAAATTGAGGTACTTTCTAAGGCGTAAACATTTTCAATACTTTGAATTTTTGAAAATTTACATGATTTAAAAACTAAAATACACAAACTGTGGTCGCTATAATTAGATGCCCTTTTTGCACTGACAAAACATAGAAAATTTTAATCTATTTCGATACTGAATTACGCGTTGGTAATTTCAAAGTGAAGTTATCTGCAACTTGCTTTCACTGGTAGGTAAAATTATAATCTATGGTATATTAACTGATCATATCCTAAATAATCCATATGGCTCTTTAAATCTGTTATTCATCAAACTTTGAATTTGTGCAACTAAAGTTAAAAAAAAATAAGGCTTGAGTTTTAGCTCGAGTAATTTTCCTTCAGGGACCGAAAATATTGAAATTGTCAAAGCCTGTTGCATTTTAAATTTCACTTACTATGTTCTACGATTGACATTTTCGATATTCAAAATATTGGTAGAAACAGAATCTATGGTGTTAAAACTGCATTAAAAAGTGCAGGAGGTAGAGCATAATGCCTTTAAATATTTTTATCTACTGCAATCTAGTTCCATTAACGCAGGATGGGAGCCGAAGTTTGTCTGGATATAATTGAAATGTAGCCGTTAATGGCCGCAATTTGGAGTCATGCTGTCGGATTTTAAATTGGATTTCACCAATGACTGGCTTTCACATAAGACATCTATTAAATTGGTTTTGTCAATAAGCAATTCAATATGCATTTCTTGGATGACTGGCTCGAGAATTCGTGAAGGCAGACTGAAAGTTCAGCCAGATGGACCCATACATTTTCCGCAATATTTTTACTGGATTTTGATTCTTCACTCGGAATGAATTTCACTAAAATGGACTAAGTGTGCAAGCTGCAGATTTTATTAGCCTTTAACAATTTACACAATTCTTATACAACGTTGCTACTGAAAATGGTGTACCATACAGAGTATAACAGTGAATGAACAATATTGTTTCTTAGCCATTCTGAAGATTGACTATAACTCGGGGCAGGTAATTATTTACTTGCGTACAGAAATTTCTGGTTATACTTAAGCTTCATAGTATTCAAATGCAGTTTTTATCGAAGTTGAGATGCCTTTATAAAATCTTCAATGTCTCGACGAGGTTTAAGTTTTAAAACACTAAAATTCGCAGTTATTGAAAGCTTAGTCTACGTGTAAAAATGCACTTGTAAGTAAGGACCCCTTTATTTCGGCTCCTAAGTGCCAAGGTCTCTACACAAAAATCCCGTACAACTTGGTTCTCTAGGGAAAAAAAAAAACTAAGAAGACTGTCGCCTTGCCTGTTAACGATTGTGTGGTCAGCAGCCTGGGGATGAGATTTTTGACCTAGATAAATGTTGCCCTCTTGCAATAAAGAGGGCCAGAAAACCTGCAGCCCACGTCAACTTAAAACATCAACCAAGGAAACAGCCGCCAAAAAGAAGTTTCAGGAACAGCTATGAAAGAATTGCCGCTGGAATCTGTAGTTTCTTCTGAACATCTGAAGATCCCACATCGGAGTCTAGCACTACGGAAAGGTTTGCAATTTCCTTAGTATTATCATTCTCAGTTTGATATTTTAAACTTGCAGTTATCTCATTAGCTGCAGCTGCTGTATGTACAATGCAGAGAAGAATATATTTCATTAATGTTTATTTAAAACGTTTCAGTGTATATTAAATTATTTTTTAGTTTATACTAAAACGTGTAGAAATGCATGGTTTTGATTACCGTTAATTTCAACCCTCTGAGCGTCTTAGAAATTGGCAAATAAAGTAATTTTCATGGTAAAAATTTCAGGCAGGTTTAAAATAAAAAAATAAAATTTTGATAGGATCTCATTTTAATTATTACCAATTTTCCTATCTTAATTGCAAGCTTTAATATCAAAACATATTTTATGGTATCAGAGTAATAAATAATTTAAATTATAAATGCATTGTAGGAAAACTGGAACTAAGTTGAAGGGACTTTACGTCCCAACATCTTGGAGGGTTTAAACTTGATTTTTTAGTTTACATTAAACTCTCAAAAACTTAAAAATAGATTTCAAACTGATTATATGGTTTAATATTTTACATTTGAAGAACTCTTATAGCAATAAATTAGTCTTAACTATCTAAATTTGCGCTTTTTAAACAATGTTATGAAATTGTTTAACAAAATTGTGCACAGCTTCAAAATTCCTAACCAAGGTTGGTTTTAAAATAGTGGGAAGGGGGAATGTCTGTAACAGCTTTCTCCCTGAGTAAAATTTCCATTAGAAGTTTGCAAATGTTAGTAGATACATTACAGGACGTCGGGATATTAAGTGTTCGAGGAAGTTTCTTCTGTGAATCCTGTTTATGTTAGATGGGTAGTACCTCTCTATATGGAGTGTCATTACCATGAAGTGATTGTCACTGTCAAATTACTGTTTGATTGCCGACTGCATACGTATTTAAGTTTCTCAATAAGTTTACTAAATGTAAGCCATGTTTGACCCTTTTGCTGTCGTTTTCAGTTTTGGACATGGAAGTCTTGGTTGGAATTTCGCGAGATCATCCTGTTTGCGACAAGTTCTCTCTGCCTGACAGCAAGCAGCTTTCATAATGTATTTCAGTAGAGCTGAAAAATCAAAGGTTTACTTAACCAATTCATTACAATGAACCAAAAACTTGAATACCTCTTTGAATTCTGAAAATCAAATTTTCCACACTAAAATACATTGAGAGAACCCAAAGCTGTCACGCAGAAAGAGGACTGGTTGCCGAGAGGCTGTGATCAACGAAGTGGTCTGTGGTGGCTGAAAGCAGATGCATGACCGGAACGGTAAAACAGTTTTGGTGGCTGGCAGACATTGGACAGCAAAGGCTTAGGATTTGCTACTTCAAGACACTTTATACGCATTAAATTCTCGCGAATCGTATTTTAAGCTCTTGGAGTTTCATGATGTTTGAGAAACGAAAATACAACCCTTACCACCATGGTTTTCGTAAAGGTATGAAATAGTCTAGGCAGAATATAAAATAGGGATGGACGCGAGACTGAAAATGGGCGTCTTGTCTTGCAAAACAGCCTTTAGTCGTTGTCTCGTCTCTCAAAATCCCTGTATCGTAATGTTAAAATATTCGCCTAGTCTCGAAAAAATTCGTAAATCTGTCTCGTTTCGCACCCATCCCTAGTTTAAAACAAACGACGACTAGACAAAGGCCAGGGAAAAGGTACAGCTGAAAGCGGGTGGAGATGGGTATGGGACATCGTGAATGCAAGGGTGGGAAATAGCAAACGTCAGAAGCACTTTGCAAAACCTTAACTATCAACAATTTGTCTCTAAATGTGCTTTCTCTTTCTGCTTCAAGCAAAGTTAATTTTTGCTATGTTATGTTACAGGTTTGCGTAGAACTGCTATGGTTATATCATTCAATTTCAATGTGTCCTGAACAGACATCCTTTTGGAATCAATCCTTTTCAATCTTCAACCAGTCACTGGAGCTTATAAGATGAGACCCATGCTGTAGTACCCTGCTTTTTTGAAGTTTGAATAAATGAATCGTTACAGTTCTTTAAAAAACTTGTATCTATTATAGAATTGGGTTATTTTTACTTTGTCAATGGAACATTTCATTGCATTACTGTTAGTTACAAGGCTTAAAACCATTGGACATGAGGTTTTAATGAAAATAATAATCAAAAGTTTTATGTCACAGCCAATTTTATTGATTTTGAAACTTTTCATAATTTAATGTTATATTTAGTAACATTAAGCATTAATGATTGGAATCGTTAAAACTTTGAAGTAATAATAGTGTCGTGCCATGTTGGTGGTACTTAAATAGTTGCTATCCTCAACTTCTAAAAAGTGTTATTGCTTACATTATTTTTAATGAATTTAGATTGCTTGAATTTATTAACTGGCTCCGTGATGTGCTCGTTATGAGACCCCCACCCCAACCCTTACAAAAAAAGCATTTTCCCCAATTATTTGATTGTATCAAACAGCATAAAATTAAAGTTGTTGCCATTTGTAAAACACAAATACCTATGGGTATATAATTATCGGGGAGAAAGTTGAAAGCTTCAATTGTAATTGAGAAAATGGGCTCAAGATATTTATTTTAAGCTTTAGATTAAACAAAACCCAAGGACAAGAAAATTTTCTCTAAATTAGTGTATTGCAGAAAGAACTGGTGGTTAGTGAACTTAGAGAGAGTTCTTAGAGCCGCTCATAGATTAAAACTATACTATGCAAAAGTAATTTATCCGCTCTGTAGATTATCTCTAACTTACTATAGAGATACTGATCCAGAAAACTTAAAAAATTCAGTTTTAAAAAAATCTGGAAAATTCGAAGAAGACCAAAAAGAAAAAATAGGACGGCAAAAAACCTGAACCAGTATCCCTACTTCCTGTTAGTTTAAACTATCAAACTATTAATCATTTTTTTAGCCAAAAAAGTTCACCACGAAACATAATTAAAAATTTTGGATTCGGTCCCCCCCCCCTCCCCTCCATATAATGGACGATGACTTCAATTCCGTTCGCAGAACATCTGTTCTTAGAGCAATACACCATATTTTATAGCAACCAAAACTATTTCACCTTTTCAAGAAAAATAATGTGTGAACTTATATCCCGTCACAGTTTTCATTAAACTCAGTTTTGTACCGTTAGAACTGAAAGAAATTGTTGTACTGTAAAAATCTTTACATTACTTGCCCCTTTACACATTGCTGTTTGATAATTATGAAATACTTCCCCCAAGACCCAAACAAATCGAAAAAAACTAATTTTATGATCTTGAGCAAAATGAACTTAAAATTACTTTCTCTCCCCCAACACAAGTTAAAATTCCTGTTGCTCACCTATAGTTTAATCATTGTTTATAACCCGCTGAAGTGCAACCATTTTTAGAACTTCTATATACAACAGCAATATTACATTTAAAAGTAACCTACAAACTACGCTTAAGGGTTTGAAATTACTCCCACCCGCACAGTCGCAGAAGTGTTCAAAAGTTCTTTAGCTTTGTGGCACGTGATTTAGCGATTCGATCTATCTGAATGTTGCTGTTAGTTTAACTAGTAATGACAACTGCTGCACTTTTTCATCTCGTGGCTCTGCTGGGTCTGCCTGGAGCTCATTTTCAAACTAATGCTCATGTGCTTTCCAAGCAAAAAATATGATTTACCTGATTATCTACGTCAGCTTGCTCTTGAGGTTATCGCTTAAATTTCCTCACGGTGCTGTTCAAATCTATACCGATGGCAGTAACGCACATAATGCATACGACCAACATGGCAGGCAAACTTTGAAGTAATAATCGTAAAATTGAAATATGAGTAAAGTTTACTGTTCATTTTATTAATTTATTGAACTTTAACTGATAGTGTAGAAAGTTTGAAATATGTCATATACCATAATTTTCAGTATGTGAATGTTTTCAATACTTAATCAGCATACCTTTTAAATTATCCAAGCAGAGTTTAAAGCTCCTGCTTGAAGCTAATGTCTTATTTTAATGTTTCTCATGCATAATTTTAACATAAAATAATTTTATTTCTTGATATAGCTTTATTGAAACGAGCGAGCTTAAGCTGTTTAACATGAAACTAACTCTAGTACTATCAGTTATACCATTTTGATGTGGGGGCTCTAATCAGATATTGCTTGGAAATTTTTCAAGGATTGAAAATGCTCCTAGACTTATTTTGAACGAGCGAATGTAAGAGGAGTAAATTTAGTGGCTTGAAGAATTGAGATAGACTAGCAAAAAATAACCTATGGGGGGGGGGAGTAACAGAAGTTAATGGGTAAACAATACGCAATTTAATGGTGTTCTAAATTTATTACAGCTCATCTTACACTATCTAATCTAATGCTATGCAGTTAAAAATGTTCAATGTTACTTAAAAATGCAGAGCTTGAAAATGAGTAGTGCATTGAGTGCCTGAAGCACGCTCGTGGAGGCGTTAAAAATATCTCTGGCTCTAATCGTAATAAAGTGAGCGATTCTCCATAATCTCTACTTCTTTGGTGTATGAAAAATACAAATATACGAAATATTTTAAAACGAGAAGCATTCTGCAGGCAAGTTTACTTCGTTGATGTATAATATTCATTAACTTCAAATAAAAGTTGTATTTAGTAACTGTTTTGTTTGAAAAGGGAAATCGATTAGAAACATGGAGCCTGTATTTGGGCCCTAAAAATAGATTATTACAGGTTCCATGCTTCCGATCTTTCTCCCAGGAAGCATAAATTGCTTTTCATACCCAAACTACGTAATTGTTTTTCTTTGGACTTTAAAAAACGTGATAGGAAACTCATTTTTTCTGTACATTGCTTTCAACTTAAAAAACCACTAGTGGTATCGTACACCAAGGAAGTAAAACCAATCAACAGAACGGTGTGTTTAACTTTAGTACCTTAAATTAGGCATCTAAATTAAAATCTTAAATTTATTTAACAGCTAAAAGTAAAAAAATTGTAAACAGTGCAGAGCTAGTTGCGATGTTAAAAAATATTACTTCGAATAAGATTTTCCTCTACACTAGTACAGTGAGTAAATGTTTTTAACGTTCAAAAACAAATTACTGTAGTATAACGAAAACACATGCATGTTAAATCACGAATAGTTAAACTAAAAAGTAAACGAAGAAAAGGAAAGCTCAAAATTTAAGCTCTTAAGACGTCTTTGTAAGATTGGCGAGAAATGAAGAATATGCATGAGAAACATTAACATGAAAGCAAATACGCCGATATGTAGTGTTCGTTTATGTTTTCCCATCTTAATTTAAATAATGCATGAAACTGCACCAAGATGTCATTCTAAAATCCTGATATTTGATAAAAAGCAATCTTTGTTATAGATGTAAATTTAATTTGTGGAGCGTATGAGATTGTTTCTTTTTCAAACTTGTTGAGGGGACCAGGTAAGTCCCATTTCAGCCATGTTCAATTCGTAAACTTCATCTTACTATTTCTGAGAGAAGGTACATAATGTTAGCAACTTTTTACTGCTGTTACAATAACATGTTTTAGTTACTTAAGCAAATCGGTTTCTTTCGATGTGGATAAATGCATTAAAAATCACTTAAATTTGCACTTTTGGTCGAACTTAGCCGACTAAATATAATGTTTCTCGACATAGCACCAAACAGCATGTTGAGGTACGTAATATGAAAATGATACGGTATTAAAAAATTGTTTCATGGATATTGCACGATAATCGTCCCCTTTCCTCAATGTTTCGAGAGAAAAGCCTTAAAAATTTCGCTTGCTTCTAATTTTATAATAAAACATACGTCTTGTAAGATATCCGATCTCCTGTATTTTCTAATAAAAAGTGTAATATATAATATGAGAAAAAGGTATTTAACCCATTTACACCTAGTGTCCCTTTCTTGGGTCAGCATTTTTGCTATCGGTCGAAAACGTTTATTTTTCTTAGCCTTTATTCGGGAGTATTGGATCTCAATTCCACAATATAATTTAACATGACATAGTTGGATGCTAACATTTCAATTTTTATACATAATGATTTTAAAAGAAATCGTCCCTTGTTCTAGAGATTATCAGAAATGGGTTAATAGAATAAAAAGGAAAAAAATTTATTCTTTGACAGATTTTCTTACCTGGTTCTTTTAAAGACATGAAATCTATGTTGATTAGATTTATTTTATCACGTGAACATATTCAATGTTTTTATCACGGATTAATTTCCAATTTCAAATGTTTAAATTTTGTCGCGATTTCAATCTACTAATTTTTAATGGTTTACTTTACCATCTTTAAAATTATGAATTTTATCTTTTGTCAATATCTTCAATGTGTGTCTTTGTAAGCTTAAAACATCACTTAGAACAAGCCAGTGCTTACTTCTTCAGTATTTAGTGAAATTATAAAATGAGCTCGTTGTCTCTAATTTCTGAGAAATTATGAATTTTTTTTTAATTTAGAAAAAGGCTTATATAAATTATGAAGATTGACTTAAGCCCAATTTTAGAGTTCGTTATTCTAAGGATTTAAAACGGGAACCGAGCCTGGAAAAATTTTAAACCGCGATTTAGCAAATAGAAATCACGGGAGTGAGGGCTTGAAATTCTGTGTACGTAATTGATTTGAATTGTGTAACTTGGATTCAACCGGTCTCTAAAATATTAATGCATATTAAATTTTATTAGTAATGTAGCAAACTTCTGAGTATTTCTATTGTACTACTTTTTCCATGGAAGGAAAATCTGTAAATATCGCAGTATGCTTAAAAGCATGTTTACATGCAATATCTCTAATTAGACAGCGAGTCCAGTTACTATTCTGTTTATGTAAAATTTTAGTTAGCCAACTATATTTTCGCTCACCTTTAGCTTTTTTTATGCGGTGTTCGAAGACATAAAAAAATAAACAAAATCAGGGAAATAGTTGTCCGTCCGATCCAGAAATTTGTGGCTTCATTTTTCCTTGAAACGGATCGATATCAAAGTTTTTATTCAAAACAAAGCATCATTCTTAAAATTAGTTCTGCAAGTATTTTTACCTTAAAAATGGCTGAAACATTGAAGCATGTACCTGCATTGGCGCCTACAAAAATATATTTGTGCAGGTCTGTTTCAATGACTCACCCATAATCGTCATCAAAAGTTCAGGTAAATGATTTTGTTAAATATCTGTGAATTGCTTAAAGCAAAGCGGACATTTTGGTATCGATCCGTTTATGCTAAAGAAGCTACGAACTTCGGAAAAAAAATGATTGTCAGTCTGGCCATGGTTCATTCCTTCGATCATCGCGTGAAATTGGCGGAGGTGAGTGGAACTGGGTGTAACTCTCGTAAGATAAAATTTAAAGTAAATACTGAAATACTATGGCTTTCAGTTCAGAAGCTAATTTAATTGAAAATCATTTCCAAAATTTATAAACGATGAATACGATTATTTTTGAATTCTAAAGTTTCGCAGCCTAGCTTCTGAAAAAACAAGAGATTTTCTTGTGTTAATGTAACTTAGTAAGACATGAATACATAAAAAATTAAACTGATTAAATATAGCATTTTGCTAATACGGCATCTCTGACAGTAAGTCAAAGTACAATTTAAACAAATGTGTCTTTGCTGAATGGCTTGCATGTGTTGTTCCATAGAAAATTGTCAATCTTGTAAACAACTGTAAGTGTTCATATAAAATTTAGAAGTGAAGAATTAATTTCTAGACATCGCGTAAAGCCCAATACTTCGAAAATGTTATCTTTAAAATTATTTGCATGGATCGGAAATTGGATATTCGTCAATGAAATGGAAGAAATTTTTATGGAAATCGCTAAAATATGTAAAACAATTCTTTAATGCTAACAAATATGCGTGATTGTATGGAGAAAATTTCATATGTAGATGAAGCCATAGCTATTACGTTAGTCTTGAAGCCTATAATCTTTCTAGTTTTTTCTATTTTGGTATAAAGTTGAGTTGCCCTATGTCATTTGGAAAGAATTTGAAATCTCGCATCTTAAATAATCACAGCGGACTTAGTCTATAAGCCTGGTTTTCCAGCGTATCTGGCAATACAAAGCTGGAAATATTTTCGAAGCACGTGTAAAAAAAGTAACATAAAACATGAGGTTCTGGCACTGCTTCATTTACTTTTATTGGAGTTTTCGAATCCTGAAATGAGTCATCACTGGCTTATTCTAACATTGTTTTTTTTTTCTATTGTAATACATATTTTTTCCTCAGGAGCACTCATAAGCTGCATGTTTGTTGTTGATAGATGAAGGGGGTGTTTTATGAAGAGTATTTTCTTTTCAAAATTAAATCTGTTCACTCTTGGGAAGAAATATGAATGTGGTGCCGGTTATTTTTAGGTGATTTTTCTTTTTAGGAAAATTAAACTTGAGAATTTAACTATTTTATTTAATAACTTTTGAATCTAGAGGATTTAGGATTTGAAGATACTACGGTTTTCATAATTTTGACAGTATATTCCAATAATAAGCGCTAATGAAAGCTTGTGTCCTTTTCAAATGTTAAGATGGAATGCTGCATTTTTGAAATGTTCAAAAATTCTTGCATTACAAAAGCCACCCCATGGTCGAGTGGATAAGGCAGATAAAATTGGTAGATGGCTGAAGTGGCAAGATCCGGGGTTCTGGAGCACCGCGATCTAATCGTCTGGAGTTCTGTGAGGTTTCCTGCAGATGGAACGTGAGTGCGCGTAATATGTCCTTAGTAAGCACTCTTCCCAGCCATCATCTATCTCCATTAGGTAGATATCCCTAGTCTAGTTTAATCTAAGCAAAATATGCTGTACTGTTCCCCATGCAATCGGAAATATGTGGGAACATTCCGACTATAAAATACTTAAGGTTAAAGGCTAAATGAAATTTTCACGAGCCTGCATTTTTTAAAATAAGATTTTAACTCTAGAAGAACTACGCAGCAAAATAATTCTAATTATTTATATAGGGATTGTTGTAATTTGCATCATTGTAAAATGTAGTTTTTAAGTTTATTGTGTATTTATATTGTGTTTAACACAACATGTCAGAAAATTGTTACGGTTATTAACTAATGACCTCATTACGTAAATGTAAAAGAATTTTGTAAATTCATTGTAAAACGGTGCGAATTTATGTAAAATGGTTTTTATAATAAAGTTCTGAGTTGCCTCTGAATTGTTTTTTTTTTCTCGCTTTAGACACTATTCAGTTTGCATGTGGAGATGGGTAGAAAGGTGTTAATAAAGCATGTCTAATATGATTTACATTTATTTTTGATGTAAATGGATTGACACAGCACTCAAATTTAAGATTACGAAATATTTTCTGGAATTCTGTTATATGCAGACACTATTATGGTCCATTTCGGTTGTATATCATCGTTGTCAAACCAAATATCTTTGTGAAAAATGTTTAATACCAGCTTTTATTTGCAGTTATGACAAAATTCTGGCCGATTCACATGCATCTTTTTTTAGCGATCTCAAGTCACTGTACAGTGCTTAGAGTCGGATGTCTTTTTATACGGAAATTCGGCTAGTAAACTAGTGATAATAGTCGAAATATCGAAACTTTCAAAAAGTGCACATTGCATATCTTTGTCAAATGAATATTTGCCAGTTTGAAAACCTATCCTACATTTAAGGAAAAAATTTGACTTGCTAAGTTCTAAGAAATGAAAATAAATAGGTAGCTATTGAGAAATCACAACTTAAGTCATGTCACTGACGAACTTCGATGAAGATTCTATCGGATAGAGGTTATTTATTGAAAAAAATGGTGTTTTTTTGGTATACATCCTAAATTTTTCCATACCTTCAGAGTCTGGCAATTTGACAATTGTATTTCCCGACACTTGGAATTAAAATTTCAGCTGCAAACGGTTTCGAATTGATTTTTCCGGACTTTAATTTCCATTTCAATATGTCAATAGTTAACTGCGAAGGGAAAGCTATTGTCTTGCTCTGTAGCGGGTAAGTTACAAACGTGAAACTGTTAGGCGAACTTGATCGTAATGAAATAAATTTGTCAATCGAACATGATTGGTTTATTGTGAAAGTAGTTGTGCCTTAATAATGGATTCGCATCGCTTGCATTTTAAAGCAAGTTTCACTGCTTTCTCTTAAAGATTAAAAAAAAATGAATTTCCGCAGTTTCTGAAATTGTAAGCATAAGGGCTGCGTTTTACAGGAACATAAAAAGCATTTTCGTAAATATATGCGAAATAAGAGGTCCCACAAAAGAATTATCTCCCAGAGGTTCTGAATTTCGAGCAGCAACGTTACTATCTCTACTTTCGTATTATCTTGAATAGTTTCAGATAGGCGAGTTATTGGTACTTTACATCAGATAATTAATTTCGTGTCTCTCAATAATTTACATGTGTAACAATCTGTTTGCATGTTACTAGTACGCTTAGAAATCAAAATAGCCGTATAAATTTTTCATGAAGAAGGCGTACTTGGATTAGTTGTTAAAAAGGGAAATAATTTTTTTTCCATTTTAGTTTCATAAAGTATTTCAGGTGGGATAACTTGGTAAGTTCTGATATACCGGGTGATTCAAAATGGATGTTAAAGCTATTGTACCTTTTGAAACCTCATCTGACGGTAGCAAACTTTCAGTTGGCTACTTTTTCATGAAATTTTGTTTCGCATATGACCGTTTTTTACATACAATGGAGAAGATTTCTTTCCCCATCAGTCCCCGTCCTCCCTTCAACGTCTACTGCAAATTGAATGCGCGAAAACTATTTTTAATTTTATTTACAGCTGATTGAGAAGTTATGCTTCTTGACAATTTAAGGGGACATAGTGCCTTTAAACTTCTAAAAAATCAATTTTTCAAAAGTAATTTAAAAAAATAATTCAGATAGTTAGGAATATATTAAAACAAACCGCATCAAAATCGAACAAAAACTACGCCCGCAGCAATTAAAAGTAATAAAGCTAACGGGACTTTTCCTATAAACGCAGTGTAAAGAAACTTGATTTTCTCAGTTTCTGATTTTTGCACTTTCCCACAAGATTTTAAAAAAGGTTATGAATGGAAAGTTATGAAATTTTACATATAGGTTGTATGTACATATATTTATTCTCTGAACCTCAGATTTGATAATGGGAACAAAATATTTTATTTTATAACATAAATCATAAAAATCTCAATTTTAAAATTCTGTCATTCATGTTATAAAAAAAAATATTTTAATCCCATAATCAAATCTGAGGTTCAGTGAATAAATATCTATATGTACAACCTATACGTAAAATTTCATAACTTTCCATTCATAACTTCTTTTTTTAAATCTTGTGGGGAAAGTGCAAAAATCAGAAACTGAGAAAATCAAGTTTCTTTACACTACGTTTATAGGAAAAGTCCATGTTAGCTTTGTTACTTTTAATTTCTGCGGGCGTAGTTTTCGTTCGATTTTGATGCGGTTTGTTTTAACATATTCCTAATTACCTGAATGATTTTTTAAAATTACTTTTGAAAAATTGATTTTTTAGAAGTTTAAAGGTTCTATGTCCCCTTAAGCTATCAATGTAGTGGCAATACAAAAATTAGCCTACCACGCTGATAACTGATGCATTGTAGAGTGTTGGGATTGACCTAAGAAAATAGGCAAAAAGAATAAATACGTTCGTGAAAGTAAAAAATCGTCTTTTCTTTCTGCTCAAGGTTTTTTTACCCCGTTACATAGGAATTCTTTAATTCTATAATTTTGGGATGTTATTTCGATAATCGTGAAAACTATACAGTATGTGGGATAGTTCTGGTTGGAACATTTCTTTTTGGACTTCTGTGCTTGTTGCCACGATCCGCTTATACATTCCCGTCGAGAAAAAAATTGGACAACATAATGGGTGCATTCGTAAACGATAAACTCGTTGCACGAGTTTTCGTAAGAAAACTGGAATGCGTGTGTTTAGTGCTGTCAGTGGTTATTAGTTTCTTTGGACTTTACGAACAACTTCAGTTTAGTTTTGTCGCCTAGGAGACGCGTTTGTTTACAATTCACGAATGAGTTGCTTAATTTTGCTGAGGAGAGTTTTTAGTACATACTCAGTATAAAAACAACAGGATTTTTAAAAGAAAGAGTGGCCATAATTGAAGTGCACAGACCAAAATTTAGAGATTTCAACTTAAACTTCACTTTCACTTTCCGAGCATGTACCATGTAAGGAAAGTATTGTAATGAAGAAAAAATTCTAATTCGATATTTTGGTGTATTGACACGTTTTGAGGTCTTCTGAATTCATTCATGCTATTTTTACGAGATGGGTGAGTGTGTGTGTGCATGTGAGTGAACGCGATAGCTCCTGAACGGGGCATTCGATTGAGCTCAAATTGGGTATACATCTTATAAACCACCGTCACAAGACCGGTATTGATTTTGGTGTGTATAGGACTTATAGTTTTTCTACAGGGCTACGACAAAGATTTCTTTTACATTATGGCCTATGGGAGGAAATTCTTGAAAGTACGCTAGCGTTTAAACGGTACATTCGATTGAGCTTCAATTTGGTATATATGTTTGAATTATTCATCGATTAAAATTTATTTTAATGCTTGGTAATGATCTTAATCGTAAGTGTTCTTAAAGTAGAGTGGAGTCACTCCAGATTTTTTTAAAAGCATTTAGCAAGAGAAGTTCAAATTTCGCTAATAACAGTTTAAATCAACTTCAATCTCAGCACCAAAACATTCATTTTTGAATTTACTAAAATGAAAAATGCGAGAAAATTATTACCTTTGAAAAATTTATGTATCTTCGTAGCAGTTTCTAACGTATGCCTGAATTTCCTCCCCGAAAAAATATTTGCTGCTTCAGCAAACGTAAAATACTTTTCATTACAACATACTTTTCCATAACAACAGACGTCATTTCTAAACAAAAACAACGCGCAAAAAGTAATATTCTCAGTAAACACAATGAACCTAATCCGCTCTCAGTTTACTTCATTTGAAACCAATTGCACTCCGTTTCCTTTACGAACACCTTAGATAGAAACTCGTTGCACGAGTGCAACTCGTTTGGCGTTTACGAATGCGGCCAATAAGAGTTTTTACTACCGCAGAGAAAGGAAATTTAGACAACCAGGGTATGAGTGGGAATCGAGCCGATAGGCTAGGGCGATCGCTTAAGCTACTCTTTCTAAAAGTTCTTAAACTGTTCCTGAAACAAGTTCCTAAAATCTTGCTACAGAGAAAGCTAGTGATTAAAAGGAACAACGACCCCAGTCTATTTTTTGCGACGGGTGCGTTTCAAATTTTTAATTACGAAGATCTGGAGTCACATCCCGGATTTGTTCCTTCGCCCTACATTCACGGAGGCGAACAGGGTAGGAATTATTAGCTGCATTTCAATACCGTTTCAACCATCAGCTACATTTCAGAGGTCCGATTTTCAGTTTTAGGTAGGTTAGACCTGTCAATGGGGTAAAAACCTTATCCAATTAGCGCACAGCCGCTTTCATTATACTCTCCTCTTGCAGCGATAAATTAATTTCTGATATTAAGGGATATGAAGACTGCACTTCCTTTCATAAAGAATATGAATAGAACAGTAAGATGCGGGTTACTTTGCTATCGCTAAGCAGTATGGGGAAATAAAATTTAATCCTTATCCGTAAGAGCCCTGACCTACACAACTGTGTAGATGATCTACATCTTCTCAAAAATGACTAGAGTGTTAAGTCGTATTTCCCAATTCGATTTCATATGTAAATTACTTATTTTCATAAGAAGAGTCATGTATAAAATAATTTCTTACATTTCCTTTGTTTTGTGTGTTATTTAAACAAAATTACCGTAAAAGACGGCGAAAGCGCCCCCCACCCTGCTTGTCTCGTCCATTTCGTTCGCTGTTAAAACACCGAATAAACGCCCCCTCAAAATGGATTCCTACTGGCTGGCCTGAGACTTGTAACCATCTAAGAGTACGGTCGTGGGTTCGATTCCCACTCGTAGCCTCTTTGTAAAAATTGCCTTTATCTGTGTTAGTAAAAACTTTTTCTGATACAACAGACGACCCCAATGAAATCGCGCCATTTGCCAGCGAAAAACGACACCCGAACAATGCTTTCTGTTTTAGATCGCTGAGTGACGTCATCGCGGCATCTTCAAGCGGTACGGAACGGCCAGGATGAATGCAGCTTTACTTGAAGATACAGGAGAGCTCGAACGGTATACTTACCCGATTTTTACCGTTAATCTGCCAAAACAGATCGCGATTTTCCTTGAAGATTGGTGAGGGAGGGGGGGGGGACGTTTTTCCGGTAGTTATTCACAAAACTATAATAAGAAATTTATCTTACACAGTAATGCATTTTTGTGCGAGTAAAGCAAAAAAATAGTCAAAGTCATATAGAGTTAAATAACACAATTTTAAACATCTTCGCCGTCAATTACGCAAGTATAAAAGGTATATTTCCTTTCTCAGTTTTGTTAATAACTAATGAATGTTTCGAAAACACGCATCTCGAAAGAAATATTGTATAATTTTTACTACTTACGACATGAATCACTTATTATTAAAAACTATTTTTAATATGTGAAATTGGCATAAGAAATTTGGCTTGAACTCAAATCCGACAGTGAAAGTCTGTAATCAAATTTGAAACTCTGGGCATTTAAGGGTTCATCAGATGATTGATAGGATTGCAAACGAAGGTCGGAACGAGTGCAACAACACTGTAATCCACGGAGATTGCAGATTCGATACAAACTCCGAGAACGGAGTGGACTTGTGAAAATATTTCCCGTGTGTTACGACTAGTATTGAGCTACTCGTGTAAGAGGCGGTTCAAATGTCTCATCAAATCCTGAAAAAAAAAAAAGAGGTACTGCCTCATTTTTTCCCAATTTGAAGCTGTTCAATGATTTTTGAGGCGTCCGTCTGGGACTCGAGTGCTGAAAAGAGGCAAATCGCATTGGATAGAAAGTGATGCGTGTTTTGATGTGGCTTAAAATTTTGTACTACTGGATAGGTTCTCAAGTATTGTAGCAGCTCAGCTTTGAGAGATAATTGAGAAGAGGGGGGGGGGGAAAGTGGAGGTTAGGTTATGGAACCGAGAGGTACAGATCAATAGGCCAAGAGGCTAGAAAATTAAAGAGAATGGACACTGATTTACAAATAGGGGAGAGACTGGCAACAAGGACAAAGCATTGTAAGGTGACTGTAAATATCAGTCAGCTAGGGCCGTAGCTAGAGGGTGGCAGGGCTGGCCCCAGCCAGAGGTGCAAAATCAGCTGGAACTCAAGAGGTTTAAAGAGTGTTTCACTATTTCGTGTTTGTTTTTCAAAATGGCGAAACTTGTAGGGGGGAAAGGATTTTATTAAGGACAATGGTTATGGGGATGAAGAATTATTAAATTGTTGTTCAAGGTGAAAGGGGGGGGGAAGAGCAATTCGGACTGTTCTGCCAGGCACTTAAAGTCACCTAGCGACGCTCTTACTGGAAATAGTGTCTTGGTGCGAAATTGCTTCAGTTTTCTTTCTTATACTTTAGTCCCTTTCGTAGATTGCAGCTGTGAACCCCCAGTCATAAGCGCCAATATTCAGGATGTATGTGAGGATAGGGTGCTTGTCCCCCACCTCTCTTCCACGAACGCTACTTTGAAAGAAAAAAAAATTGCCGCTGCATTTAGTTTAAGTTGTTAAAGTACTCTTTAAATGTCTACAATAAAAAAATACACATAGGACTTTTTATTTTGTTTACTCATTTTTTATTAAATATTTGTCTGTTAAACAGAACGAAATCTTAATGAAGGGGCACTGCAAGATTCAGAAAAGTATTTCATTATTTTACAGGAAATTTCGTCATTTTCTCATAAATTGGACAGTAAAGAAATTTTCTCACGGTAATTTTGTTTTAGATGCAAATAGTTAATACGGTCAACGCTCGTTTATAAGAAAATCTTTTTAGGATACCTCGTAAAATGCACGACCTCACGAGTTGTTTGAGGAACACGCCTATAGACGATTTTGTGACTATTTTACAATGTATTTGAGTGATCCCTACGGGTTCGTAAAAATGGCGCGTCGACTGTAATAAGTAGCAGAACCAGCAATAACCTGCAGTCCAATCAGCGGTGCATTAAAGAGGAACACCCTATTCATGAAAAAGAGTAGAAAATAGCCATAGATCATCATGATATGGCTCTCGTGCCCGTGGGGCAAAATTTACGTTTGGCCCGGGCAACCTGATTTCTACTTGCGGCTCTGATGCTGAGCTCCCACCACAAATTTATTGAATTGCTAGGCTCCCAATTCGAATGGTAAATCAACAACAAGGAAAGGTGTATGGGAGGTGCACATGAAGAGTGTTACTGTTTGAAAACAGATTGGGTATTAATCATCGCTGCCCTTCTACCATAGGAGCCCATAAAAAGTTCGAACCGACTCCCCCCCCCCTCTCATGTAGGCTCTGAACATTCAAGTTAATTAACTACACCTATGTCAAAGACATTGAACATAGGTAAAGGCTGATGTGTGTAGGGACTACTGCACGGCTGTCGATCGTACGGTTCGGATTTTAGGGTGTTTTTCGCCAGATGCAACTCAAATACGCATTAGAACCCCTAAGTCTTCCGTCCATTTCCTGATGCCCCACCTGTAGGCTTGTCGCAACACTAAAACTATGAAAATTAAAAAATGACTTCAGGTTGAGTCAATCTAAAAAATACTATTCCAAATGGATAAAACCGAAGTTATTTAACATCGAGACTTTCCATTCATCTGGCAAAGATGAAAGTGTGAAATGCATCAAAAATGACAGTCTTTTAGTAATGCATTAAAGAAACTTGCTTCATAGGTAAAGAAATGCAATTGAAAGGGAGTAAGGGGGGGGGTTGAAACTTGCTGGTGTCAAGACATAAGAGCGAAATGGGAAGAGGTGGGTGGGAGTCTGCTCATTTTAAGTCACTGTCCACACAGCAACAAACTGACGTCTGCCTCTTGCGTACTTTCACACAGAAGCTGTGTGCAGGGAGTGCTGTGATATTTCAATACAGCAAATCTGAGTCTGCAGATACGCATTTTTACATTTCCATGGTTTTTCCTGCATTTTTTTAACTCGTAACTGTGCAAAGGCACAAACTTTTGCACTCGTCTCTGAATCGCAGCCATTTACAATAGCACTATAAAATAACTCCACATCCTGCTTAACCCCTGAAAGGTTATAATATTCTCTGAAAACGGCTATAAAAATGCTCATTTTTTCGTTCAACAACTCTGTACATTAAATAAAGTTATGTACAGTACATGTTTTAATTTTAAGTTGTAGGACATCCATTTTAGCATTGAAATGAAAAATATTTTTAGTCAAAGCCAACATTTAAGGTCACGACTGAATATTTTCCAGTAACCATTGAAAAACTAAAAATGTTTTAAACACTAAACTGGAATTTTATAAAACTTGCTTCGTTACATAAGTATTTGTAAATGCTTTCTTAAAAAATCCATAAATTTCTTGTATGAGAAGTAAAATACTCTAATCTTTCTCGCACGTACCTTTCGAACATTCCATCCCAGAAATATTAAGGACACGAGAAACAAGGAGAGAAAGCCCAGTCCGCGACTCAGACGCGAGCGAGCAAGAAAGGAGTTTTATTTTCGCAAAGAAATGAGCAGCTGCAAATGATCTGCTTCTAGTCCAGACAATTTCAATTTAAGGGCTTGGTGCTAAACGGAGGGAGCTCAAGCCATTCAAGTTCGCGGAAAACTAAAATAAAAGTTTGGGGACTGAACACAAATTAACGAGCAAAGCAGATTTCTCTTGAGTAACCCAAGAATTAAGGAATAAACCTACATAATTTTGGTTCCTAATTCAAGATTTTTATCTTTTACTGCAGCACTGAAGTTTGCAGCTAACATGTAAAGGGCTTCGTCGAAAAAAGCTGTTTAACTCCGTGGCATATGTCGTCATGAAATAATGACAATAATTCTGTACAAATACAGTTTTATTAAACACAAACAGAAAAATTAGCAAGAACAACAAATTAAAACTGGCAGCACAGCTGGTGTTGCAGGCAAGTCTGCGTTACACGACCACAATCGGGTCATCCTTGACGTTCTTCACTCCTTGGCTGCCCCACCTGGGCAGGAATGCTCCTGGATGTCGGCAATCCAATGGCGGTAGGACGTCGGCGGCATCAACTTGAAGCAAGGATAGACAGCAACAACGAGATCTGATATCCGGAGGCAGGGACGAGGAAGCAACACACCATCAGGATCTCCAAGTGTCCTTGTTGGAGACGGGAAGAAAAGAACAGCCACTACGGATCCACAGCGTGGATGACAGCTTCACTGACACTTACCGACACTAAGTGAGGGTGCATAGTATGCGAAGTATTGCATATTATAGGCAGCACTTTTGGAAAAACGATCGTCATGGCTTTGAATTTAGGTGCCGGTTAGCGATTGCATTTTAGTTTGGGATCGTCAACGATTCTGGCAGTCCAGGGATACACCGAGGAGGGGCAATACACATAATTTTTCAGCCAATTCTATTGCAAACTACGATATTGCAAGCGTCATCGGCTAATTTAATGAATCATTTCATCTTTCTATTTTAACCCTTTCAGAATAATTTCTTAGAATTCAATAGTTTCTTTTGATAATGAAAATTACGTGTAAATTAATATGTAATTAAAAATTCTAATTCTTAAATTAGCGAGAATAATTACATTAAGTGCACAAATTAAGATTCGTATCCTGCACAATATGGGCATCTTGTGTCCTCAATTATAGACGCAGTGTCTGATAAATTTAAGTATATAAAAGTTTTACCCTTACTCGTTCTGAAGATACAAGATCAGGGCAGAGGAAGTAGATTTACGTACTATCCAAGGGTAGACAGTAAGTGTGCGTTGTTTTCCAGCACTGATATAGCAGAATAAGTGAGCTATTGCTCAAATGAACCCGAAACTGAAAAATTGCAGTAGTTGTCATCACTCGATTTTAACTACCAGCAACATGTCTGTCGATCGAATTGCCAATTGTGTGTCAGATCGCTGAAGATCTTTCCTGATCTTTGTGGCCCGCGATTAGCGATGCCATTTTGCTGGCAGAGATTGAGAATAGCAACGATTCAACTAAGAAAGCATTATTGCTTACATTAATTTAAACTAATTTAGACTACTTAAATTTAATAACTAGCTTCGGCGAATTGCTTGTTAAGAGCTCCTTCCCCGCCTAAAAAACCATTATGCATTTTCTTCAACTTCCTTGTCTCAAAGGGTATGAATGTAAAGTTGTCACTTGAATATGAAAAACTTGCATTATCGGGGAAAAAGTTGAAAGTATCAACTGTAATTGAGAAAATGACCTCAAGATATTTATTTTAAGATTTAAAGAAAACAAAACGAAAGGGGGAAGATTTTCTCTGAATTAGTGTATTGCAGCAAGAACTGATGGTCAGAGAACTTAAAGAGGCGACTTCGTCCCTCACAAGTGAAAACTATACAATACAATTTTGCCGCTCTACAGATTATCCCTAACTAACTATAGAGATACTGATCCAGAGAATTAAAAAACGTTAGTTTTAAAAAAATCTGGAAAATTCGAAGAAGACCAAAAAGAAAAAATAGGACAGCAAAAAAAAACCTGAACCAGTATCCCTACTTACTATCAGTTTGAACTATCCACTCACTATTAATCAATTTTTTATCCAAAAAAGTTTACCACGAAATACAATTAAAAATTTTGGATTGAGTTCCCCCGCCATCCATGTAATGGACGAGGACTTTAATTCCGTTCTCAGAACACAATTCTTAGAGCAATACACCATATTTTATAGCAACCTAAATTATTTCCCCTTTCAAGAAGGAAAATGGTGTTTGACCTTATATCCAGCCTAAGTGGCAAATTACGATAAGCTAATTTTATAACGTTAGAACTGGCCGAAATTATTTTAGTGAAAAACTTTACATTTCTTTCCACTTTACTCTTACTATGTCTCTTTCCACTTTACTGTTGAAGAATTACGTAGTAGTTCCACAAGAACCAAACAGATTAAACAAACTAATATATGATCGCTAGCAAAATGAATTTAAATTACCTTCTCTCCCCCAACCCAAGTTAAAATTCCTCTTGCTACATCTATTCAGTTTAATTATTCATTTTAACCCGTTGAAGTGAAACCATTTTTAGATCATCTACATACAAGAGCAATATTACATTTAAAAGTAGATTACAAAAAAGTTTAAAGCTTTGAAATTACTCACGGCCGCAGTCGTGTTAAAAATTTAATTTTGTTGCACGTGATTTCGCGACTATAAATCGCAATGTTGATGGTAATTAAACTGAGCAATAACAACTGTTGCACTTTATCTCATGGATCTGGTGGGTCTGCTTGGAGTTCATTTTCAAACTAAGCTCATGACCTTCCCAAGCAAAAAATATGAATTAGACGATTACCTACGTCAGCTTTCTCTTGAGGTTGTCCCTCAAATTCTCTCACGATGCTGTTCAGATCTAGGCAGTGGCGTTTTCGTTGAAACTCTTTTTTGGGAAAAGTTTGGGAATCCGGATTTCTGCTCGGCTTCTAGAAAGTAAATTGTTATCCGGAAGGAATGCCATTAGGGGCAGCCTTTCGGAGCGGTTGAACTGGTATAGGAAGCAGCTCATTTATAATAATATGAATAATCCTAACATTTTTGTCCTTGCTGTTAGGCAATAATTAGGACAACTTAATCAGTAATCAAAAGTAATTAATAGGCTCGTGTACTTATCTTTTTAAAAGAAATGAAAACACGAGAAATTAATTATAGGTTTGATACACACGGTAATTCTAAAGGAGTAGAGGAAGGGGTCAAAATTTTTGAAGATGATCAAACCAATTCTTGAATACAATGGTCAGTGTCAATGTTAAATACATGGTCAGTGTCAATATTAATGAAATGGTATTGCCCTTCTCCCTCTCAAATTTGCAAAAGAGCCAAAATGTTTTAAATGACAAAACTAACTGTTTAATAAACAGACTCATCTTTAAGGGCTACGTTAGATAGACTGAACGGTAGTCTGACTTAGTATTGATGGATCCAGCTTTAAAAACTACTCTGATCGATACACAATCTGAAAAATTCAAGATGTTTGGGTCGTCGGAGTTCTCCCCGAAACTTATTCCAGTATGAGGAGGGGGGTGGGTCTGTGCAATTATACTATATAAGGTGTGATCTTCGAAACTTCTACAGCAGTCTTCTTTGGGATTTTGCAATCTGTTGCAGACCATTCCATTTTGAAAGGTTTATTTTATTCCTGCAAATTATGTCACTGTTTCTAGCAATGAGCTTCTCATAATTTGTATTTAGTTGCTTTAAGGGAGAATCTGTTTATGGAATGGTCCAACCCACTGCAACTAATTTAAGAACTAGACAATTTTACAACTGTCAATAAGGAAAGTATGTTCCGAAAAGCAGGTGCCGGAGCAAAATAAAGAAAAAAATGTATGTTTCGGCAAAATCAGGAGCAAGTAAAGGAGATTGGAGCACGTTGAAGTAATAGGAGCAGAATTGGGAGTACTGCATTTTTTGCAGTACAATATAGGGATCTTTGAAGACGGTAAAGCTTTTCGGCAATTTCGCAAGACGGGACAGGGCTATTTTCTTTTCTTGTCAGGCTATGTACATATATTACGAATTCCAAAACATTCGTTTTCGGCTTTTCATTTTAGAGATTGGCCCGAAAACAGGTTATGTTAGCACAATAATACTCAACTGCGAAAGTAAATTGATGTAATTCAGCATTTGCATCGTGCACTTCAATGCAATCATTCCCTCTCCTCGCGAAGTTAATGTTCGACTTATTAACTTTTGCCACTTGTAAATAATTTATAATATAGATACAGAACTAATTCTTTGCGAAAATCCTCTAAAAACGATTTTCGGATGAAGTATTGAAGGATGGAATTTACACAAATATATTTTTATAGGGCCCAATGCAGATTCCATGCTTCAATATTTCGCACTTTTTGAGAAACATTTTCACAATGCAGCTACGCGGTTATCAAGCAATTTTCTGTTGCCGCACAATTTTAATGAAAACCCAATGTACCAATGAATTTGCAAGCTGACTAAATTTTCGACATTTTTTCTCACCGCACTTTAAAATAGTTGGCCGTAAAATTCTTACTGATCGCCGTCAGTATCTAAAATTTTGATTCAAGTTTAAAAATCTAATTTCGTAAATTTCAAATTTCTTAAGATAATTCATTACTTTTTTGAATTGCCAAACAATTTACAAACTATATACACTTTAGCCAAAATTTCTATGAATGTGTAACTGTATTCAAAAGTACAATGCATATGCCCACTAAGATCTATTCTCAGTTAAATACTTGTTTTATAGACTTATGCTAAAACATGTTTAAATGTTTTACTTTACTGCATTTCGATCATAAAACCTTCATACAATATATTTTTTTCAATTCAGAGCTAACACTAGGGAAACTTTCTCAGTATTTGTTTTTTTATTTCTGCAAGTTTTACCAAAGGGTATCTATTTCAATAAGTTTTGGAAATAGCAGAAAATTTGTAATTTAAGCGGAAGTTGAAAAATTTCTCAAATATGAACTTTTTTTCCTTTCTAAGTTTTTTTAATTCTTGTAGCTAAAATTAAATGCTCCTTACCACTCAAGAGGAAATTATCAGTTCACGGTGGTGTAAGGGTGTGGTGTGTGTGTGGGGGGGGGGGGACCGAAAAGAAAATTGTAAGCATTGACATCTATTTGCCGAGTATGTTTCAGTTTTTTTCCAAGAACTTGTTTTTTACGAGGTTCAATTGATTCAGCGGTGGTACTACAGCACGGTTATTGCAATTTGCTTCCACTCTTTGTTGTAAGATCGGATTAAGCAGCAAATGCTGCGTTTAGTCCTAGATCAGTATACATTGGGTTTTAAAAAATGCATTTGATGAATGCGACTTTTCTTTAGCCGCGACTTGCAGAATGTATTGTGGGGGTTTAGTTCCTGAAACGCACATTGCTACCTCCTATACTGAACACAGTAGACCAGTGAGATTAGAAAGATTGAATTACGTGCTTAAAAATGAATACTATTAATTCTTTACGCTTAAGTTCAAAATTGCAAGCATTTTTTCTTTCAAATAAATCGTCATATGCTTGTATTATAAATAATATGGACAGTAAGTTTGTCTGTTATAAGCATTTTTTAACCAGTCCCTGATTATGACACGGGCACTTGGGCCGCGTGCCCTAGGCACTAAAATGAAGCAAGCTACAAAATTTAAGTCAAGATAAAGTGGCAATCTTTCTTATGTTTATATGCGGGACATTCACGTAAGTGCTGAGGGGAGGTCAAATTAGTGAAAATAACAGCGTATCAATTTCGATTTCATTTTTAAGGTAAATTTTTAATCCGATTGAACCACTGTACACCACATGCACCCAGATATTTACTTATACGTGGCTAAGCAGGTGAGGGTTGTTTTGAGTTTGACACCGTGAAAGGTGCTCGGAAAATTCTCATTTAATTCCCAAATATTAGTATTTAGAATATTTTTGATCTTGAGCTGTTCTTCGTAAATAAAAAAATATATATATATAATTTTGATGGCCAATCAATTTCAAATAATTTTTAAAGAGTGGTTGCATTTTTTTTTTGCGGAGATCATAGGAACAAGAATAGACGTCAGTTCGGGAGAAAGCTTCAAAATATGAGACTGTCCCAAGTAATACGTGGAGTTAGTCACTTTATCCAAGAGTAACTATACAGGGGCATAAAATTTACAAAATACTCTGGGTACCAAAAAATATTACTCGGTACCTGCTTTCAATACTTCTAAATATCACAGAATTTGTACTATAGGCATGATGTGAGCAGAAAATCCCATTACGCTAAATGTGGTCCTTTTCCTATTTATAAAGCTGTAAAAATGCTGAAAAATAGCTACAACAATAAAAATTACTATTGCGAATCTGACAGTCATTAAGTTTTTTTCTTTTGTTTTTCGTAAAGTGCAGCCATTTCTATTTTACTATGGAATTACTGGGGGTGCTCCTGTTCCCCTGAAAAAATACTGGAGGGGGTAAAGCCAGCTTAATATCTACGGAGTCGGCAGCCATGTTCCAGTTGGAATGCATTTTACTGACCCAAAGATTAATTTTCCATAGTTCTACCCGTAGTGAATATGGATCACTTTTTAAATATCTTGTTTAGCGTAAGGAAGGGAGTGTAATTTAAACTTATCGATGAATGTCGTGTTTTGCTACTAAGCATTAACATTTAAATATCTGCTCCACGGCGCTATCCGTATTTTTATATTAATCAAGATAAAAACGTATTTTCCAGGAGAAGAAATAAAATAATCTGTCACCAGCCCAGGCGCATGTCAAACTGGATTAATGTTTAACCAAAAGATTTTGAATACCGGCGGTACAATTCTTAAACTGGGCTATTCTGGAAGTTTAAATTCTTCTTGCCTCCTCTCTGAACTTAAAAACTGGTAATTTAAAGGACATGGTACCATTGGGCTTTGTACTACACCATTTTACACTTTTTTTCTCCGTTTGATTTATTTGTTGTTTGTTAATTATGTAAAAAAATTCATCTCCTGCAATGTAATAATCACATTTAGTCTTTCTCCGTGGTTTCGGCTTGTTCGGGTCTACGGCTGTAATTCTGGCTTAGTTGGACGGCTTGGTTAACACGGCTTTCTTGGACAGCAGGCCTTATGCAAACCGCAAACCAATACGTCGGTCGACTGCCCTCGGGAAATATGTCAGTCTTATCGATTGGCAGACTACACGAAAACGTCAATGTGACGCCTAAACACTTCACTGTCCGTATTTTAACGTACAGCGTGTCTGCCCAAGTCCAGTCTTCCTCAACTGAAGAACGGCGACAGAATGATTTCCTTGACCAGAGTGTCGAAGGTCTAGCAAATGCATGGGCCCTATAGAATAGCCAAGAGACCAAACATGGAAGTAAAGCTTGGACACTGAAGAGAATATTCTCCGTTGCCTCTTTGCAACGACGAGACGTAACTTATTAAGTTGGAGTTCAAATGGGTATTCATTTGAAACAAGAGGCCTTTTATGTAAGCAAAGGCCTACGTCATGACTTCAATTCGTTATGGAGTGAAAAGAATTGGGTATATTTTTGTTCCAAAGACCCCCACACTGTCAAGATTATTGGCGTAATAAAGCGAAAAGGGAGGGAGGCACACATAGAATTTAGCATTAGAAGGAAGTTCTTCGGATTTTGTAACTTGAAGTAAAAGATATTAAATTGAAGTTGGGGTGCACGTGCCCCCGACGATACGCCAATGAAGGTTGTCCATTAATGTCAGGTAACAAAAATAGTAATATTTCAGAGTCTCGAATCTTAATCAGTTGTCAAAATATCATGCTTTTCTCAAGTTTTACTAGTCAAACTAATCGTACTTTCTTCAAAGAGTAGTTTACAAATATACCATTGCCATCGTAGCAAAACAAATTGCAAGAAATTAATTTTTCTACTTGTTCATTATAACTTTCTTGCTGTCTCTTGCATTAAACTCGCAACTCGTAGTCCTTACACTGACTGAATATACAGGTAACTTCAGAAAATTTATAGAGACATTAAGTAAAACAAGAAGAGTGAATAAATTTAAATAAAAAGAACCTTGTTTTATATTTTCTAGTTCTTTCATTTACACAGTATTTTTAATGATTTCAAAATTGTATCATGATGACCAAGTCATTGCTTGGTCTCTAGAATAACTATGAGAAGCAATTGGACAGCCCTAGTGAGGCTTTCTGACGGTCGATAAATCTCGGGGGCTAAATTTTCAAAGGCTGAAGGTAATAAATACTTGACAGCAAATTCGGTAATAAATAACTGTAGTTTTAACTAGTTAAATTTTATTTGAATGTAACATACTCCTGGCATTTAATGTATAAAACTTAAGGGGACCAGGAAAACTAACCTATGCTAAAATCAACTTTCATGTACCTTTTTCTTAGAAATAGTATATAAAATGGTTTTAAAATTTTTAATGTAAGAAATAGTATTTTAAGATTGAGACTGGTGGTAAGAAATAAATTACTTCTGTCAAATTTTAAGTAATAATGGACATTGATTAAAATCTTAAGGATTACACTGGAGAGATTCTTGAATCAAATTATTCCTTATTAAATTTAAGCATTTTTAAAATTTAAAAAAATTTTGTCATTTTAAATGAGAACTTGCATATATTAATACTCATTGGGTATTTCTAATATGTGTAAAACTCACTTTAAATATGAGAAATAGTATTTTAATCCTCATTAGGTATTTCAAAAAATATTTCGCGAAAAAAAACACCCCATGCAGCTCGTTTAGTAAATTTTACGTTCACAATCAATCTTAGTTTAAAAAAAGTATTACTAAATTTAAAATACAGACCAACTTTTAATCCTACGATAATGGACAATTAAAGAAATGCTCAAGAAACTAATCACTTACAAGAAGGATGAAAAATATTGCACGTGCTTGAGCTTATTTTTCAGTGAAATTGTCCCCTTTGCTTGGTAGGGAAAAGAACAGTAATTACTTCTAAAAATGCCAAAAATTATTCTTTGAAAATACCTGCTCTTTCAGCAATTCGCTGGACAGCATCAGTAAAAGTTCTTTCACACCGTCGCTTTGCAACGCAGGAACAACTCCAACTGTTTGGACGCCCCAGAGGAATAATCAAATTAGGTTTATGAATTTGCTTTTTCACAGAGTTACGAATGAAAACTAAAAAGTTATCCATTGAAAAGAAAGCTATAAGCCTGCCCTCCCCTCCCCCATCTCTTCATTTCAACCATCACAGTTGCCAACCTACGAAAGGTTAAAATCAGGAGATTTTAACCTTTAAAAAGTAATATTTTAAAAACCAAGAGACTTAAAAAAATAAAAATTAGTAATGCACCAGCTGAAACTACATTTTGGACAAAGAAAAGTATTTTTGATATAAATCTGGTGACAGAAAAAGATATTTGAGCAGAAAAGAGCTAACTTACTGTCACGTGTATTAGCTTTAAAAAATTCGGTAAAAAAATATTTAGAAGCTTAAATAGTGTCCTATCTTTTAAGGTACTGCAGGATTAAACACAGCAATGCCAAATGAGAAATAATCCCTTTAAAGAACTATGAAAAACACCTAAATTTGATTGATTTAGATCAAGAAGCTATACTTTCCACATCATCCATCCGTGTGTTGACCAACCCCGCATTTTACCTCACATAGGCTCAACTTTCTGAAACTAGCTTGATTGCAGAGAGAAAAAAACGCAGAGAAGGGTTCCTTGTCCAGACGGAACTTTTAAAAGTAATTTCGAATTCGGAAAATATTTTCATGTGACGATAGAAAGGAAAAAATGAAAAAATTGCAGAAATCGGGATAAATGTATCCGAAATGGGGTTGGAGGGAGGTCAACCAAAAACCGGAGTCTTCCTAAATCAGCAAAGTTGACGTATCTGTCGCCAATGCTGCCAGCCTTCCAAAAGTAACGTCACTGAAGCTGTGCTGTTTGTTCAGACAGGTTGGCGTCCGAAGAAAATTTGCGTCAATGCCAGGAACGCTTCCGAGAATGGATCCTCGAGTCTGACAGACTGCTGTTCGAAAAGAGTGATGAAGACTTCCTCTATTGCAAGACTATCTGAAAGACTGAAAATGTAGAATTAAAGCACGAGTCAGGGACGCAGCCAGTTGGCGGGCAGAGGAAATCAGAGCCCCTGCCGAAATTGTGATCTCTTAATTGAAAGTCAATAATCATGACTTGTCAAAAGTTCTACCTTTTATACACCTTGGGCTCTTTTCTGGCTGCGTGCCTGACATACAGAAAAATACATAATGCATAAAGTATTGCATGGCTATCGTGGTATCCCATCCTCCGAAATATCAAAAAAGTGATTGAATTCTAAAATTACTTCAGATTGCTCCTAATTCCATTTTTTTCATTTTGTGGGCAGGTTCACCCATAATATTTGACTTGTTACTCATTAATTTTTTATTTAACAGCAGGCACTCACTCATTTGACATTAAATTCGCTTTACGCGAAACGCTGGTATACAGGGTGTCCCAAATCACGTTTCAGGGGACATTACGTCATTATAGCCATTACGTAAATCTACTCTTTTTCAGGCTAGCAATAAGCATGTTTACTCAAATTCATCTATAGCCCCCCGATCCTCCTTATTTAAAGATCACTCAGACTGTTTATGAAGAGCTGAAATTTTGAACATAACATTAGTGAATGGGGCCCATTTTACAGACTGGGAAGTTTTCTGTACGGCAGACGTACGCGGAAATACTTCTCATTTTATTTTGGGGCAACCTGTAGAAAGGCCTGTGTTTCTCCCCTTAAGAGTAATCTAATTTTGAAGCTATTGTATAGGACAGACTTAGTAGCTGGATTGGCACACTATAGTGCAATCGTTTGAACTTTGCTTGCATGAGGAAAAGAGTTGCCATGCTGTTTCTGCGATTTTCACCAGAATTCATTGTTTTAGATTTTTTCTCCCCCACCCCTCCGATCCTACTTATAAAAAATATTTTTGCATTTTATTACTTACACTTGAAAAAATCCAAATTGTACACGGCGGCCCGAATTCGAAACTTTTGCTGACCGGACAGAAGCTCGAGAATCATGTTTGATAACCTTGCTGTAGATGGATATCTACACAAACTAGAGAACTATTGATAAGCTGTTGCCAATTTTTGAAAGAAAAAAATCCGGTAGGAATGCCACGGTGCACTGGTATGGAGTCTTTAGAAAATTAAAGGGGAAAATGGGGACTTTGTTACATACCAGTATCAAACTAATTTAAAAAAATAAGATTAACCTCCCTGGCAATTAATTTTTACATAATAATGAACATTGATTAAAAATCATTTTAGGATTACACTGGACAGGTTCTTGAATTAGATTATTTCTTATTAATTTCAAAATAAATTAAAATTTTTAATAATTTTCATATTAAGTACGAGAAATAGTATATTGTAATACTCATTGGGTATTCATAATAAATATTTTGCGGAAAGACTTCTAGTGCAGCTCTTACGTAAATTTGCTTTCAAAATCATACTTGCAAAAATAAGTGCATTATTTAAATTTGCCCAATTTTTGATCCTACGGCATTGGGGATTTCAATGGAGGAATGCTCAAAACAATCATTCACAAGCAACGTGAGAAAATATTGAAATGCTTGAGCTTAATTTTCTGTGAAACAATCCGCTTCACCTAAAACAGAAATTACTTTCTCAAAAAAATCCAGAAATGTCTGGACTACAAACACCTTTGCAGGTGACTGCTAAGTTTTGACTACATTCTTTGGTAAATGATGGAGTAAACTTCCGTAATTCAATAAATTTAGAATTTTTTTTTCCTTATTTGGAAGAAATCTTTAAATGAAAACCTAGAAATCTGAAGAATCTACAAAAATATGGGAAAAATCCCCAGACAATCGTGTACAATTGGAAGATATGGAAATCTGATACACCAACGCTATCTTTACAGATCCCCGCTCTTTCAGAAATGCGCAGAACGGCATCCGTAAAACTCCGATGAAAAATCAAAATGTGGTTTTGGACTTACTTAAAAATTTTTTTTTCATTTTTTTCAATTTCCTTGTCTCAAAGGGCATGAATGTAAAGTTGTCATTTGACTATGAAAAACCTGCATTATCGGGGAAAAAGTTGAACGTATCAACTGTAATTGAGAAAATGAGCTCAAGACTTATTTTAAGCTTTAGAGAAAACAAAACGAAAGGACAGGGAAATTTTCTCCGAATTAGTGTATTGCAGCAAGAACTGATGGTCAGAGAACTTAAAGAGGAGACTTCGTCGCTCAAAAGTGAAAACTATACAATGCAATTTTGCCGCTCTATCGATTATCCCTAACTTACTACAGAGATACTGATCCAGAGAATTAAAAAACGTTAGTTTTAAAAAAATCTGGAAAATTCGAAGAAGACCAAAAAGAAAAAATAGGACAGCAAAAAAAAACCTGAATCAGTATCCCTATCAGTTTGAACTATCCACCTATTAATCAATTTTTTATCCAAAAAGTTTACCACGAAATAAATTAAATTTTTTGGATTGTGTTTTACTCCATTCATGTAATGGACGAGGACTTTAATTCCGTTCTCAGAACACAATTCTTAGAGCAATACACCATATGTTATAGCAACCAAAATTATTCTTCCCTTTCAAGAAGGAAAATAGTGTTTGAACTTATATCCAGCCAAAGTGGCAAATTATGATAAGTTAATTTTATAGCATTAGAACTGACCGAAATTATTTTAGTGAAAAACTTTACATTACATGCCTCTTTCCACTTTACTGTTGAAGAATTATGCAATACTTCCACAAGAACCTGCAGATTGAACAGACTAATATATGATCATTAGCAAAATAAATTTAAATTACCTTCTCTCCCCCAACCCAAGTTAAAATTACATTTAAAAGTAGATTACAAACGAAGTTTAAAGCTTTGAAATTACTCACGGCCGTAGCAGTAGTTTTAAAAATTTTAGTTTTGTGGCTCACCCTTCCCCCTCTCAAATTTGCAAAAACAGCCAAAATGTTTTAAATGACAACATTAACTGTTTAATAAACAGACGCATCTTTAAGGCTACGTTAGAGTGCATGGGAGTCTGACTCATTATTGATGGATCTAGCTTTAAAACTACTCTGATCGATACAATCTATGAAAAATTCAAGATGGTGTTTGGGTTCTCAGGGTTCTCCCAGAAACTTACTAAAGTGTGAGTGGGCCTGTGCAACCTTGCTCATATTTGCAAGGAATTATCTTCGTAACTTCTACAACAGTCTTCAGTGGGAATTTTGCAATCTGTTGCATTTTTCATTTGACGAATGATAGAAATCATGAGAAACTGAACAGTTTATAAAATTGGAAAAATGTGATCAAAATCTGGAGTCTTCCTCCTAAATCAGGTGAGTTGGTATCTGTGCAAGGCATTAATGCCCGCTACGAGGGTCGGAGATTCAAGGGCACATACTAGACAGGCCAAACTTTCCCCCTTAAATAGTGACCGTCTAATTTTGAAGCTATTCCACATAAGAAATGTAGCTCCTGGATCTTCACCCTGCAATGGTATTGGTTAAACTTGCATAAGGAAAAGTTTTGCTGTACTGCTTCTGCTAGTTTTTAAGGTCTTTCTTAAAGATTTTCTCGTCTCTTTCCTTAACCCCAATCTGCAGTTTATATTAAAAAAAGACAAAAATCCAAATTGTACTAGACTGCTCCAATTCCTAACTTTGGCTGCTCGAACAGTAGCTCGAGAATCGCATGTTTGTTAACCTTGCTCTAAATCGATATCTACAAATTAAGCAACACATTGTAATCTTTTGCTAATTTTCCAAAGAAAAAGCAAATCCAGTAGATTTCCTAGGTGTGCCGGCATTGAGTCTTTATCAAATTATAGTTGAAATATAGAGGCTTTCTTACGTACCAGTATGAAAGGAATCTTAAAGATTTAAAATTAACTTTATTGGTAAAAAATTTGATATTGTTACTAATACACATTGATTAAAAATTGACGATTGCTTTAGAGGTTTGAATTGGAGTTTATTAATTTTAAACAATATTGAATGCATAAAACTTACTTTAAACATAAGAAATAGTATTTTAATCCTCATTAGGTATTGCCAATAAATATTTCGCGAAAAGATGTCCCATGAGCTCGTTTAGGTAAGTTTTACCTTGAAAATCAAGCTTAGTTTTAAAAAAAGTATTACTAAATTTAAAATACAAGCAAACTTTCAATTCTACGATACTGGACATTTAAATAAAGAAATGCTCAAGAAACTAATCACTTACAAGAAGGATGAAAAATATTGTACATGCTTGAGCTTAATTTTCAGTGAAATTGTCCCCTTTGCTTGGAGAAAAAAAGAAATTACTTCTCAAAAAAACCAAAAATTATTCTTTGAAAATACCTGCTCTTTCAGCAATTCGCTGGACAGCATCAGTAAAAGTTCTTTGAAGCCGTCACTTTGCAACCCCGGGACAACTCCAGCTGTTTGGCCGCTTCGGATGAATAATCAAAACATGTTTATGGATTTGCCTTTCCCACACCAGAGTTACGAATGAAAACTAAAAAATTATCCATTGAAGGAAAGCTATAACCCTACCTGCCCCCCAATCTCTTCATTTCAACCAACAGTTGCCAACCTAAGAAAGGTAAAAATCAGGAGATATTTTAAAAATCAACAGACTGTTCAACAAAAAAATAGAAATGAGTAATGCACCAGCTGAAACTACATTTTGGACAAAGAAAAAGCATTTTTGATATAAATCTGATCGCCGAAAAAGATATTTGAGCAGAAAAGAGCTAACTTAGTGTCACGTCTTGTATTAGCTTTTTAAAAAATTTGGTAAAAATACTAAGTTATGAGCTTCAAATAGGGGCCCATCTTTTAAGGTACTGCAGGATTAAACAAAACAATGCCAAATGAGAAATCATTTTAAAGAACGATGAAAAACACCGAAATTTGAATGCTTTAGATCATGAAGCTGCACTTTCCACATCATCCGTCTGTTGACCAACACCGCATTTTGACCTCACATAGGCTCAACTTTCTGTAACTAGCTTGATTGCTGGGAGAAAAAACGCAGAGACGGGTTCCTTGTCAAGACGGAACTTTTAAAAGTAATTTCGAATTTGGAAAATCTCTTCACGTGACGATAGAAAGGAGAAAATTAACAAATTGCAGAAATCGGGATAAATGTATCGAAAATGGGATTGGAGGGAGGTCAGTCAAAAACCGGGAGTCTTCCTCCTAAATCAGGAAAGTGGGCGTATCCGTCGCCAATGATGCCAGCCCTCCGAAAGTAACGTCACTGAGGCCGTGCTGTTTGTTCACACAAGTTGGCGTCCGAAGAAAATTTGCGTCATTGCCAGGAACACCCCTGAGAATGGATCCTCGAGTCTGACAGTTTGCTGTTTGAGAAGAGTGGTGGAGACGCTTTCTCTATTCTAGGACTCAATCTGAAACACTAAAAAATCGAGAATTACAACATGAGTCAGGGACGCAGCCAGTTGGCGGGCATAGGAAATCGGAGCGCCTGATCAAATTTCGATCTCAGTTAACTGGATGTCAAACATGTCTTGTCAGAAATTCTACCTTTTATGCACTTTGGGCTTTTTTTTTTTCCTGGCTGCGTGCCTGACATGCATAAAAATACATAATGCATAAATTATTGCATGGCTATCGTGGTATCATATCCTCTGAAATATCAAAAAAGTGATTGAATTCTAAAATCTACTTCAGGTTGCTCCTAATTCCATTTTTTCCATTTTGTGGGCAGGTTCACCCATCATATTTGACTTGTCACTCATTCATTTTTTTTATTTAACAGCAGGCACTCACTCATTTGTCACTAATTTCAATTTACGCTAAACGCTGGTATACAGGGTGTCCCAAATCACGTTTCAGGAGACATTTGGCCATTACGTAAATCTATTCTTTTACACGCTAGCAATAAGCATGTATACTCAAATTCATGTATAGCCCCTGATCATCCTTATTTAAAGATCTCTCGGACGGTTTATGAAGAGCTGAAATTTTGAACATAACATTAGTGAATGGGGCCCATTTTACCGACTGGGAAGGTGTCTATACGAGAGACGTACGCGGAAATACTTGTCAGAAATTCTACCTTTTTTGCACTTTGGGGTTTTTTTTCCTGGCTGCGTGCCTGAAGTGCATAAAAATACGTAATGCATAAATTATTGCATGGCTATCGTGGTATATCTTCCGAAATATCAAAAAAGTGATTGAATTCTAAAATCTACTTCATGTAAACTTTAAATTTTCCAAAACTGTTTAACAAACGTATTTCTTTAAAAATGCATAGATACCTTTAAAAATATCCAAATTCCTCAGATTAGAAATCTGAGTGTAAAAACTTTCAAAATAATGAATTTTTTCTTTAATTTTTAGGATTCTTTAAGTTTTAGAAAAACATTTTACTTCTTTTCAGCCAAAATGAAAATTGCTTCTTATCAGATTCTATGTTTTCTGACCATGCATCAGGTTAAACACCAGATTTTAAGGTGGTGAACTCCACGGTTTTTTAGAAAATTGTCACACATTTTACTTATCTCTAAGAAATGTTTTTGTAGAAACTTGACGACTGATGGTGGTGAATGGTGACCCCCCAATGGCATTTCATGATGGTGAATGGTGACCCCCGAAAGGCTATTTCCAGATTAGCGCAGTTCAATTAGTGTTCGGAGAGGGGGGTCGTTCGGAGGAGCATGCTTCCTCCCACTGAGGGACTGGGTAGGGGGGACACGGCTAGGACATCTCCGCGCGAGCGCGATCCCTGATGGGGGGAAGGAGGGCGAGGGGGTGGGGGTGGAAGGATTGTCTCACCGACATGTGCTTGGCGGCGTTTTTCTGTTTTCGGAATAATGAGCATGTGTGGATGAAATCTGCATTAGCCACTCAATTCTAATTGCCGGTATACACTACCAAGCATCGGACGAACGAGACAAGTAAGGAACCGGCAACATGCATTTGTACTTTTACTCAATCACAATTTGCGATTTTTTTACCTTTTAAATAAATTTACGACCATTCACATTTAAGTCATTCACAGCTATCTTTATTTTCACATTGTCACTCAGGTGCTCTTGCCCGTTTGTCGAGATCCCCTTTCCATGTCTGGGAATTCAGAGGGGGCGATGATCGGTGCCACGCTGGACATTCGCTTTGGAAGCAGTTTTCCCCTCTGTACTAATAGGGACATCTCCTGTTCCCCGCAAGTGCAGGCAGGGTAACGTGAGCCTATGTCGAGCAGTGCTTCGCATATTCTCTTCGTGTATATCCACGCTACCATATACCCAAGTTAATAGTAAACACTAAAAAAACTAGTGTTTAAAAGATAGAGTAAATGTAAAATAACACGTAAAAAAGGTACATATCAATGTGAACGAACGTTTCTGTCAAAAAGTCTGCACTGTGACCCTGTCCGAATAATTGCAAACAATCAGTACTTGTAGATGTCCGTGAAGCTCCTGTTTCTTTACCCCTCAATACTTGAATCTCTCCTACAATCTTTGAGCGGTCTCGTAAAGTCTTATCGAAAACTTTACGATACCAGAAGCTATAGATCTCTGGTGACGTGCAATTCAGACGTTACAGAACGAACGAATCCCCGAGTGTTTCAAGAGCTCCCCAGATTTAGACATTATAGTGGCATGAGCAATCTCATAACGGTTGGACACTTGCAACGAGCACCCCACGCAGTCGAAATGCACTTGAGATTTCAACCGAGAGCCCAGATGGATAGCTCAAGGGAAGGAGATCTACAACGGAGGACAGGAAATTTCACCTCCCCTCCTAAACATGCGATGCCGGGAAAAAGATCCGTTTTTGGAGGGACAAGCATTTTTTGCCTCTGGTCGTAGGCTTGACTTACGACCGCTAAACTCGTCATCTATACGTTTATTTTAAATTCAAACTCTGTAAATACAAAAGTTGTAAATATGTTTGGTTACGTGCTGCCATTGAATCTCTTGTGAGTGAACCGATTACGATATAGCACGCAGTGTCGGAGAAGAGTGGGGACTGAAAGATAAACAAAAGCAAAGAGCAAGTTGCCATACGGAAGGGACGTCCCTGTTAGTACATAGAGGAAAAACTGCTTCCAGAACGAATGTCCAGCGAGGCACCGATCATCGCCTCCTCTGCACCCCCAGACATGGAAGGGGGATCCCGACAAACGGGCAAGAGCAGTTGAGTGACAATGTGAAAATAAAGATAGCGGTGAATGACTTAAATGCGAATGGTCGTAAATTTTTTTTAAAAGGTAAAAATATCGCAAATTGTGATTGAGTGCAAGTACATATGCATGTAGTAGGGTCATTACTCGGCTCGTTCGTCCGATGCTCGCTGGTGTATACCGTACGGCAACTTACTCTTCACTTTTGTATTTTGTTTATCTTTTAGTCCCCACTCTTCTGCGACGCTGTGTGAAGACTTTTGCTGAAGAAGGCTGACAAATTTTCAGCCGAAACGTGCGTTCAGACTGATAAGTACCTTTATTTTTTTTGTGTTATTTTACAAAGTTTTATTTCTTATATATTGTATATTTGGATGACTGAAAACACGACAGATTTTGTGATCACACTTTGTTGAGGAGGGATAATCCAAAATTTTAAAATATAGGCAGATGATAGACCCCTCGCAGGTGATAAACTATACGCCAAGCCCTTTATCTTCCTTAAATGTTTCTACCAATTATGTTCTTAGCTAGACTAAAATGTTTCCTCCTCTCCACCCAGGTGTATTTTTTAAAACAAAACATAGGCTTGTTCCATGCTCGGCGGGGTATACGGACCCCTCCTACCAGCAAAAAATTTTTACTCCAATATATCGACTTATTTTAAAGACTGAAATAAATTATGGAAATGACCTCAATCCTCTCCCTTCTGAGTATTTTTTGTATATCCGCCACTCGTTGCCAATGAATTCTTATTTTGGATTTGCTTTTGTCCTATAACGTCGTTTTAAAGCAAAGTTTTGGTTTCGCTTTGGTTCAGCTTTTTCTAATACATTGCATTGGTAAACCTCTAAGCCCTCTTTGATACTTTATGAACAGGGTTAATTTTTATTCAATCCAATATCCTATATCAAAGTGTAGAATTGAGCACACTATTACGCTGAAGTACTGAACTTTTTTGGAAAGAGGCTAATTTATAGAAAAAAGTTTAGTTTTTACTAAAAATTTGACTGGTTTTTACTGAAGGATTAAAATCTTTTACAAATTGCGAATCTCGCATTACTCAAACCTGAAACAATGAGCTCCTTTCTACTCACTCGTTTTCGGCCGCTCAACTTTTAGGTAGGCACCAAGATGGGCAGTATTCGCACTATGAAGATGAAATAAAACTGCCAACTGTAAAAAGCATGTTGAATTGCTTCGGCATTTGCGCCATACATTTGAATATATTCGTTTTTTATTCACCTTAATGCTTGGCGCTTTCTGCTGCTTCAAAATCGAGTTAATTTTAACTATTGAGAATATATAGATATAATTTATGATACAAAGAAACTGATCGTTTAAGAAATCATTTCCGGATGAAGTATTGAAGCATGAACTTTACATCAATAGATTTTTATAGGGCCCAATGCAGACTCCATGCTTCAATATTTCACACCTTTCGGAGCAACATTTATTTTCATAATGCAACAACGCGGTTATCAAATGCTACAATGCATCGTTGCTCCGTATTTGGAATAAAAACATAATATGGCAATGATTTTTTAATTTGACTAAATTTTATCATCCATTCCCGCCAAACATTAACACTATTCACTTTAAATTTCTTACTTAGCGCCGTCAGTATCTCGATTATTAAAATTTACGAATCTAATTTCTTAAAAAAGCTTTCTGAAGTACTTACTCAGCAAGTCACTGCAATTTGAGTTTTCAACAAAACTCATGCTAAATGAATTAACTAACTTCTTGCTAAATGAATCCACTTTAAAACAAATATCTAGCAATGCATGACGGCATTAGAAAGTATAGTGCAAATGCCTATTAAATCATTAAATCAATAAAAATTTTATATTCTAGGAATGTGAAGCATTTTATTTATGTAATCTTGCTATTTGATCTCCACAGAGACACAATAAAAGACATCCACTTTAGTGCCCAGTGCCGAATCCTAGTGAAAGTCTTTCGAAAGGATTTTTTTAAGAAACAGATTTTGTCATGCCACTTGGAACAAGCCTACTGAATGGGACTCTGCCATGACTCTTGACATGTCGACAGTGTCCTTTAAGTCTGCTCTTCCCGCATGTAGATACAATGGACAGTCACCGACTCAGCTCCACTACCTTGTTCCCTTTAACGCATTAGCACCCGGCTTTTTTACCACATTCTCCAATTTATGTTGATGCCAGAAGTGATAAATTTCTGGTATTCCCGGACATGAAGAATGTATTTCTTTTTCCGAAAATGTTAATAAAACAGCGAAATATTCGCATTTTACTTTGTTATCCCTGCATATTTTGTGGAAATGAAATAGGAAAATAAATATTCTTTTTCGACTAACAAATTTTGCAACCGTCCTAAAGATAGAACGCTGGGCGTTCATGGGTCAAGAAAAACCCCGTATCCTCGGCTCGTAACGGAGCATTGACCCCTTGTGCAAATGCCAAATCTTCCACCTCTTTCTCCTTTTTAAGGATCGCGCCCGGGCGGAGATGTCCGATCCGTGTCCCTCCGACCCGGTCCAATCGGCGGGAGGGCGCAGGCTCCTCCGAGTGACCCCCCCCCCTTCTTCGATTCGAACACGTAACCAAATTGCGCGAAGGTGGAAATAGCCCTGGACAGAAAGGAAGAACCAGGGCACTTACCTCCTACCGGCGGTTCCGCCGGCTGCTCCCAATCTGTCCCGCCTCAAGTAAGTCCTGGGCGGACAAGCCATGCGCACAGAAGGTCTTGGAGGCGCCGGGGGTGGCGGCCGGGGTAGGTCGTGTAATATTCGGTTAAAGAACCATTCCCGTTCTGCGAGGAAGTGTCCTTGGGGACACGAGCACCCTCCAGGAGGGCAATTCTCGTCGAAAGCTGAAAGAGAGAATAAAGAAGTTAAACCTTTGAAACACGAGCATTTTCACATCAGCATAGAAGACCACCTGGACAGACTGCCCAACGCTGCAGCCGTTGCCATCGATCCATTTAACTACCAACAATGGTCGATGCAACCGCACAATTCTGCTACACTATTGCTTATTATCCCTGATATTAACGAATTAAGTCTTGTCAATCAGGAAAGTAACTTTTTTAAATCCGAGGGACTCTATCATTTATTCCACCCGATAGAGTACATAAAAAAATAAATAGCTTGGCAAATGACCGCTCCGGCGGAGCTTCGACTAAGGGTCATTGAGCACATAACATTTCTGACCACTTTTTAACAAACATGACGGGTCTCTAATCTGGCGAATGACTACCGCCCGAAACGTTAGTTCGATGGATCCATCATTTTAGATATAAATTCCCCCGTTTTCACGTTTGAGGATTAAAACGGGTGCTTTCTGGTGATGAAACTGCAATGCTTCCCGCTATGCCCCCTTCCGTCCCGATTAAACGGCCCCTTCCACTTTTCAAGCTAATTGGAATTTTGAAAAATCCGGAGAGAGCGCCCCTTTTCAATAACCAAGCACCGCGAACTCCGTTTTATCTCTCGACTTCCGGCGACTTCGAAAAGCAGCTCTGCATGTAAACTACCTTAAAAAACTCACGGAGTGCCATGAGCAATGGGGATCCATGGCCCATGACATCATCCTTCCTTTTAATAGTCAGTACCAAGTACACAATCTTTCGAGCTTCTCAATTTTTTACACGAAAATACAAATTTAGGAAGGACCTAGGGCATAACTGACATACGTCCAACACGCATCACGTACTCCTCCTGCCCCCTTTTTATTACAACCACCCTCAATTTTTCTTTCCTTATTTAACGACATTTTGTCGTGTTTGATAGGAAGGTGTTTTTATTACCTCAACGGAATATCACTGTACAATCGGATCAACGGTTCATCACGGTACTTTGCTGTTGTTCTTTTATCCATGAACAGACGAATGTGCTAGCGATGTAAAGGTGTGCCATTACTCCGGAGGTTGGATTTCTGCTTGCTGGTTTCTGATTTTGAATCTAGTCCAGGTGAGGGACCAACCACCCTTCAAAATCGGCACCCCCCCCCCACAAGTATCGTTTGAAAACGGACGACCCTTCAGCCACGGCGGATTTTACGTCCCTCTCCCATTAGCGTAAGCGGTTTCACTGCAGTCCAGCCCAGAGAGGAGTTCACCCTCCCAAGCACTGGCCAAGCCGGATGCTGCTCCACTTTCAGTGTTCTTACGGGAACGGTGTTGAGTGAGTACCACTGCGAGACATATCACGGTACTGAATGTAATAAAACAATTCTTTAATCTTCAGATTACGTTACCATCAAAGGAATTTCGTAGACCACCATGCTAACGCAACGAGAAATTCCTTCGGTAGCTCTAGCCTCCCTACCCCCCCCCATGTATGTCAGTTAGAGAATTTCCACACCTTCGACTATCATGGTACACTTACTTCGTCTTTTTGAGGCTTTCTCATAACCATCAAAGCCTTCGAAATCGCTCATATCTCTCCAATTTCGTTTTCCTGGAAGAGAGGAAAAGAAAATAAGACTGTCACTTGCACATCATTCTGGGAAAAAACAAGCAAAAAAGAAATACGGCAGATGTTAAATCTTGAAAAGTTTAAATTTTTCTCGCACCCATCGTCATCGAAAAGACTAGGGGTTGTGGATGCCCCCCCCCCCTTCAGCACCGAGAATTCGTGGAATTCCGTTAATCCCAAATAGTTCATTAGCGAATTTCCGCTTTTATCTTGGCAGATAAAAATGCGAGTAATATCAAGTTCAGGCATATTAATTTATAACCATTTCCATTCGGCTTGAAAATGAATATTTTTAAAAACTTGCAATTTTATAAGGAATGGGAGTAAAAATTTGACCGTATTTTTATTTATATATATATTTTAATTTGATATAAAATAGTTTTCCTTTCGTTTCATTCCAAAGAAGTGTCTTGTGCAACGAGGAAGATGAATATAGCACTCACTAATAATATACTTTCCAATTGAACCCGGGAAAGCCTATACCGTTTGGTACCAGCGATCATTGCTTTTAAATATTTCATTTTGCGTGGAAAGCGTCATAGCCTGGCGATACCGTTTGGTTCCAGCTACTTACGAAGTGCATTATTCGAAATTCCTTCGAAATAAAGTGTTTTACGATACCTTAAGAAAAGAAAAGAAAAAGTAAAATTAAATTCGAATAAAAGAATTTGGGCTTTGCCGGATTAAGGAATCGGTAAATGCTTCATATATATATTTACAAATTACCCCAGTAGCAGGACCTCCAAAATGACAAGGGGGCCCCAAACTAAAGCCTTCCGAGCCTAGTGGGTCATCGGGCCATTACTTATGAGCACAGATACCGAAACAGATTTAATTATATCGGAGACCGAGTCGCACAGACCATTTCCCCTCGTGCAACCCAATGTAAACTATCCTTTGTAAAATAGTTGTCCCGTGGCAAAACATTAAAATGGGTGTTGGCCAAAGTATCACAAACGGTTAAGTGAATAAAATTCATAATGTCCAGTGGAAGAAAGGACAGTTGGGATTATCCCTCACTCCAATACGATGAAGGTGTCCTCGAAGACGATCATGTCAGGTTAAAATTCTAAAATTGGCAGCAAAGATCTGTCTGGGGAGGAGAGGTCCTTTGGGATTGGATTACGAAAGAGTCTTGAAATAGAGTGGCACTCACTTGATCCGGGTGCATCCAGCGTGTAGGTTCTCGGTGGGGGTGGTGTCTCTGGTCTTCGGACAGGGGCCTTCTCAGCCGCCAGGGCCAGATATCGGTCGGCGCTGAGCCTCCCGAGGAACTCCTTGGTGACCTCCCGCGTGGCCCCATACTGCACGGGAGCGGAGATGGCCCCCACGATGAGCCGCCTCAGCTGCTCCCGGCAGTGGCTCACGGACACGAGTTCCTGGTGCGACTTCAGCGCCACGAAGATCCGGCCCCTGGCTCCCGTGTCGATGACAATTAACCCTCTCCATCTGGTTCCGATTGAGTACACTCTCTGCAAAATGGATCAAAAAGTTTGTAATCATCAAAGTGCTCAAACATTTAAGAAAAAAAAATACTCAAATTAACCCTTTAACCTCTTCGCGGTCCTACTATTGTCAAGAAAACTGTCGTAAAAGTGACTATTTTTCATTCCCGAAAATTTTATAAAAATAAGTGCATGTACACTAAACGTAGTCATTTTAAGGTGTTGGACATTATTTTAGGGCGAAAGGCAAGTTAAATTTCCAGGAAAAGCCAACATTTAGGGCTGTGACTGAATGTGCGTTTTGTAGTAAGCATGGGGATTATCATTAAAAATATAGGTTTTTAAACACTGCAGGAGAATTATATTAAACTTGCTCCTTAAAATGCAGATACATTCGTGAAGTTTTCTTGGAGCATTAGGAAGAATTGCGAGACAAGATTGCACAATGCATTTCACAAATACACGAATGACGTTACATTCTACATAAAAATAAACGATCTTCGAAATAAGCTAAAAATAATCTGGCACTCATCTGTTGGGTAAAATGATATATAAAGAATCCGTGAACACAAGAAATGAAATGCTCTTATCTTTCTGACGCGCTACACAGTTGAACACTATTAGCCAGAAACGGGACAGGCTCGAGAAATACAGGAAGAGTGCTTAGCCAGTGATTTTGACGGAAACGAGGCTTAAAGGGTTAACGCTCGGCGATAGCGTAAGTGAAATCACCTCGCTCCAAAGCTTTCAACTACTGGTCGGAAAAAATACTATTAAATGGTCCCAGAGCCGACCCAAGTACAGCTGTGCACCTCACGAGTGGATGAACAGCAACATGGTGGTTGATCGAATCGACCACCGCGTGTTGGAGAGCAAAAGTCCCTTTTTGAGTCGCGCACAGCCGGCTGTGTCAAAACAGGCCTTCAGCTTCGTAGCACCCGATGTGCGATTGGATAGACCGCCATGCTGCTAAGAAAGTTTACGGGGAGATTTGCATGTTCTTTATTATGAGGACCAAGTATCGCATATCAACGTGGAGTCTGAAACATTTTTGCGTAGTCATTCGTCATTTTCATGTCAATAATCACTTTTGGAGCAAGTGCTCAAATAATGGAGAACTTTTAGACCACTTTTCGTCAAAAATGAATGTATCTTACGCAGAAAACAGGTGACTAAATTGATAGTTCAAAAATTCTGTTTCCTTTCATGGATGAAATTTTTCGAGGGAAACCCAATGTTTATGAAACTGGGTTCAGAAACTAGGCGAAAGCATACGCCTTTTCCCAAAGTGATTATTACCAGGCAAAGGGAAAGTCTGCGTTTTTGATCCCGCATTGCTTCGAGATTCCGATTTCTTATTATGTGCCCCATCTTCCCTAAATCTTTGCACCAATCGATACGAGACTGATTGTACACATGTCCTACTTCTATGTAGAAAAATTGATTATAGCACTCGCGCCGACAAGGAAAAAATAAAAGAAATGATTACTAAGAAACACTTACGGATGTTGGGTACTTCGATTTGAAGAAGTTTTCAAACCTCTGGATGAAGGTGTCGAACTGTCCCCTCTCCCACTCAAATCCTGGAACGAAAAAGGGTTCAAAGCAGGAAAGATAAAGGAGAACAAAACGCTTTAAATAGGAAGATCCTTAAAAACAAACTTGCATTAGAGAGCGTTGTGTGCTACAAGAGGCGCGGATTCAGTGTCATGCATTTTCCGCGAGTGATTTAGAACTCGTGAACATGCTTAAATTCAATTTTAATGGGCACGCAACAACGTCCATTACTCCCTTTCTCCAACAAGCTAAATTCTCCAGTTTATTCCTGATCCCCACCCCTTTTGTAGAAGGTTTTATTTCTCGATTTCATTTTGATCATCAGGCTGCTAACAATATACATATAAAATGTCATCTATCCACAACACCCAAAAACATTTTTACTTTGCCGACAAGATTTTCAAATTTTTTGCTATCTTTTGGATTAGTCTATAATATTCAATTAGTTTCATCGAGAATGTCGACAACTAAAAATATATTTTTAAAAATATTTTAGTTTCTTCATTTTTCTTATCTAATAATGAGGAGAGTAGCAAATAATTAGCAAATACAATTAACATAGACATTAAACGATGAGGAAATTTATAATCTTTACAATGCAGTCTGATTCTAATGAATTCATAACTTTACAGCTCAATAAAATCATTACATGGAATTTAACTCCTAGATTTGTTTCATAGTTCTTTTTGTAAAAACTTAAAAAACTAGTTTTAATTCACAAATATATATATCCCCCCCCCACCAGGATCCCAATCCATTATTGAAGTTACACCACTTATGAAACACGAGAACTTTTCTTTTTAGCAAATTGAAATTTAAGCAATAATCAGTTATTTAGGAGACAAACTTTTCAATAGCGGATGACCGTTAAAACAGAATCAAATATTAGGCAGACTGCCATTGAATTCATGAAAATAGGAATCTAAAAAAATAAGTAACGTGACTATCATGGCTGACTTCGCATACTGCAGTTTTCGCCGCGAATATTTGAGATGCCGCCTACGTGGGGCGCCTATTAGGCAGACCAACATTGCCTCTGCGAGTGGTTTCCTAATTTTGAAGCAGTTTCAGATGACAGACCTAGCACCTAAAACAGTCGCCTTCAGAGGTGACGTTTGAAAAATCAAGACTGACTAGGTAACAAATTTCACGTGCACCACAGAATGTCCTGCCGGCAAAAGAGTTGACCCTCCCATGCACAGGCTACGCCGATGATGCTTCACTTTCCGTGTTCTTATTGGAACGGAGTTTAGCGACTAGGCCGCTGCAGAACGTCCACCAAACCCCTTTTTATTAAAACAATATTAACTCCGGATGAAATTGTTTAGGGTGTGTGTATGGCAGGGCTTGACGTTATAGCCTACGAGCATGCATGAATTTTTCATGAGGTGTGCGATCAGTGCAAAAAGATTCATACCTCTGGTCCGGTAGTGATTCCACTTTCTGTCTTTCTTTTGGGCCAAGAGGTCTGTAAAAGAAGTGGACATTGCTCCATTAGTGTAAAAATGTATTTATAACTTCACTAGTTAAAAACATAAAAACCCCTTCGACTTTTCTTGTCGGAGGAAGGGGAATCTCAATATTCGACTTTTTACCCATAAAGGATGGCTATGGGCACGATCTGTGCACGGAAAAAAAGTTCTCACTGAAAAGGCTCAAAATTGTTATAAAGTCACACTAAAGTATGCACCCAATTATAACGAATAATACATTCAACATATCTCAGTATGAAAAATTTGCTTCTTTAAATGCAACTCACTGAAAGTCAAGTTCAGATATTGAGTACTAGATATTGAATACCGGAATACTGCCGGCTGTCGACCGAGGCTTCAATTCGAGAAATGGAACATGCATACTTCTTTGGCTTTTAAAACCATTTAACCATACTATTTACCATCTTTGGAAAGAGGTGGAATGAAGGCGTGATCACCGCGTCAAAAGGTCACTTAATAGCCATGTTTTCTATCAAAATTGGGTATTCGTCATTTTTACCGATTTCAAATAAGGGGGTACAATGGTCAAAGCAATTTTTTAAACGTATTCAACGTCACGTAAAACGATTTCAAAGATTTATTTTTATTGGAAAGTGGATGGCTCAGAAGTGGTCCCATATTAATTTGATTACGCTCCGAGAGTATCATTCTAAAATCTGAAAAACAGCGTTTTTAAACCACTGTTTTAAGGGTTACCAGTAACGGCGCGAGTCTTAATGACAAAAATCACCAAAGTTGGCCACTCTTGGCGATTTATCGCGAGATTGGACGTCAAAAATTAAGTTCCAAAAACTGAGCTCCGCTCGGTAATATATTCTATATTATGCGGGAATTTGTCAAGCCCTACTATTTTGGAACGGGAATAATAGTATAGCATAGAAATTTTTACCGGTACCAGCCTATGTTAAAAGTCCCTTAAGTTGGCTACTTTTGGTGATTTATCACCAAGTTTGGTATCAAAAAATAAGTCCAAGACTGAAATGAACTCTGCGATATCTGTTATGTTTGGCGAACATTTGCCAAACTACTAATTTAGAATAGGAATATTCTTTTGGTTGTTAGGGTGAAGAAATTCGAAGTCTTAAAAAAAATCCGCCGTTTATTTTTGCAGTTTAAAAATTATGTTTCCCAAAACGCAACTCCTAAAGGGGCGCAACACCAAAATAGCAATTTAAAAATGCATGTAATCACAAGAATTTTTTTAAACGGACGGTAGTCAAAATAAGTTCGAAAACTGTGCTTTGTAGAAATATATCAGGAGTTTCCCCGTCTCTGTGCAAATTCGCTCCTGTGAAGTTAATTACAAATCGCTGCTTCCGTTGTCTTTAATACCGCTTGATGTCAGAAACATGGAAATTTTAAATGTAACAGAAAAAAGCCTTTAAAATGTTTTAAACATTCGGAATGTCAAACCAAACACGCAACTAGTTGTATGTAAAAGTTTGGTACTTACTGTAGCCTTCCGCAATCAAATCTCCGTTTTCCGAGTCCATATCCTACAAAGAAAAAAAAAATCATGAATTTGTTGCATTCCCATTTAAACTGCTTTAGAGTGCTTCAAGCTAGCCCACAAATTTGGAGGATGGTTTTAGGAACTTTCGAGTTTATGAAAGATCCCTACGAGCTCGCGAAAACGAGCGTCGACTGTATTTCAGAAGAGCAACAGTTCTCCACGAAAACAATTTAAGTTCTCATGCAGAAATCCACCCTCTAAAGCTGGTCTTTTTGAAGAAAAAACACAAACTAGGCGTTCCAGGACTTCAGAACAGCTTTAAAACCAAACGATATGAAACACTAACAAATTAATACTTCAAATTCCCTCTGCACTCACAGTAAAAGTGAACCCGTATATCTAACATTTACAAAACACTTAAAATTGCTTTCAAGAAAGAACGTAACTCTTAATCTAGGGAAATATTTCAGCATTTCTTTACCTGATGTTTTGTAACTCATATGTTTTAAGGTTAGTGACCGTCTAACACAGCTTACCGTTGATAACAGTTTGTACCGAGTCAGTCTAACGCTTTTCGAGTAGATTAGATTTTTTAAAGAATACATATCCGCTAAAGTTACAAGAATTCTTAGAAGAGCAACCTTAAGCAGATCATGAAGTGAAGGCGTTTGTCGGACATTGTAAAGGTCAACTCTCTTGGAGGGCAGAACATATCAATCCGAACTAAGCGGTTTGTTTTAAAATAGGAAAGTAGCCTATAAATGTGTACCATAACAAGAGCTATAAAGTATTACATGAACCATTTTACATCTCGGGCATTATTTTGTAATCCTTAATAACATCTTAGTTTTTTTTTTCAAATAGCAGAATACAGTACCCCCCCCCCCCCACACACACACAAAAAATGGGTTCATTTAAGATCGATTTATAGAACACTGCTTAAAAATTGCGATCATTTTCGTATAACAGGTACAAGAGTCGTAGAGCATATTAAAGTGAGATGTTCCGCTTTCATGAAGCTTTAGCTCCTGTAATTAATATATCTTGAATGGCAACACACAACATCGTTCTGTTTCTAAGGAGTGCAAACAAGTTTTGCAGGGATTATACCGCGCAGTACGCACTCCAGGTGGAGTACAGCTCGGGTCCCGTACAACGCTGATTATTATAGCACGGAACGTATCGATCGTGTTATTTGGGGGGGGGAGGCTACTGTATCCCTAAAACACTTTTAAACAATGAGTGTCTATACAGCGCATTGTATTATCATTTGAAAGAACTAAAAATGCTAATATTCCAATCAAGGATTGCTGTAAACTGGTACGTATGTAGCCATGAGGAAGGAAGCAAAACGTTTCCTATTGTAGAAAATAGTATTTTCAAACAGGTGATACCCGAATTTTCTTGAATTTTTGAAGAGGGTCATTGTTCTCCCTTGCCCTTAATAAATTACGTCTATGCAATCAAGCACACAAACCAAAAAATAACATATCGAAAGGTCTTCCATTTACTCAGTTAGGCTACGGACAGAGAGACTGACTGACCGAAATCGTAAATAAACGCTGTTCAATTGTTTAAACGCAAGTTACAACGTTGGGAAACGCTAAGAAGAAAAGAACTTACGAAAAGAAGGTTTACAGCTTCTTCTATGAGTTGCTTCTTTTTGATGAAGAAGCAGTCATCCAGGACAGAGGGTTCTCCGTACAGCTCCACCTCAGTATTCCTGTGCTTGAGGCAGAACACCAAGGTCTGCAGTTCTGGCTTGTTCAGCCTGTTCAGAATTGTAGCCGCCTGCAACGAAGACAAACTTGTCACTGCACAGAACATGGCATAAGTCACATTAAGAAAAAAAATTGCAACTTCAATTCTAAACAAGTCAAGAAAATTTGTTGAAACTTTATTAACCCCTTGATGCGCGGTGGCACTTTATTTCAGCACTTTCACTACCATTCGCAAAAGAAATGTGGTTAAATGGTCCCAACGTTGAAAAAGTGCAGCCGTTGTCCTCGACAGCTAAGTGTGCTGTCAGAAAACACTTTTAGCTCTGCGGCGCTAGATGGGCGATTCCATCGACCGCCACGTTGTTGGTAGTTAGATGGATAGGTGGTAACGGCTGCATTTTCCCAGCGTTTTGCTCATCCATACAGAGGAAGTCTTCTACATGGATGTTAAAATGCTTGCTCTTAGAGTTGAAGTACATATTAACCCTTTAACGCGCAGTGTGTCCGCTCCGGGAACGCCAAACTGACGTTTTGACTGTTGCCAGTCACGAAGAATAGATCTGATTTCTATAAAACTAGTTGCGGGCGACATAGCTCCACGAGAATCCTTTACTTTTTAGTACGTCTTTCCCGCAAAAATACGATTATTTTTAACAGCACTGACATCTGCCGAAAAATGGAAGAACGCCAGAACAGCCGTATAGATTTGCCCAATGTTGAAAAAATCGCAGCCGTTGCCATCGCTCGACTTAACTACCAGCAAGATGGCGGACGATCGAAACGTTCATCGCGTGCCACAGATCTAGACCCTTTTTTGACGCAGCAGGCTGTGCCCGGCTGCCCTTTTTTCAGCATTGAGAAAGGGTTGCGCCTCAAAGTGTTAAAGCTGCTTCAGCGATGAGCGCCCCTTTTCCTGTCAAACTCCTTTCACTGTCTTTTCAGGAACGAAACATTACTCCCAAATCTTTCTTCATTCCGAGACGTTCCAGTGGTTAACCAGAGACGTTTCTTTCTCCTGCCACAGTGCATCCACAAAGATCATTTTCATTTTTTATATGTATATGTGTAAACAATCTTTCATTCGAATCGATTTTACAGAATGTCCCCGAAAGTTGGTAACACGCTTAAATTCTATATCTGTTAGAGATTATAAATTGAAAAACAAAATGTTCAAAATAAGGTAGTGAAACAGTTTACGTTCAGAAAAAAATTCTTCGTTCATTTTCAAAAAGATACGTTTTTAAACTTTTATACTATTCCTGTACCAAAAATTTCAAACTAGTAAAATATGTCCCATACACTAACCGGGGGACGTACAAAATTTGAGTACCATATCCTGAAAAGAGTCAGAAATATGAAGACACATATGATGACATTAATCTCTTTTCAATTCCCTCGAAAGGAAAAGAATTAGGTCGGGGGGAAATCGCGTTTACAGGGGTCCTACAAAAATTATGAATAAAAAAACACAGCTTTGCACACTTATTAAACCCTTGCATTCGAATTCTTGTAAAGTCCCTAATAATTTTATTTTAAAACTATCTTTGAAATGTTTTACGGTGAAAGGCTGAAATTTTCTACTCCACCTCAGTGCATTACCACATTTTGGTAGCTGGTGGTTGTTTTTTTTTTTTGGGGGGGGGGTGGTCGGATACAAATTAAGCGTCACTTTCTGAAAAATAATGAGAGGAATTATTTCTTTATGCAGTTCCCCCCCCCCCCCAACACACACACACTTTGCATAAATTTTTATGGTATTATGACGAAGTTAAACTTTCAACTAAGATTCCCGTTTCTTTTATTCAAGTATATTTTAACGTGGAAAATCAATCTTAAGAGTTCATTAGTTAACATATCTTCTACCCAACTCTTGGTATTTAGAAACAAAACAAGAAAACCTACACTGTTTCCTTTTAAACACCACAATACAAAAGTTTAGTTATGTTTTGAGTATAGCTACAGGTAAACAGTATTTCAAGATGTGAACATTGCACTACATTAGCCCTTTTCTTCAGGATAATAAATTAAAGTATATTTTTATGGATATAGTTTATTTAACAGTTCAGTAGCAACATGTTTAACGTCACTGTAAATGACGTGCAAACCAGTGGCGTAGGCAGAGGAGTACGTTCACTTCGGCCAACTAAAAACAAAGATAAAGGGCCGCAAAATTCGGAAGCGTAGAATAATGGGTGGCAAACTCAAGGACCTTACAAGGAGGAGAAGGGGGGGGGTAATCCTAGTACGCAGCTGGTACAGGTTAAAAGCCAAAGAATATTGCAGAGAATCACTGAAGATCATACAAATTGCATACACTTCTGATTAACTGTATGACTAATTCATAAAAATTGTATTACTTCCGATTAAAAAAGAAAACTTTGATAACTAGCAACATGAATTTAACAAAGTGTATTTAACGCCATTTTGATAAATAAGTGAACGTATAAAGCTATTTGTTTTTACTGTATAGAAAATTCTATTTTTAGAATTATTTTATAACAATAAGGTTGTTTATCTGTTAATTTAAAAAAATTTAAATTAGTGCATTCTGATAAGTATAACATTAAGAATTGAAAGTGAACTAGTTTTCCTGAAACGTTTCATTTATTTCTGGCAAGCCGATCAAGTGAAAACTTAAGTCATGTTAAGCACCGATTTAGGGCACGAGCTCTTCAAGTGAATGCAAACTTTTATTTAATATTCAAAATACATAATGCCATACAGGCACAAAGCGTAGAGGGTTGGATTTCCGAAAGCTCGAACTTTATTCTCTTAACGAAAAATAAGCATATCTCGTAGAGTTGAAATAACCTCCATAGCAGCTTTTCTTAAATTGTGTCTATGGACTTGAGATTTTCTAAGACTTTCGAAGCAGTAAGACAAAGTTTGAAGTATAAATACTATTGTTACCATGCATTTTTAAGTGGGAGAAATGTTTTGATGGAAAGAGGTGCAATGGTTACTTGAAAAACATTGAATATAAAGAGCTATCCCCATTCGAAAAAAAGCGTGAAGAAAATTCTACATTTATATTTATTGCTTTTTCAGTTAAACACTTCAACATAAATACTCATCTAGATCAATTTTAAAATAAAACGGAAGTTTTGTCTTCAAGTGTTTCAAATTGTGTGGTAGATTTAAATATTCCTCAGACCAAAGTTTTCGGATATTACTAAAGCATTTTCACTAAGAATCACAACTATTCAAAATAGTCTCGAATGTAAGTTTGATGGCCTGAGGTATACTCCACCTGGAGTGTGAACTGTGCTGCCCAAATGCTACATTCCTCTTTTAAGTCAGCAAGGCAAAAGTGTTATGATGACAAAAACAAGTTCTTGATAACGTATAAACTCCAAAATATTAGACTTGTACGTATTGGAAAACATCTTTCTAAATTGATTCACCCATTTCGCTTGGACGCTGCTTACTTCACACCATGTAAGCAGCAGAGATAATCTATGTATTTCCTTTAGATTAAATGAGATTTAAATTCGCCAACATCTATTTTCCTAAAATTTTCTTTCTCAATTAAAATATCATACAATATGATCAAAGTTCCTTCAGATACGTTTAATGTGCACCACAGTTAGAAGGAATCTGACTATCATTTTTAGTTCATCGCCTCAGTTTGTTGCTTGTGTCTATTACTCAGGGATATATTCGATTATTTCTTTAAATGTTGCCATTCGAAAGATATTACAGTAGGTAAAGCTTAATATAATCAGAACATTTTACCCGCGATTTACGAGTCTTTAACGTGTTGTACGAAGGCGATTCAATTTTTTCGCCGCGTTACACGAATCCCTCATATGAAACCGTGTTACAAGGGGGTCTAATTGTATAGTGATAAAATGAACGAATTAGCTTGAATAAAATCAAGGTGTAAACAAAAGCCTATGTTAATTTTAAGTCTAATGCCATGTTATGTATTGAAGGTGATTTAGTGAGAAATTAGGTGTAACGGTTCTCTGAAACATGTATTAATGGTATAAAGTTTGGGGGAGGGGGTGAGTCATAGAAAAAATTTTTTAGGCTTGAAGTACAGGCTAAGTGACTGGAGTTCAAGGAAAAAGTTGAAGGACACATGTGGAATGATTTTAGAAAATTTCAATAGTTTACCACTGTATTTTCTGGAAAGGGGAGAGCCTTGAAACGCCTGAAGTACATTTGGTCCACAGGATGTCATACTCAGGGCCTCACCCAAAATAGTCATTTATAGGAATTACTTCTGCGAGAGACAGACAAACGCGATTTTTCCTGGAGGACATTTATTCGTCAAATTCAGCAATATTAGTTTGGTCGAAGTGAAGTATGTATAAAATTCAAATGCAGATTGCCCGCAGAGTGTCAAGTATTTTAATTATTTCGTGCAAGCCAGCTAATGAGCTATAAAAGATATCTACACCATTTTAATAACGTTCATGCACTGAATATTTCGTAATATGTGTTAGTTTCATAAAAATCTATGCCTGTTTACGGCGAAAGTGCAGGCAGACAAACTAAAACAACTTCCCGTTAAAACACATCGATGTGTACATGTACTTCGTATATTTGCAAGAATAAGTAGCTTTAAATAAGACTTCATTTACTTGTACTTCCGTCTGATTATTCAAGGCATCCAATGCCAATTTGTCTTTTCATTAAAAAAATGAAATTAGAAAACTTAAATTTTTAGATTTTACTACAGTTCAATCGATTTTAAATTTAAGAGTTGAATACGAGCGGCAAGCGAATTTCATTCGGGGTTTGTAGCATTTAGAAGAAAGGAGGAACTTTTCCGTCGTTAAAAAAAAAAAAAAGTTTTATCCGAATTTTATCATGAAGCTTGGAGATAAAATTACTGATTGTTATTGAAAATTGAGAACTAATTGTTGCTTCAAAATTGAGGAATATTAGTGCATAAATTCAAACTGAAAGTTCACAAGCACATGGGAAAAAATTGGGAAGATTTCTATTTCTATATTTTACTTCTGCTCCCCCCCCCTTGTATAGATGGGCTTTATGTTAATTATTCTGAAGTAGAATTACTTTTTCTGTCCATTTAAAATCACCAACATTTGACATCTAGATGCTATTTCATATGCTCGAGACGGCAGTCGTTTATAAAAGGGTAATTTGCAGTTCTTTTTATATTACAAGGTGGGGGGGGGGCGGTGGCCTTGAGGTTTAACCCTTTGAGGCGCAACCCTTTCCCAATGCTGAAAAAAGGGCAGGCGTTGCCATCGCTCGACTTAACGACCAGCAAGATGGCGGACAATCGAAACGTTCATCGCGTGCCACAGATGTAGAGACCCTTTTTTGACGCAGCTGGCTGTGCCCAGCACAGCGGTAGTTAGTCGAGCGATTGCAACGGCTGCCCTTTTTTCAGCATTGGGCAATCTATCCAGCTGTTCTCGCGTTCTTCCATCTTTCGGCAGATGTCAGTGCTGTTAAAAATAATCGTGACATTTTTTTTACGGGAAACGACGTGCTAAAAAGTAAAGGATTCTCGTGGAGCTATGTCACCCGCCACTATTTTTATAGAAATCCAATCTATTCTTCGTGACTGGCAACAGTCAAAACGTCAGAGTTTGGCGTTCCCGGAGCGGACACACTGCGCGTTAAAGGTTTAACACTTGCCCCCCCCCCTCCCCGCTAATCACTTAAGGTAATAGTCACGGGCTCAATTTCCATTCAATCCCCTAGCTGTTTGATCATCCAAAGATTGTGCCATTCATTGGTTTTTGAAAAGAAAAAAAATGAACTTGTAATTAAATAGCAACCGAGAAAGCGGCAAAAGAGCCACAAACCTCTTAACTCAGCCTCAAGTTAACTATGAGTAATGGGATAAAATTTTATTTATAGTGTCAGATACAGAAAAGTTTCACAGTAAGGGAAATAAGACGTATATTTGATATCTGTCACACTTTAAAAACCTAATACTGAACCCATTTCTAACCTGTACGTTCTCACGATTTAACTCAATTCTAAACCCTTCCGTCCGAGCCCAGAGGTGGGCTTCGGTTCCGGCAGAACACTGGATGTCCAGCTTTCAAAATTAATTTAGTGATGAGAGCGAACAGGTTAAACACTGGTTTAGGTGATGGGTTTACAGACATTCCCCAGCAACACAAAAATGTTTCATTATGAACTTTCAATGTCGTTTCCACATGATTTTGTTCAGTTTTCTCCAACATTTTTTCAGCATGGCCATTGATATAATATTGAAACAACATTGTGAAATCACAGGAGGAAAACAAATAAACAAGAATTTTATTTCTTTCATGCAAAATTATTAAAGTCACATGGAAATTTACGAAAAACTATATTGTTGATAATTATCTACTTGAAAACATCAATTTTATTTTTTGTAAATTTCCGTATGATTTTAATAATTTTCCATAAAAGAAATAAAATTTTGTTTTTTTATTTGCTTTCCTCTTGTGATTTCGCAATGTTGTTTCAATATTATATCAATGTCCATGCTGAAAAAATGTGGAGAAAACTGAACAAAATCATGTGGAAACGACATTGAAAGTTCACATTGAAACATCTTGTATGTTAGCATTTCACATTTAAACCACATTGAAACAACATTGTTGTGTTGCTTGGGTTATGCCCACAACCAGGGGCGTAGCCAGGGGGGGAGGGATATCGGGATATACCCCCCCCCCCGAAATTTTCGGATTAGTGATGAAGTTCCGTCTATATATCACACATATAAGTTCATATCCCCCCCCCCGAAAAATTTTCCTGGCTACGCGCCTGCCCACAACTGAGGATACAAACACTACCAATACTATCGTACCGGGCTAATGACCTTCCTAGTAGCAAGATAGAAAAACAATTTTTCTTGGAAAATTAATGATATTTTTATTCCACTTTTTAATTGAAACGCTAATCTCTCATCAAAAGAAAAATTGTTTTGAAGAGAAGTCATTTAATCAAGTGTGAAAGTGTTAAATGTCCTCAAAGAGGGGGGAGGTGATTGTCCCATCACCCCCCCATCGCCCGGATCCGTGACTACAGAGTTCGGCAATATCGCAAATAAAGGTATTTGATGTATATTTAAAGTACATGTCCGTTTTAGATCTTGTTACCGTAAACTTTTTCAAAACACCACTTCAGAAAAATCAGTGGATAGTTTTTTTCTTATTAACAATTTTAATAAAACTGCTGAAGATGGCGAAACTAGCCTACACTCAAAAGCCCAAAACTTTCACTTTCCGATCATGTACCATGTAAGGAAAGCTTTGTAATCACGCAAAAATTAGTCTTTTGAGGTCTTTCGATTTCATTTATGCAGTTTTTACGGCGATGGATATAAGTATGTAGGTGCGAGTGAACAACACAGCTCCTAAACTGTTCATCTGAGCTCCCATTTAGTATGCTCTTCGCCCACCTTTCTCGCGTCCCCACTTACATACACATCTCTCGTAAAATAGCATAAATGAATTTAAAAGACCTCAGAACGTGTCAATACATAAAAATCTCAGTCTAGTTTATCTCATGATTACAACACCTTACATTTCCTCACATCGTACATGTTCGGAAAGTAAAAATAATTCAATTATGGCAAAACGTAATTCTTAGTTTGTGGAACTATTTTTTCAGAAAAAACCCGGAATTACAACACCCAACACTTTGCTGCAGATAAACAACTGAAATCCAGACCCGTTTAAAGCAAAGGCCAACATTTATCGCAATGAGTTAGAACTTAACATTTCAAAGTGTTTTTTCTTAATTTCTATTCACGTGGGAACAATCTAATGTGGTAAAACAATTTCGCTTACTTTATTGCGGCGTGCAAGAGTCTCAGCGTCTTGAGCATCAACTAGCATTTTTATAATACAAAGTAGTCTGGAAAAATCCGAAAAAGATATACATTCCGAGTTCAGTTTGCTCCTTATATAAACTATCATGTCTGTCAATGCGCATGCTCGATACTAACAGTATCTAGAATCGATAACTTCTTTCATCGTCTGCACTTAATCAAATATTTTAAAATAATTCGCATTCGAAAACACAGCCTGCAAATCCATTTGGTTAGCCGGATGTCAAAGTGTGGCCACAGTGGATGTCAAAGCCATGTCGTCGTTCAACAGGCTTCCAGTTACTCACGATGACTCAATACTGATCCAAGTTTCAAGGAACGGTTATGAGCACGTTCTCTGCCGACCACACCAGATAGCCACGAGTGTATTCTACATTTCTAATAGCAGTTTTGTGGATAACTAATTAATTCTTCAAATACTTCAATTAAAAAAGAAATGTGTGAAACTTTTATTATTCACAATATGAATAATTTACTATTGAAAACTACATTTGATATGAGAAATTGATGTCAGAAATTTGACTTGTACTCTAATCCGGCAGCGTACGTGTTTTAAACAGGCGATAAGCATCGCTATGCATTTATGGGTTATACTTTTTCCGTCTGCGAAATAAGTATGCATTTGTTGAGCGGTTCTCAACCTTTTAACGTCACCCGCCCCCCAACACTAACTTACGGTGGCACCCCCCCCCTTCACATTTTTCAACATACATTCAGTTTTTTAATCTTTAACAGTGAACATTGACTCGAATTTTCTTCAAAATAATGTTATCAGTAAAGTTTGAATTAACATTTTATACGAAAACGGATATATTTTTGAGTAAAAATGAGAATAAATAAGATGATTTTTTAAAAACATGCATCACTGCTTGCTCTTTGGTTTTTATCGCTCCCCCCCCTGCAAACGTTCTGTTCCCCTCCCCTTTGGGGGGCGCGTCCCACAGGTTGAGAAACACTGCATTAGCTAATTTTCAGACTCATGAAAAATCAAAGGCAGTTTAATATCTTTTTAGACCCAAAATAACTCTTTAGGAATGTTTTTTGAAGCAGGCTTCCTTATTTAGCCCAATCCGGGGATAACCACAATGGGCATTAGGTAGTCGTAATTGAAGCCTGCCCTAATAATTTAACCCTTTGTTAGGCCCGTGGACTTAGGCACCTTAGCTCAAAAAAGCATTGGATCACAAGTCACATTTCCTATGATAGTTTCTTATTTAAAATATCGTTCTCCACAAAAGTGAATGATGCCATCTATAAACGGTTCATAAGAGGTCTTAATTTGCAAAAATTCCGAACTTATGAAACATTGTTTTAAAATGTTTTTAAATATTTGAGATACTCGAGAGAATTTTTTTCCATATTTCATTAAAAAAAAACACTTTAAAAATATCGGACGATTTTAAGACAGTATTTCAAAACTGCGAAATTGTAACAAATGCAGGATTCGTACGAATCCTGCTTATCATAGGGAGTTTGTGCAAACCGGTTTCATTCGCGGTAACGCTAACGTTAAATGAAATTGGATAATATAGCGCATGCGCGGGTATAAAATCCGAAACGTGGTTGGCCAAAATACTCTGTATAGCGGATAGTGTTATCGTTAACGTAGGAAGAAACGGTATGCACGGACTCCTTAATAATAACATTTCGTTCTAATTTTGCATTTTTTCAAAAATTATTAACTACCGTAAAATACGGCAGAAGCCCCCTTCTAACAAAGCCCTTCCCCCTGCTTTTCTAGTGCATTTCGTTTGCTCTTTAAATACCGAATAAACGCCCCCTAGCCTCACCATGGCACATAGGTTATATCACTGAAAATGGTAGACGGTCGAAGTGTGAAGGTCCCGGGTTCGGGTCTCATCGCGCGGCTGTCGACCTAGCCGTTCGGAGTTTTCCATGGTTTTTTTTTCCGAAACTAGCGTAAATACGGTTTAGCACCCCTTAACATGACCCCCACGGAGGGCACCCCCCCGCCGTTGTCTTGTCCTTCTGACGTGGATTTATAAGCGGGCTGCCGGTCAAGCGCACAAATCCGAAATACATGTTCACAAACAAACAAACAAATAAACGCCCCCTCAAGGTGAATTCATACAGGCCGAACACTTGCAGCGGCTAAGCGAGGGGTCGTAGGTTCGATTCTCACTCGTACCCTCTCTGTAGAAATTGCCTTTCTCTGCTTTAGTAAAAAAATTTCATTGTGACACGATAGATGACACCCATGAAATCACGCCATATGCTCGCAAAGTGTGACGTCAGAACAATGCTCTACGCTTTGCTTCGCTGAGTGACGTCATTGCGGCGTCTAAGTGGTGCGGAAACAGCAGTACGAATCCAGCTACAATTGAAGATAGAGAGGGCGCTTGAACGGTATATTTGTCCGATTTTAACGTCTATACGCCCACTACCGTTTATCCGCCCCCATAGATCGGGATTTTCCTTGACGATTGGGGGGGGGGTGCTTTTCCGGTATTTTACGGTAGTTAGTAATTTGTAATTTAAAAAAGTAAAATGGGAATTTCTGCTATTACTGGTATGGTATAATTTTTTGAGAGAGGGTACCTGGTATACTATTCTTAGTGCATGCTTCCAATGGAGGGTTAATAATTATTATTCTCTTTGCTTTATTGTTATTGAGTATCTCCCTTCTTCACACGAAAGTAAAGATCACTTTTCTAAAAAAAAAAATAACCCATTTTAAGGTCGTGCTAAAATATACCCTACTGTCTGATGGCTATCATAAACCTCTTATTCCCCAAAAATTGACGCGCTTGCTAGCACGTCATCACGGACTACATCAAGGGTTAGTAAAAAGAGGTGTTCATCACAGGCGCGTAGCCAGGAAATTTTTCCTGGGGGGATATGCACCTGGAAATTTTTTCGGGGGGGGGGGGATATGAACTTATATGTGTACAAATAGACGGAATTTCATCACTAATCCAAAAATTTCAGGGGGGGGATATATCCCGATATCCCCCCTGGCTACGCCCCTGGTTCATCACACCAAACACTGAAATCAGTTCCAGATCCAGAGTCTGATCTAACACGCCAAATGGGATCCTTCAAGAATTAAGGGGATCGACATCCAAATTAGTGCTCATGCATGCACTGTGAAGTTCAGAAATGTTCTCACAGCAAATCATGATCTCGCCGACATATTTATTTACTGTACTACTCGCTTTGGAATTAAGCATGGCGAACAGCGACTTTGAAGATCTGAAAAATTCGGAAACATTGGAATGCACCTCAAATGATGTAAAAGATGTATATGTCCGAATAGATCAAATGATTTAGACGATGTGGATGAAGTTGATTTCAAACGTCGGCATAGTTTAAATGAAAGCTCAGTGGAAATACTAATTGAAACTCAGTGGACTCTGATTATATAGATTTAATACCCCTTGGGCCGTTCTTTTACTTACTTGTGACTGGCTTTTGAAATCAATTTCAACAGACTTCCACGAATACAGTTTTTTGCCTGTTTGTGACGGCATTCGCTGTCTTATTATTTGCGATTTCTTCATATTTATCCACACAAGCCAGTAACAATTCAATTTCATACTGAGTAAATGTCTTCTTTGCGTGGTAGAAGTAGAACATATTTCAATCAGCCGAAGCATTAGAAAAAGAAAAAAGAACAGTCCGTGAGATTGGATCTCTTCACTGTTGCCAAGAGAAAAACTCTAATTCATATGACAAATCGCAGGCAAGCTTACAAAAGACAGTGGCAGTTTATGGATTAAACTGACTCGTGCGCAAATGTTTCAGAACAGACCATTTGCGGTTAATCCGGGTGGTAATCCTGCTACTTGATTCTCGTGCTGCCACCTAGTTGGTAAGTACGTGCGCAAATTAGATTTGGCTTATAAACGTTTCTTTGGTACGTATTTTCAAAAAATGCTTGCATAATTATTTGGAAAATGAGTACAAGAATCATCGTTTTAAATGACACATTTTTGCGTTTAATTGAGTGTTGAAGCAACAGACAGTAAGACAACTATGATTTTGTAAATAATTGGTTTATTGTCCTGCAAAATTATATATTTGTTTAATGATTATTTAATGCTTTAATTTTCACGCCAGAAGACCAGATTCAGAACTCTTAGCGGAAACCATCGATATAGAAGAACAACTGAATTCGTTTCTCCAACACTGAAAAAGTGCAGCTGATGTCATCGCGCGAGTTAACTCTCGTCAACATGACGATCAGTGGAATCGCCATTCGCTTGCCACAGAGAGACGAAGAACTTTTTTTTTTTTTTTTTTGGCCATACAGCAGCTGGCCGTATGATCGCACAGCCAAATTGCTGGCTTGTCGACCTTTAACAAACAGCTTGATCTAGTTTAGAAAACCAAAAAAAGAAGCAAAGTCCTTTCTACATTCTTTCATTTCCGGCCTGAATTATGTACTGTGTTCAGCAGGGCCGAATTTATGGAAGGGCACCAGGGCTGCAGCCTCCATACCTCTGCAGGAGAGAGGCCTGTAGAATAAACATTTTAACGGAAAATTTCCTGCGGAGTACCGATTAATTAAAGAAAATTTTCAGAAACTTTATCTCAAAAAGGATTTAGATGCAACTCATCTGTTTCTTTGTTCAGATATAGCATACTTATAGCACCCAGCAGCAATTGTAAGCCATACGGACTTCACATACATTAAGATTGCGATACCAGGGAAGAAGTAGCTATCATTTTTTTCGCAAATAAAATCTGCTTCCACTTTATCTCCAAATATTACTTGACTTCAATTGAAAAAAAATCTGGAGTGACTCCACTCGACTTTCCGAACACTTACGATTAAGATCATTACCAGCATTTAAATAAATTTGAATCGATGAATAATTCAAACATATATACCAAATTGAGGCTCAATCGAATGCGCCGTTTAAACGCTAACTTACTTTCAAGAATTTCTCCCCATAGGCCATAATGTAAAAGAAATCTCTTTCGTAGCCCTGTAGAAAAACTAGAAGTCCTATACATATCCAAATCAATACGGGTCTTGTGATGGTGGTTTATAACATGTACACCCAATTTGAGCTCAATCGAATGCATCGTTTAAACGCTAGCGCACTTTCAAGAATTTCTCCCCATAGGCCATAATGTAAAAAAAATCTTTGTCATAGACCTGTAGAAAAACTATAAGTTCTATACACATCAAAATCAATACCGGTTTTACAATGGTGGTTTATAACATGTATACCCAATTGGAGCTCAATCGAATTAAACGATAGCTCACTTTCAAGAATTTCTCCCCATAGGCCATATTGTAAAAGAAATCTTTGTCGTAGCCCTGTAGAAAAACTATAAGTCCTATACACATTAAAATCAATACCGGTCTTGCGACGGTGGTTTATAACATATATACCCAATATGAGCTCAATCGAATGCCCCATTCAGGAGCTATCGTGTTCACTCACATACACACAAACACACACACACACACACACGCGCGCACGCACGCACACACACACACACACACACACACACACACACACATCTCGTAAAAATAGCATAAATGAATTCAGAAGACCTCAAAACGTGTGAATACACCAAAATCTCGAATTCGAATTTTTTCATGATTATAATACTTTCCTTACATAGTACATGTTCGGAAAGTAAAAATAAATAATTGGCAACCATGGAAGAAATTAATGAATATATAAGGTAACTATTAACACGATAGAGCCGTATGTGCTGGGAGAGTTGGCTATGAAAAATTTGGTAACGCAGTAAAGCTAAAATACATTGGGGGAGGGGGGAGGCAAACACAAGAGCAAAATTTGTCTTAAGCAACAGAAGAAAATGTCTAAATAAATTTTATTATGTAGAGTGTATTAAAGAGGCAGAAGTGTAATTTTTAATTAAAATGACTGAATAAAAAATATTTTCAGTTTTTATAAATTTATCACACTTTTTTTTAACATAACTTAGAGTGACAAGTGAACAAAATACAGTAAAATGCTGACAATCATTGATTCATCGCGAAAAAATTGTCATGGATTGTCAGTTATCGTTCCTCAGACGGCTGCAATTTATGAGAAATGCTGCATTTCTACTACTTTGCTTTAGGAATTTAGGTTATTTAAAGAAATTTAGGGTTGAATTAGCGTATGTTTTGTTCAAGTCAACCCTGCCTATGGGGGCAAGGGGAATGCTTTTAGCGGAGGACATATTACGAACTCTAACGTATATTCACGTTACGTCTTGAGAAAAATCGCCCGAAACTCCACACCTTTATATCAACAGCCGCGCGGTACGCCAGGACCGTGGACCTACACAATTCATCCATCTGAATTGTTTTTAAGACAAACCTACAAGAGGGGTATCTGCCTGAGAGGTTATACTTGAAATTAGGAACTTTTTAAGGGGTTCTAACGCGTACTCACGTTACATATAGAGAAAGCCGACCCAAACTCTGGACCATCAGATCGACAGCCACGCGGCACGGCAGAACCCTGAAATTCCACAGTCCAACAATCTACCAAGGTCACAAACAACAATCTACCATCTTATCTACTCGACCAAGGTGGGGACCGAATTAGCATTTCCATCTGAGTCAGGCAATCTGAAGTAATGAAATGAATCATTTTGTGTCATAGGTGCATGAGATTTAAAATGTCCTACGTCCAAGACATCCCCGAATCAGGCAGATAGTTCTCGTGTAGCTTGACCTTAAAAACCAAATACCAGTCCCATTGGATGTTTTGATGTTGCTGTGATTATGGCAACGCTACGCTAGGGCGATCTGCCAAGGATGGGGGTGCCTTGGTAGGAGGACATTCTAAGGGGTTCTAAAGCGTATTCACGTTATATCTGGGGAGAATCTTCCAAAACTCCAGACCATTAGATACACATCCGCGCGATGCGACCCGCACCCGGGACCTTCACACTTTTGCCGTCTACCATTTTAAGTGGCTTGACCACTGGGATACGTCACTGTGCATATGAAAAAAGCCATAAATAAAGATTATTTATTTCCATAAATAAAGATCAAGTTCTATGTATTATGTCCGAAAAATCACAGAGAAGCCTAAAGATTTATTTCAGAATGTATCGTTCAAATTTCAGAATAGCGTTAAAAAAGACTTTTTTTTTTACTAGATGGCAGCACTAACATTTAATTGTCATTCGTAGTTCTTAAAGGATATAGGAGATGGCACACTACTCATTTTCTTAACACAGAAACCTGATGTAGTTGTATTGTGTTTTTAAGACAAACCTACACGAGGGGTATCTGCCTAGGATGGGGGGTGCCTTGGTAGGAGGACTTTCTAAGGGGTTCTAACGCGTATTCACGTTACATCTGGAGAAAACCTACCAAAACTCCAGGAGGTAAGTCTACCATTACACCCCTAACTTAATTATTTGTTTTAGAATGTACCTCCAGAAACGGACACATGATTTCATTTCAGATAAAAATGTGGAATAGTGTTTAACGGTGTTGATTTGTTTCACTATACGTTTGTCCTACCAACACAATAAATATTGGAAGAATATAACGTAATATGAAAATGATATTCATATGCACCAAATGATGTAGACCATTGAAAATGATGTGGGTAGCTTTTGGAGTTCCTGTACAGGATCACACAAATCACAAGCGGGTCAAAATACATTAGATTCCAAGGCCGTAGCCTAGAGAGGGGGGGGGGACGAGGTCAGAGGCTTTGAGCTGTCCCTCCTCCCCCAAAATTTTAATCAATGCATTATTTTAGGGTCATGTAACTCCTCACATCATTTGCGAAATGTTGGAGCTGAATGGCTTGGTCGCAGTGGACCGGTTTGTTGGCCACCGTGTTCACCGGATTTATTTCCAGTCGACTTCTTTGTATGGGGTTGATGGAAAACAGGATGTAAAAAAATGAATGCCACCGGTAAAGTTTATTTTGAGTGAGCTATCGTAAAGAACGTGAATGGGACACAAAGCGTTCGTTTGCGGCCATGCTTTCCTATCTGAAATAGTCTTTTTTTTACTTCCTTGTACGTAGTATAAGAAAGTAATGTGATCCCGAAAAATTTTGGGGGCCAAATTTCGACAAAAAAACCGATTTTGACTACCTCTAAATTTAATTTAAAAAATTTTTTCGATGCATCCTATCGTAGGCTAGCATGCACGATCATATTAACGCGTCTGCAACTCATTTTGACCAGCGGCGAGTCTGCTGTGGCCAGTTTTTCCATGCCGTCTGTACGTACGTACGTACGTATGTATGTAACTCGCATATCTCAAAAACTATTGGTCGTAGAATGTTGAGATTTGATATTTAGGATTGTTCTATGATCTAGTTGTGCACCTCCCCTTTTGGTGGCAATCGAATGGATAGTTTATGTACAGGACCGCCCAAAAGATTCGAAATACATTACGCTCTATGGGCCGAAATTCATTAAACTCGCCTAACTCAAAAGCTATTAGGCGTAGAATGTCGAAACTTCATATTTTGGATAGTTGTAACATCTAGTTGTGCACCTCTCCTTTTGGTTCCATTCGACTGGATAGTTTATCTACAGGACTGCCCAAAACATTCGAAATACATTACGCTCAATGGGCCGAAACTCATTAAACTCGCATATCTCAAAAACTATTAGGCGTAGAATGTTGAAACTTTATATTTAGGATTGCTGTAACATCTAGTTGTGCACCTCCCCTTTCGATTCCATTCGACTGGATAGTTTATCTACAGAACCGCCCAAAAGATTCGAAATACATTACGCTCTATGGGCCGAAATTCATCAAAGCGTTTTTTAGAGGTATTGGGCTATTTCAAACGACTCAGAAGTGATGTATGCTGTAAAGAGTTAGAAAATGAATTTCTCCATTAAAAAAAGTGTCTTTATCATTTGTAGTTCTGCTACAGGAACACTCAAAAGATTTCCAATACATTACGGTCAATGGCAATTTTAGGGGCATTCATCCATTTCAAGCACAATACCGTCCTACCACATAAGTTAGGTAATGGTCCGACCACGGTCACGTGCCTCCCTCAAGAACTATGCCAAAAGTCGCCAAGCTTGGCGACTTTTGGTGTACGTGTGTGCATATTTAACTCTCAAATCTCAAAAACTATTATGAAATTTCATATATAAGAATGTTGTAACATCTAGTTGTGTATCTCGATTTTTGGTTCCAATCTACTGGAGAGTTTATTTACAGGACCACCGAAAAGAATTTTAGTACTTTAATGTCTATGGACATCTTCAATATAATACAACTGTAGACAGTCATTGTTTGGTACATGCCCAAAAACTCGCCGTCTGTCCTCGACCTTGGCGAGTTTTGGCGAAATATCGCCAAATTTGGCGATAGTCAGTCATTTGGTCCATGCCCAAAGTATCGCCATTTGTCATCGTTCTTGGCGAGTTTTGGCGAAATATCGCCAAATTTGGCGATAATCTGTCATTGTTTGGTTCATGCTTAAAATCTCGCCAAATTTCGTCGACATTGACGAGTTTCGCCGAAATATCGCCAAATTTGGCGCCAAAAATTATTTCGTATTTTGTATAACACTAAAACTTTAACCCGTAGATTTTTGAACTTTTGTATTTAGAACTATTGTAATATCTAACTGTTTTCCATATCTTTTTTGACAGCAATCGACTGAGAATTTATTTACAGGGTGAGCCAAATGACTTTAAATACATTGAGGTGTATGGATGCATTCAATTCATTGAAAGTCTGTGGTCAATGACTACTTTGGCTATCCCCAAAATCTCGCAGACTATCTCAAGTTTGTCGGCTTTTGGTGAAATATCGCCAAATAAAGTGTCAGAAGGAAATATTTCAAATTGAACTCAGCTTGGCGATATCGAAATATTTGTCTAGAAATCGCTAAACCTTACTATTATTGATATTTTATCTCTTTCAAACAAATAAGTTTAGAGGAAGTGCGTCGAAAATATTTTTGATCTAATGGACGTGCAAGGAAGTCATGTGTTGGACACATCAGATTTTTTACTTCCTTGTACGTAGTATAAGGAAGTAATGTGATCCCGAAAAATTTTGGGGGCCAAATTTCGACAAAAAAACCGATTTTGACTACCTCTAAATTTAATTTTAAAAATTTTTTTCGATGCATCTCATCGTAGGCTAGCATGCACGATCATATTAACGCGTCTGCAACTCATTTTGACCAGCGGCGAGTCTATTGTGGCCAGTTTTTCCATGCCGTCTGTACGTACGTACGTACGTATGTATGTAACTCGCATATCTCAAAAACTATTGGTCGTAGAATGTTGAGATTTGATATTTAGGATTGTTCTATGATCTAGTTGTGCACCTCCCCTTTTGGTGGCAATCGAATGGATAGTTTATGTACAGGACCGCCCAAAAGATTCGAAATACATTACGCTCTATGGGCCGAAATTCATTAAACTCGCCTAACTCAAAAGCTATTAGGCGTAGAATGTCGAAACTTCATATTTTGGATAGTTGTAACATCTAGTTGTGCACTCCCTTTGGTTCATTCGACTGGATAGTTTATCTACAGGACTGCCCAAAACATTCGAAATACATTACGCTCAATGGCCGAAACTCATTAAACTCGCATATCTCAAAACTATTAGCGTAGAATGTGAAACTTTATATTTAGGATTGCTGTAACATCTAGTTGTGCACCTCCCCTTTCGATTCCATTCGACTGGATAGTTTATCTACAGAACCGCCCAAAAGATTCGAAATACATTACGCTCTATGGGCCGAAATTCATCAAAGCGTTTTTTAGAGGTATTGGGCTATTTCAAACGACTCAGAAGTGATGTATGCTGTAAAGAGTTAGAAAATGAATTTCTCCATTAAAAAAAGTGTCTTTATCATTTGTAGTTCTGCTACAGGAACACTCAAAAGATTTCCAATACATTACGGTCAATGGCAATTTTAGGGGCATTCATCCATTTCAAGCACAATACCGTCCTACCACATAAGTTAGGTAATGGTCCGACCACGGTCACGTGCCTCCCTCAAGAACTATGCCAAAAGTCGCCAAGCTTGGCGACTTTTGGTGTACGTGTGTGCATATTTAACTCTCAAATCTCAAAAACTATTATGAAATTTCATATATAAGAATGTTGTAACATCTAGTTGTGCATCTCGATTTTTGGTTCCAATCTACTGGAGAGTTTATTTACAGGACCACCGAAAAGAATTTCAGTACTTTAATGTCTATGGACATCTTCAATATAATACAACTGTAGACAGTCATTGTTTGGTACATGCCCAAAATCTCGCCGTCTGTCCTCGACCTTGGCGAGTTTTGGCGAAATATCGCCAAATTTGGCGATAGTCAGTCATTTGGTCCATGCCCAAAGTATCGCCATTTGTCATCGTTCTTGGCGAGTTTTGGCGAAATATCGCCAAATTTGGCGATAATCTGTCATTGTTTGGTTCATGCTTAAAATCTCGCCAAATTTCGTCGACATTGACGAGTTTCGCCGAAATATCGCCAAATTTGGCGCCAAAAATTATTTCGTATTTTGTATAACACTAAAACTTTAACCCGTAGATTTTTGAACTTTTGTATTTAGAACTATTGTAATATCTAACTGTTTTCCATATCTTTTTTGACAGCAATCGACTGAGAATTTATTTACAGGGTGAGCCAAATGACTTTAAATACATTGAGGTGTATGGATGCATTCAATTCATTGAAAGTCTGTGGTCAATGACTACTTTGGCTATCCCCAAAATCTCGCAGACTATCTCAAGTTTGTCGGCTTTTGGTGAAATATCGCCAAATAAAGTGTTTTTTACTATTCCCTACCTCCCTACCCAATATGGATGATTAATTTTGAATCACCCTGTTTACTGCATGATATGATTTTAATGAGAAACAATAACTCATCTGAGAAACAACTATCGAAACTTGTACTAAAACTCAAATACTTTTTTGAGAGAGAACGTATACAGAAGATTCTTAGAAATCCCTAACATGACCTCTTTCCACTTTATGTGAGGGACACACAGCTGTTCACCTTACCTCTTTGACTCCTCCTACTGCTTTCCTATAGGCTCTGGTAATTTATTCTGGAGTCACAGAGTTCGAAGCAAATCTTTTTCCGCCTTCCTTCTCATACTAAAGACGGTAATTAGCGCTGACCAAAACTGGTCACCTGTCGAAACATCTGTTATAACTCAATGTAGTTTACATGCGTTGTTTCTTATGTTGCTGAATCTACTGTGTATAGTGCCAAATATTGGCGTGGTTGTCAATCTAAAGGCCTGTGGTTTTGAGAGGTTTTCTCCAGATGTACAGCGAATGCGAAATCTGTGAAATGATTTAGAACCACTTAAAATGTCATCTGTTTAAGACATCCCACCTTAAGCAGATAGCCCTAGTTTATCTTGGTCTTAAGCATAAACAAATAGAATGCCAAATGTTGAGTGTTTAAGATTTTTGCTAAACTCACAGAGGTTTATCATTTTAGAGAATGCAAAGTGGATAGTATAATGAAGATCAGTTTTAAATAGAACGTAGTAGAATTTTCTTTTGTTCACAGTTATATGAATTTTTAAAAGAATAACCTTTGGTGCAGACAAAAACTATTCAAACAGCTATTCAGATAACTAAAAGAGAGATAAATTTATTTTGACCAAACTGATTACAATAAACTCATAATACAAAAAAAGTACTTATTAGACTGATACGTGTGAAAAAATACAATAGCTAGAGGTGCCTAAGAGGAAGTGATTTCTGGAATACTCCATAACCTGCTGGAAAGAGCTCGAATGATGAATATTTAGTCTTAGCCTACTCCTTTTTAACGACTAACTAATCTTTCATGTATCCAAGATGAATTTTTAAGGCATCAAACGAATAAAATACATTCAGTAACCTGACACAATGTCTTCTGCAATGGTTCTCGTTTTAGGATATTGTTGGTCATCGAGCACTGAGATATTTCCTGATGGTACCAACTCGCATATAGCTATATCGTCTGAAGGCTTGACCTGGTGCAAAGTGTACCGAAGAAGACCCTCATAGAAGTCTTTATTTCAAAGTCTTTCGGAGGAATACAGTTTTTCTCAGGGGCAGGATGCTGTACGTTCTTCTTGAAGGCGACTTGCAGAATACTTGTCTTCATTGCGTTATGATTTTAATTGGTGGTTTCTAGCTTCCTGGAAAATTCGGGCAATTTTCTACACAATGCTCTTTGCGAAGGTGGCAGAACTTTTGTTTTCGTTGGTTGAGGATTTTATAGAACTGTGCTTACTGTTTCATTGTGTTCAATGTCTTAGTTTCTTGATGTTTCTTGGGTAATTTCTTGCTTCACAGAAAAGTGGCACTATGTTCTACGTCTTTATGTAAGGCTGCTGGATGAACTTCAAGTATTTCGTTGATTAAAATTTTATGTGGTTCCTTTTACTTGTGGAAATGCCTTTGCTGCTCTCACTCACTTTTGCTTTATTTCTTGATCGCACTTTATTCTACATCTTTGTGTTATTTTGACACAATCGTTTTCCTTAGGAAGTCGGCACTTTAATGAAATTGCGTTTACTGTTTCACAGTGTTCAGTGGCTTTATAGGATTCAGTGTAACATTGTTTGCTCTATATTGGTTGAATTTTACGTTCTTGTGTTAACCGACTCTGAATATTTTTGTGCGATTTGAAGTTCAGTTCAAAACTGTATGAGTATCCTTAGAACCCTGTTGCTTCTTGTGTTTACAGAAAAGACACTAATCGACCAGCATATTCTGTCTCGATGTCGTCAGAGTGTTCGACCTAATTCCAAGTTCTAAGAATGATGACCATCATGCATGTCTTTCAATTGTATTTGGGTGGCAGTCTTTTCGGGAAACGCAGACATTCTCTGACTGGCAGAATGCCTTACGTCTTTATTGAAGGCTGCTTGCAAAATATTTGTCTTCATTGGATGACTATTTTATATGGTTCCTACTGGTGTTCGTGGAAGTTTTTATGAAGTTTCTTCCACGATGATCTACATGTGCAGGTGGTGGCAGAACTTCTGTCTTCGTTGGTTAAGGAGTTTAGAACATGGTTTCTTCTATTTCACTGTGTTCAGATGCTTTAGTGTCTTGATACTTTTTTATCTAATTTCTTGTTTCATTGAAAAGCCGCGCTACGTTCTACGTCTTTAAGTAAGCTTTCGTTAGAGTTTTATGTGGGTCTTTCACTTTCAGAAATACATTTGATGTTCCTGCACCTTTTCGTTTCATTTTTTTTTTATTTTTCAGAATCGCAGTTTATTGACATCTTCATTCAGCATTTTGGTAGAATCTTTGTCTTAGGTGCTTGGACCTTTATGAAATTGCTTTTACTATTTCACATTGTTGAGTGGTTTAGGTTCTATATGCTTTTTAGTAATTGTCTACGTAGGTTGAATATAGTGCAGTTGCATTCACTGACTTCGGAGATTTTTGAGCGATTTTTCTGACGTCTATTTGTCGATTTCCTGTGCACCTTCTACTTTTGTCAGGATGCCCTTGTCAAATTATTGTCCAGGGTTAAAATCTATTTTCACGTGCTCTGTTTGCTAGAAGTTTGACTTTGAAAATCCAGTCGTATCTATGGTGAGGTGAATCTGAGAGTAATAATTTACGTACAAAATCAACTCGGAGAACCTTTTATGGGAAAAATAATTTTGTTCCTTTTCTTTTGAATGAATAAATGTTTCCAAGAAATTTATGCTTCATATGAAGGAGATTATTCAGCTTGATAATTCAATCCGAAATTTAAAGGTATAGGTAAGATTAGCTGAAATAAATAGCAATTATATTGACCACTGCATTTACTTAAATCGTGCTACAGTTGTTTTATGAATTCACTTCAACATGAAATACCGCATGAATTGCACATTCTTAAATTTGTTTTCCTATTTTATAAAATACTGCTACGAATTTTTGGGGTAACTCGCTTTTCTGGGGATTAAACTAGTTTAAAATTCATATTCGAGTCAAATAATTAAATTTTCCATTTTGCCGCATCAAAATCGGTTAACCAAAACGTCAGATATGGGTCCGTTCGATAATTCATCGGTTGGTTATGCACCGGTGCTACCGGTTGCGGTCATTCTTTGGTTACGTGACGTCACGATCGTCAACCGGTTTCGGTCATCCCAACCACATCCGATGCCAAGCCAAGAAAACATAAATAAAATTGGCAAGACTTCTCTAACTACTGGAGAACGTACATAAAATTGGCAAGCTTCTGTAACTCTGGAATAACCATCTCGCTACTGACCGGTCAAACGTTCTTCGAACGCGGTTATACTCTAATCTGATAAAGGCTAAAATTTCCCCCCACTGAACTCCAGTTTTTGCCGCAGTACACTCATCTGCTAACTATAAAACACACATGCATAGATCACAAGCTATTTTTCCCTTTAAAAACTTAAAAAGTGCTTAGTGCTGATCTTCAAATCTCTTTTTTGAAGCCTAAAACTAGTGTAAAAAGAGTATTTGGTCTGTTACAATGAGGCAGTATTGAACATGATAACCTCGCTTCACGGTTCTCAGGTCCTCCAGTGCTCCTCAATCTTTTTATCGCCGAGGCCCGGTCAACGTTTCGTAATTTTACCGCAGCCAGCTGAGGGGGATCCCGTTACTTGTTTATATTTTAGATTGCTTTGATATAATAATTTTAATTTAATTGTATTTAATAAATACCCCCTCAAAAAATAAAATACAGTTGCAAAAGAAGAAAAATAGAATATAAAGACGATTAACTTTTTAACTTATCAGAACGTTCAATCAATGAGAACCCTGAGCTTGTTCCTTTGCCGCGAGTCGATTCCATGTGGGGGGGTAATAGGGGGCGACGATACCTGGAGTGTGTTACTTATGTCCAGTTTATTTCGTTGTTTTGTTTAGTTGCAGTCACTTCAGAAAACTCCGCTTCACGTAGACACGCTCTCGGAAATGGCAATGGGGATTTAAGTGTGTGCAATTTTAATTCATAATATTGAAATGTTTAATGAACCGTAAACTAGTTTAAAATAGTTACAAGATTTCTTCTGTTACAAAGATATAAATTATCACAAGCTCGACAAAGTTGAAACCCTAGAGAAATATACCACAGTCAATAAAATATCAGGTTGTAACAAAAGTTTTCCGCCAAATCTGCCTGGAAAACTCACTTCTAACTCCTTAGATAACTGTTGTTGAACTTTCGGTACCAAACCTGCACAGTGTCACATGATACAACAATAGTACTTAAAGCTGTACTCATAATTCGTTGATATTCTGTAGCTGACTTTTTGCAACACAACTGGAAGTAAATGATGGTTCTAATCCTTTAGAGTGATAGTGTCATTTGGGACACCTTGTACTTAATGATAACTATAATTTTTACAGATTTCACACCATAGTGTTATAAAGTAAGTCTCTTTCTTCCAAATGCCAAAAATCGTTTGACAAAATATGAGCAAATACGCCAACGCGAACTGTGTGCTGACGATGTTTGAGGTGGTGGGAAACTTTCGTTACAACCTAATAGAAATAATTTAATGTTCCATTGGCGGCCTGGCACCATTTATAATCTACGGTCTGGGGTTTGGGGACCACTGGTATAGCCGGCTGATTGAGGAAAGCGAATAAAGGACTTTTAGATTCTGTGTAAGACGGCGTCATCCCTGCCTATAACTCGAAACAAGACTATCATCGCTTATGTAACTCGTTATGAAGTACCTGAACAAATGCCTATGCACAAAAATATTTCTGCATAGGCGTTTTGGAAAGTCAGTGGAAGTGCATCTTTTAGTGGAAGCAGTTAGTCGTTTAGTGGAAATCTTTTTAGCTGTGAACACTTTTAACTAGTTACCTGCTGAATTCACGAGCACTTCTACAATTGTGCGGCTGCCGAATGATTAAAATTAACAGAAAAGGAAAAGAAAAATCGGTGAAGCATGAAGCAACACACGGAAGAGGGGGTATTAGATGCAGAATCTCTGAAACGGGAAGAGCGAACTGATTAAACTGTCGTCAAATCCCATAAATCTTTTAGCATGACTTTGCCTGGCACATTTTGAAGATAAAACAGTTTAATAAAAACATTTACTTTGCCTTTTTCCTATTAGAAGGTTAAAACTGTTTAATTACATTTGCTTTCAAAAGTGGTTTAGTCTTTAATAATACTTACGTCTTCAGCCGCAGGTCAAACAACTTGCTTGTAGTAAGATTAGCCAAGTCCAACCACTCATCCAGTACGCTTTCCCTTATTTGACAATCCAAGTATTTTAGTTTCGACTTCTCAAGGAGGTACAGGCTTTTATCCGACAAATCCGGTGATTCAGCATTCAGGAGGCGCCAGTTGCATTTCACCATTTTCCTTTGTATATCGAACCACTGTATCAAGCGGATATGTTGAGTGTTAGGAATATTCAAACTACCAAGGAAGGCTGTGATACGGTTCTCTGAATCCCAGCACCTGTTCATCGATCTGGATAAGAGATAATAATGAAGATTAACAAAGATCAGTGATACAAGTTTGAAAAATATTACTCGCTTTTAACAGCTAAGACTGTAAACATATTCATTAGTAACTAGATAATTCATATATTTTGAGACTGTCAGTTTAAAAGTTTATTTATTTTGAGACTGATATGGAAAATTTTGAAAGTAGATAGCTTCTGCCAGGCATAAACCGCTGAAATTGAAGGGGTTAACTCCATTGGTTTTTTAAAACTCTTTTCGATCCAAGCCCGAGCGTTACACGGAGTCAACTTTGAACTCATTGTGGTATAAATGTACCGACTACATATTTGAGTATAAGATACAATATAGACTTAAAGTCTTTTCTTTAGCATTCGGTAGCCATATTATTTGTGTTTTAACAAAATGTACTAAATAATTTTTATTTACAAATAAAGCCAATTAGCAGATATTTTTACAACACTCGAGAAAGTTTTTATTGGGTAAGGATGTTTCCTTAAGTGGATTTTTTTTTCTTTTTCGATTTAAAACATGCTTTTTTCAGTACTTTACCATGAAATATTAACTCTTAGTAAATTTAAATAGTTTGATTATGTTGGAAAAAAAATAGTTTGAAATTTATGATCGAAAAAGCTATTGAAATACATTTTTCAAGAATTTTTTATATCATGTGAAAATTACAAAAAAAAAAAAAAAAAAAAAAAACACTTCAAAGTAATAGCCAAATTATTTTTTGTAAAAGTGATTATTCTTTCCATCGAGATTTAAATTTTCAACTTCCTATTCTAAGACTAATTATTTTTTATCAGAGATATCTAGTTCATTTTATTCTCTACTTCAAGTAAAAATCATAAAAAAAAGTTAGAAAATATACGTACAGTAGAACATCTTCGATTCCTTGTGCTTCATCTACCAACTCATTCTCGGAAATATTTTCGTGTGCACTTGGACTACTAACGGCTGTTTCTACAGAAGAGCTACCTTCTTCGGCCTGTATCATCCTCTGCCTTGTCCTCTTTTCCAAATTCACCAATGGAAGCACGTTCTTCAAACTTTGTCTGGACATTCTCTTTGACTTCATTTTCTCTATTTCTTTCTGTTTCGTTATTGTCCTCAATTGTTCCTTCTGAAGCTGTTTCATACTCACTAACTGCGTCTATTTCATTTCTCTCCAAAGAGCTAGTTTCTGTCTCAAAATTGATTCGTATTATTACGCCGTCTACGTTATCGAGTCTGATTTCATAAATGTCATCGAAATCATAATTTTCAGTTTCTCCGGCACCTTCTATTTTTTCACTGACATCTAAATGAATATTATTTCCATTTACAGTTATGTTGACGTTTTCACCACATTCTTTAGATTTTTCTACCGTAGGATTTTCTATTCCAGCAGTTGTTTGGAGATTTGATTCCAAAGTTTCAAACTTGCCATTTGTTTTGTCTTCATCAATAAGTTCACCCTCATCTTCAATTTCGGAACACTTGGCGGATACTTGTGACAAGGTATTTTCATCACTATAAATATCACCTTGCGAAGTTTTGACGTCTTTTTCAGGATGGCTTTCAGAATATGAGTTTGCATTTTCTATTTCTGAATTCAGACTTTCTTTACATGCAACAGAACATTCTTCTGGAGCATTGTGTTGATCACGGGGAACAAAAACGTCTGCACACTTGCGCAGGAGATCGTCAGATTTCGTTTGAACCAGATTTTCTTCAGAACTAGCTCCTTTATCATCACATTTGGTTTCAACCATATTTTCTTCAGAACTAGTTTCTTTAGCATCTTTGTTGTTTTGATCAGGATTTTCTTGAGAGCTAGTTCCTGTATCATGAGTGATTTTTTCTTTCCTGGAACCTCTTTTGGTTTTGATCTTCAAGCAGCAGGCACTGAAAAATTCGGAAAGAAATAACCTTTAAATTTGAAAGATAATGGTAGCAGCTATTGTCCTTTATTTTCTAAAGGGTACTTGAAGATTTGAAACCCCATCAAATGTGATAAGAGCACCTAATGAGAATTGGTGTTGGAATGTAAAAAATATTTAAAGCTTTGTATAATAACAGACATCATTTGCTGATAAATAACATCTTATATGTGTTATTGTGCAAAGTTTCTATCATTTTACCCTTCATAAATGATCTAAATCTCAAAGAGTGTCCTTGAACTCCAAAGAAAGCTTAGCAATAATAGACAAACTAAATAAAAATCTTTTCACTGTAAAATGCATTTAAAATGTATGCAAGTCGTAATCTTTGTGTGTGTATTAGTCAATAATCTATTAAAAAAATATTGAAGTTCGAATTAATTTTCCCAGTCAAATTTTTGTGCTGAATGGATTTATTTTCCGAATATGATCCTATATGGGGTTCCAAAAAGGAGTCCATTATCAGTGAAACAAATAACATCACAATTTTTTTTATTGAAGCAGAAAAAATTTACACAAATAGTTTAGGAAAACTATTTTTTGAGTGTGTGTGAGTGAAAATTATTTTTTACTTTGATGAGTTTTACCGCTACTCAAATACACTCATGTCCATAAATTAAGGATAATGAAGTTCAGGCAAAGAAAGAGAAAGAAGCAAAACAAATTTGACTTATTTGTAAAGTCTATTTATTAAACAAAAAGTAAAGAGCAAAAAAGATGCTATATGTTTGACATAATTAATAAAAATTGCAAGTTTTACTCCCTTGACCAAATTTCAAAAAAGAACCTATTTACAAAAAACAGTATAACATGGTTAGTAGGATGGTTAATGCGGAGTATGTCTCCCGGACGATGCAATACAGGCCTGACAACGCCTAGGCATGCTGAGTATCAAATGATCAATCTGATCTTGGGGAATATTACACCACTCATCAAGCAATGCACTCAGAAGTTCCGATAGACAGGTGGGAGGGGGTTGACGGGCTGCAATTCGTCAGCCAAGCATATCCCACACATGCTCTATTGGATTCAAGTCCGTTCAGTGTATTTTAGGTAAACTGATAGATCAGTATTTTACCCATTTTTCAACAAACTCCCCCTCCCTGTTTTACGTGTACCTCATAATTCCGAATTTCGTTAAACTACATGACAGTATTTACACTCATGTCCATAAATTAAGGATAATTCAGAATCACACAGAAATTGATCTCTAAAATAAAAATTTCACCTCTGGAACGATCACACACATCTTGAAGAAGAATATGCAAATTACAGGAAACCACCAGATGGCGTGGATGGTACGTCACAATGACGAGAGTGTAAGAGAGGGGTATATAAGGAATGGTGGCAAAGAAGTAAAATTGTTCACAAGCGCTGTGAAAGCCTTTCAGTGCAAAAACCGCATAGTTATGGCACAAAGGAGGCATTTGGATGATGTTTTACGTGGCAGAATTATCGGACGACTGGAATGTGGACGTACCCAGCTGGAAGTATCCGAGGAACTTGGAATCGCCCAGAGTATCATCTCCAGGCTTTGGCAACGATTTCAAGATGATGGTAATGTGAGTAGACGTTACAGCACAGGTCGCCCCCGAGTTACAACGCCGAATGAGGACCGCTATTTGGCAGTTACTGCCAAAAGAAACAGACGGAGTACAGCATCAGACCTGTCTCGTCAGCTCTCTTCAGCTACCGGTACGACAATTTCAAGGCAGACCGTGTACAGACGCTTAGGGCACATTGGTCTATATGCTCGTAGGCCTGTCAGATGTGTTCCACTTACCGCAACTCACTGTCGCCTGCGATTAACCTGGAGTAGAGAGCATGCATTGTGGACACCGCAACAGTGGTCTTGTGTGATGTTTTCCGACGAGTCCAGGTTTAGTTTGGAGTCGGATTCTCGCCAGACATTCATCTGGAGAGCGCCAGGTACCCGTTACCACCAAGAGAACACCATTGAAAGACACCGTTACGGTGGTGCAGGATGGCTCGTTTGGGGAGGAGTTATTCTTGGCTCCAGAACTGACCTGCATGTTCAGAGTGTAACAATGACAGGCCACATCTATCGGGATGTCATTCTGGAACAACATGTACGTTTGTTTCGGGGCGCCATGGGTGCTGAATTTGTGTTTATGGATGAAAACGCCCGTCCTCACCGTGCAAACATTGTAGACGAATGCTTTCAATCGGAGGATATCACCCGTATGCATTGGCCAGCATACTCACCGGACTTGAATCCAATAGAGCATGTGTGGGATATGCTTGGCTGACGAATTGCAGCCCGTCAACCCCCTCCCACCTGTCTACCGGAACTTCTGAGTGCATTGCTTGATGAGTGGTGTAATATTCCCCAAGATCAGATTGATCATCTGATACTCAGCATGCCTAGGCGTTGTCAGGCCTGTATTGCATCGTCCGGGAGACATACTCCGTATTAACCATCCTACTAACCATGTTATACTGTTTTTTGTAAATAGGTTCTTTTTAGAAATTTGGTCAAGGGAGTAAAACTTGCAATTTTTATTAATTATGTCAAACATATAGCATCTTTTTTGCTCTTTACTTTTTGTTTAATAAATAGACTTTACAAATAACTCAAATTGGTTTTGCTTCTTTCTCTTTCTTTGCCTGAACTTCATTATCCTTAATTTATGGACATGAGTGTACTATAGAGAAGCTAAAATTATAAATTTGGCGCCCAGATAACCATATTTTTCCATAACCGTTTATCTGCTCATTTTAACCATTAAAAAAATCTTGATACTGTATTTCTGTTATTGATATTGTACTAGCGAACAAAAACTAAAATCTTGTGGAAATATCTCTTGATTCATGAATAATAAAATTGCATTTTTTACCTTCAAACAAAATTCAGCACGTTAACTCGCTAATTTTTTAAAAGAACGACTGACCGACTCTGAGCCTCTTAACAGACGTGTTATTTTCAAGAAAACGGTCATAAAAGTGCCTATTTTCTTTATTCTAGGAAACTCTATAAAAATAAGTGCATGTACAATACATGTATTCCTTTTAAGTTTTCGGTACATTTTTTTTAGCGCGAAAAAATGGAAAAAAGTTGAATTGCTTTAGGAAAAGCCGACATTCAGGGTTATTGTGAGTGACTGTGTGTTTTTGTAGTAAGCAGGGAATCATTAAAAATATGTTTTAAACACGAAAGGAGAATTTCATGAAACTTACTCCGTAAAATAAAGAAATATTTGTGAAGTTTTCTTTGAACATCAGAAAAAAAAAAAATGTTAGTCAAGATTGCAGAGTGCATATCCCAAATTCACGTATTCGAGAAGTTCTATCATCTATTTAAAAATAAAATCTAACTTAAAAATAGTCTGGCATTGCCATCTGTTGTGTAAAAAAAAAACCGTGCATCAGAACTGAAATGCTCTTATCTTTCTAACGCATAACATTTGCTCTTATCTTTCTGCCGCATAACATTTGCCCGGAAATATGACGGGCACGAGAAATAGAAGGAGAAAGCTTAGCCCGTGACTTTGACGGGAGCGAGGCTTAAAAGCTTTCAGAAAAAAAAAAATCATCAGTCAAAAAGAAACTTCACAATTTTCAGAGCAAAAAAATTTACCCAGCAAATGTAATGAAAACATCTAAACTTAACGATTGTTTGTGTGAAATGGCAACCTCTTTTCAGCAACAATTTTTATGTCACTGATGTACAGAGAAACAACATTGGTAATGCAAAAATCCACAATTTTTTTAAACTACTAATGAAATACTGAGATACTATGTCTCTTTTAGTTAAATAAAAAATGATAGATTTGAAGTATTTATTTTACTCTATATTATAAAATGTGTTTTTGTTGATCCGATTTCACCGTCAGAAATGCTTTTATTAATGCACTAATGTTTTAATTACTATTAATCTCATTCTTTACCATAGAAAGGTGATTTTTTTTTAAGCCGAAGACTATTTTACTTAAGTAAGGATGAGGCAGAAATGCAGTTGAAGAAGATTTGCACTCACCAGAGATTTCGGAAAAATCTTCTAATTTTCCCCATTATGAAAATGCGAGACTTTAAATCATTCCATCCGGTATAATATCGAAATTCTTCGCTCAAAATATCGCAGATGGATGTTGCAAGTAGGTGAAAGTTGTACTTTTTGCAATAATGATAATAGAGAAAAGACTTTCAATAATACGAGAAAATCTAACAATGTACAAGTACTGTTTATTGTTGACAATGGAAGCTCATTGCGCTTAACAATTCAATTGTATTTATATTGTTTAAATATTACTGTGTTTACCTTTATTAAAGTTTTTCCATATAATTCTAGAAAGAGAGCACTCTCTGTAAAAATAATCAGTTTATATCTAAAGTTCCAGTATGAAAAGTGCATAGATATTTCAGTCATGCTACGATTAAAATAAAAATAAAACGACAAAAATCAGTCTTATTAATGACTTTGTCATTTTATTTCTCATCCCCTTTATTGAAAATTGTCCGAAAAATGTGTCCCAAAATAGCGACATATTTTTATATATATTTAAATACTATTAGTTCACAACAGCTTTAATCTATTGTTACAATATTTCGTAAGCTGTAGAATAATCATCCCATGTATTTTTTACATATATTTAAATACTATTAGTTCACAACAACTTTAATCTATTGTTACCACTGGCGTAACTGGTTAGGCTTTTTGGATATTTCTAGAGTGGGCTATAGCCCACCCTAGGGTCTCCATCTTCTATTCTTGTAATGGAATATCTAATTTTTCTAGAGTGGGCTAATCTTTCTAGGGTGGGCTAAGCCCACCCTAGCCCCTACCCAGTTACACTAATGATTGTTACAATATTTCGTAAGCTGTAGAATATGCATCACATGTATTCTTCTATAAATAGGGTATAATCATAAAAATTTCAACATAGGGTTACCAGGCGAAATCCACAAAAGATGAGAGATAAAATGACATAGTCAATTACTATCGTTTTAATATGGCAATAATGAAAATAAAAAATTAGGGAGGTTCAGGGGGGGGGGTCTCCCCCTGACGGGGCTCGAACAGCCGAGTTTTTTTAATCAAATCTATATCAGTAAATGATTTCTGTCACTTTGTTTCACTTTAACACAGATTTTTCGGAAAATCTCTTATTAAAGCTAAGGCTCATAGGTTATAACTTGAATCATAATAATGTCGATGATGCTTTAAAGCATTACTTAAAAAAATGCATAGTTTAACAATAATCACAAAATAATTTCATTTTCTGTCTTACCTGTATTTTAGAATAGTTCAGGTATTTCAAAATTCCCGCCATGCCGTTATTCCAAAGATAGGTTAAGGGGTGGTTATTGGTGATATTTTCAGTTTAACAGAAAATAGTAACCAGTTCCTCTTAGTGAAGTCGAGTTCGTCCCAACACTCCCCTTGAAATTCTTTTATTTATTTTTAAAATAAAGAGATCATTTAAGAATTATGAACGAGCAGCTTTAAAGAATATACATACTGAAGAAATATTAAGCGTGTTGGGCGAAAAGGCATCTTGATCAGAAACAGAGCAAACTTTTTAATATTAACAGAATTAAGCTAGAAAACAGCAAAAGTATAGTCATTTTGATGATCATTAGCTGTTTGAAAAATTTTAAATACTTATACTCTGCGTGCACTGGAGGTTGCTCTATATGTATAATACTTCTTTTTCGCTCTCCTGATTTGAACTGGCACTATTTTTTGGAGGCCTGCTACTGAAACTGGTCTCGAGCCGCCACTGGAAGGAAAATGATCAAACTGTCCTTTTGATGTATAGGCTGGACAGATATTTTTTTGTCAGGCACGCATGCAGATTGCATTTTGGAGCATTTAACCAATTTTAAAGAAATAAAATTAGTACATATATATATATATATACTTATATAGTTGCAACAACATTTATTTTTTTTAAATAACGTTTACAGAGATCATGTACAGGGAACACAAAAATATTTTGAACTGTTTTGACCTGAACTCCCATAATTTTGAGCTAGTTTCAATTTTTGACAATAAATATAGCAGCAGTCTTTACGCAAATATAGTGCGACGCTTGAAAATGGTGGATGTAGGAAACAGAGATCTTTTCAAGGATACTCAAAAAAGCTATAACCGTCAAGAGATTAATTTTGAAGCGCGGTTATGCATATAATAAGAAATGATGCTTCTGTATTTTCCTTCTAAATTAGAAGTTTCTGTAACTTTCTAATTTCACTTAGTTTTTCCTCAACATCTTAAAACAGAAACATTTAAAAGACATTTCAAAAATTTTTAATTCCATTTTTTAAATAATAATAGATGGCATCAATAATTTTTTTGAATCATTATTAAATCGTGAAACATTAAAAAATTTAACACGATTTAAATTATTCCTCTTCCACTTCTGTTTTGTTCAAATGTTCAGAGATGGCACCACTAAAGAAAGTTTAAGGCGTTCCTTTTTCTTCCTTGAGTTCATCACTATTGAAAAATGACGATTCTGTACGTACTATTTTCATTTGAAATGAGAAAATATTTAATTTATAAAATAACTTTTACTGTAATAACCTTGCTTCAACTGTCATAGATTTTGATTTTTTTTTCTTTTTTATTTCTTGTTAACTTTTGTTTTGTTTTGTCTGGTTTTTGGTTAACTTCTAGTGCAGCAAATGTTACCAAGGAGCCCCATGTTCAGTGACACACCCAGAAAGCCCGTTTTTAGTCTTGGTACACAAATTGAAATAAACTAATAGCACCATGGTCTCCAAAAAATTTCAGATGGTTCTTCATAAGCTGCTTTACACACTGCAAAAAGCGAAAAAGATGTGCCTTTTGTGAGATTTGTTTACTCTCACATTAAAGTAGAATAGATAAGTTAACTGAGAAAATAAATTGTGCTAATTGTATTATAATTTATTTTTAGAGCTAATTAATTAGCTAATGGGATTACTGGTGAAGTTAATTAGATGTAAATAAAACTGAAACTTTCCACGTGTTAGGTTAGGGAGCGGTTTATCCTACCCCCCCCCCCCCCAACCCGGTTGCGCTAATGCCTAGGCTTTGTGGGATAATACTATAAAACACAACTTTTACGAACTTTTCTTGATTTAATAACAGCAAATTCGAGCTAACACTAGAAAAATCAATTTCTCCAAGTAAATTGGTGTGCGGAAAAATGCCTCTCGAAATAAAAAGGTTTTGGGGGGGATGGGCGGGGGGTAAATAGATAGTGAGCCTGACGATGTTTAAAGGTATTTATACCTACAACTCATTCTTTTTAATGAATGCTAATTTTCATGGCTATACATTTCGAGTTCCTAACACCACCCCCCCCCCCTTTCCCATTTGCAAACGTATAACTTGACAAGTTTACATACATATAATAGTAATTGTTTCTATAAAATTTTTAGAACCTTCGAAAACAAAATATACTTTAAACTGTGCGTTTAAACACGCTTTTTTTAACCCTCTAAAAATTCAAACTTATAAAATTATTCCCTTATTTGGAAGGTCTTTATTAACACTAGGTTAGGCTACATTTTTAACTTCTGTCAACTTCATTTATTTAACGGGTATTTCATAAGAAATAGTGCCTTCAAATTGTGTAAATATGGATAGAGAGGGGGACTGTTACTTCCACATACCGCTTGGAGCACTTCTAAAAGCTATTTCGTTCGTGTTCTACAAGCATGTGTGCATTCATTTTCAACCTACCCTCGTAATAATGATATAAAGTATTTTGTTTAGAAAAATCTCAATAAGAGGATTGAATCTTTTCTAAATAGAATAATCGATATAATAAATAATAAAAAAATTGGGATAAAACATTCATTATGGTTTACTTTCAAATGTTTTTGCAGGATAATAATCTTAACCTTTTGACCAGACCGAATTCAGATCCAGGCATATTTTTCATGCCTTAACCCTACTCCATACACCTCCGAATTCCGCCAAAGTCACCCCCCCCCCTTTTACTCTAAAACAAAAGAACTTAGGGACGGCCCAACATCCGGTTACATAACCCTCATATTTACTACAAAACAAAATTAATTTATGTCCATCATTTAAATAAAAATTATTGTTTCGTTGGAGAATGTCTTTTTTGGGGGGTGCTTTTATTCCTAGATTCCTATAGACCTCAGCTCTCGGAGAAATGCAGAAGCTCAGCTTGCTTTCCAGAGAAAATCCTCAGAAATAAAAATAATAAGTATTTCCTATATATTTATTTATTTGCCAGGAGAGAACAGCTTGCGTCACTGAATGTGTCGCTTAGAGCTACATATACGTCCTTCTAGGAATTTCCCGCCACAATTTGGAACCTCATCAGAAGGTGGGGGACTTCTGAATATTGGCACCCCTCAGAAACTGCTAGCGACCGCCTAGAGGACTTTCAGAATTACGGATTTAACGTGCACCGCATGTACACGGGAGTCTTTAGTGGTGCACCGGTGTCGAACCCGCAACCTTCCGGTTACGAATCCAACGCCTTAACCACTCGGCTACCACGGCCCTATTTCCTGTTTATTGAATCATTTTGAAAAGTTTGATTACAACTTCATTAAAAAAATGCATTCGTTTCTTTTTAACTGCAAAGCCCCCTGAAAGGGTCGGGGCCGATCGGCTGCAGCCTACTCTGCCTGGAATAATCCGGTTCACTGATGAATTAATGCAATTTTGTGAGGGAAGGCGATTGGCTGGAAGATTCACATGCACATCCACTTTATGGAAGTGAAACAAGATTGTTGATATTAATTTCTTTTTTCTCGTTAGAGGCAGCCACCCACTCCGACTCCCACCCTTTAATCCGTCCTGGATCCGGTCCTGACTCTGTTCTTTCATTTTGGCTGCTAGTTTTCTTTCTATATTTCGTTTATTTCTGGATTCGTTCTTCCAATTAAGACAAACTTGTTTATAGGCCATACTTAGCGGGTGGTCCAAGCAGGCTCTACGAGAGCGGGGGGGGGGGGGCAGACGGGGTGCCGCCCCTGGGCCCGTGTTCAGCTGAAGTGCATCCGTGAATTTTTCAGAAGGTGTTGAAGGTGTTGCGAATTTCACGCTTAAACCCAAAGAGCGAAAAAAATGATACTTTGCGGATCGATCCGTTTCCATGGAAACCTACCGGTTTTCCGCAAAAGTGATCTTTAGGTAGTCTTTTTTCCGAGAATTCCCCTCCTCGCTTAGTCTTTTTTTTCTGAGAATCCCCCTACTCGCTTATTGTTATATTTCGCTCCGCTCTTGTGATCGAAAAACGCTCCTAAAGGAGAAGCGCACTTTTGAAAACTGGGACAAAAATCGCTCCGTCTGATCGAATTTCGCTCGTTTGGTTTAAGCGTTTTCATTTATAGATCCCTAATTAAAATCTTTTTTCTTTTTTTAAATAGACTCAATTTTGAATACATAATTCTAGAATGATTTAGATGGCAGAAATGTTAATTCTACCATTTAAATTTTAGTATTTTTTCAACCTTCGAAAATGAATTAAAAGTACCATTACATATCAGAAAAAATTACCTCCAACTCTCTTTCGTTTTAGCATTTTATATGAAAATCATTAAAAAGAGCAGTTTTACAAAAAAAGAAATTTGTTTCCGTCCCTCCTGTTTTTTTCGAAACTTCTGTGCTTTACGAAAGGGGCCGGGAAGATTTTCGCCCCACCTTATAAAATTTTTCTCGGAGGCCCTGGGTCCAAGGCTTTGGATATCCCCTCCTCCGAGTTGCGATTTTTGCCAACAAAAAGATAATTACGAAGACTTTTTCGAAAAAAATCTGCCTTTCCCACCGTTTGGACCCCCTGAAATTTTTTTTCTGGGAACTGCATTTTTTCTTCTGCAGTATGCTAAGAACACTCTTGTGTATGTCGCTTATTGCTTTCTATAGAATACTCATTCAGTTTCGCCTAGGTAATCCGTCGACTAAAAAAGCAAGGGAGAGAAAGGGAGAAAAAAAGCAAGAAAGAAAGAATTACGATATTTATCTTTTGCTAAAAAAAGCTTGATCTTCGGAGGGGAGAGAAAACGAAAACTTTCAAGCTGAAGGCGCGGAGATCTGCAGCATTTGCTACTTCTGCTATATGGCTAATCCGGCACAGCTGTCTTTTGTGAACTAAGCTTATGGTTTCAAATGTCTTAACCCTTTGAGGCGCAACCCTTTCCCAAGGATGAAAAAAGGGCAGCCGTTGCCATCGCTCGACTTAACTCCCAGCAAGATGGCGGACGATCCAAACGTTCATCGCGTGCCGCAGATATAGAGACACCTTTTTTGACGCAGCTGGCTGTGCAGCACAGCCAGCTGCGTCAAAAAAGGTGTTTTTATACTTTACAGATTTAAAGTATTAAACGATTATACTTTATAGATTTACTTTATACTTTATAGATTATTTAGATAATACTTTATAGATTTAAAGTATTAAACGATTTTAATACTTTAAATCTATAAAGTTTTAATATAGTATCTCTGATCGGATCATTTTTCTTTCAACACAAGGAAACCCGTAAAAATTTAACCCTTTGAGGCGCAACCCTTTCCCAAAGCTGAAAAAAGGGCAGTCGTTGCGCACAGCCAGCTGCGTCAAAAAAAGGGTCTCTATATCTGTGGCACGCAATGAACGTTTGGATCGTCTGCCATCTTGCTGGGAGTTAAGTCGAGCAATGGCAACGGCTGCCCTTTTTTCAGCATTGGGCAATCGATTCAGCTGTTCTCTCATTCTTCCATTTTTCAGCTGATGTCAGTGCTGTTAAAAAGAATAGTGACAATTTTTTAAAGGGAAATGGCGTGCTAAAAAGTAAAGGATTCTCGCGGAGCTCTGTCACCCGCAACTCTTTTTATAGAAATCCAATCTATTCTTCGTGACTGGCAACAGCCAAAACGTCAGAGTTTGGTGTTCCCAGAGCGGGATCACTGCGCTTTAAAGGGTTAAAATAGAAAAGAAAATTAAAAGTAAATTGATAAACAATTAAACTTATACATCTAACTAGTTTTCTCTCTGCGACAATTCAAACTCAAAATATTATTTGCGCTTCTACCTCTGTCTTTCCATTTTCTCTCTGTTTCTTGGATATTTTATTTATTTTCTCGTGCTTTAGACTGTACCGATCTGTACGCAATTTCGAAAATATCGCAATCCACTGTAATCGTTAGCAAAATCGCTCTTTCATAAATTTACAGAAATACATTCATAAAATTGCATTATTGCAGATTTTTAAAAAATTGATTACATTAAGATCAAGATTAACTACCTTTTTAGCAAATTTAACAGAACTAACCGTAATTTTTTTCTTGAAATTTTACTCTTTATTTAATGCGCATCATTCATGCACTTCACTTCAACCTGGACCGCACCTGTGGTCGAGCGCATAGCTCTCTGAACTGGGAGATGTGCCTGTTTCAAAACCAGGCGTTCGTCCGCCGACCTAGCCGTTAGGAGTTTACCGTGGTTTTCTCCGAAACGTAGCATACATACAGGTTATAGAATACTTCAGGAAGACCCCCTCATGGAGGGCATCCCACGCCACGGCCTAGATCCCACGCGCAGATTGGCCGTAATCTCACAACATAATTCAAAGAGTTTATTTAGTAATCGTAAACTGAATAGACTTTTATGATCTATTACAGCGGTTCCCAACCTTTTTCTACCTGCGAACCTCTTCTAAAATCGGTTTCTTTGTGTTATGACAAGTCTACATGAGGGATATCTGTCTTGGGATGGCTTGGGTGGAGGACTTTTTAAGTGGTTTCTACAGCTTATTTGCATTAACTCTCGAGAAAATCGCCCAAAACTCCTTACCGTTAGATTGACAGTCGCACAAGTCCGAAACCGGGATGTTCACACTTCATCCATCTATTAATGTTCAGTGTCTTATCCACTCAGCCATGGTGAGGCCCATAGGTGCACCCATGGAAGGGGCTATAGAGGATAATCCCCCCCCGCCCCTAAAGCTGCAGAACTAGATGTGAAAAGCTTTAAAAATTGAAAATGGTCACTAATGGATTAAAATATTTCATTTTAAAAAATTGCCTTCAAATGATTTTTAAAATATTTTTTTTATTTTATTTAGAGACGTTAGTTTTTAAATAAATACTTACAGTTGGTGTAGAAAATACAGTTAAAATCAGAGGCAAGATTACCGAATAGATGAGATAACTAATTATTTATGACCCTATAACGACTTACGTTGATAGTGCGCTTGTGTTCTATGGACAAGTGGTACAGAATATTTTGACTTTATAACTCTAATCGAGGTCTCTGTAGTCGATTTCTGATATATGTGTAACCCCTGACTCCCGTAAACTAAAATCCTGAGTGCGCCACTGGTGGGGCCTGTTCTAAAATGTGAAAGAATTTGTCAAATCGATTATGTACTCCTTTTATACCGGTATATTATTTTGGGGAACCCGCTTGTACAACTTGCGAACCACCGTTTGGGGACCGAGATGATCTATTAGAGCGTTTTGCTCTGTAACCGTCCGATACCTATACCGTAAGTAGTTTTGCTCATGCCTCGCCTCAGTCAGTTGTCTGCCGGAGCTCTGATTGACTACAAAGCGCTGTCTTCAGAGGCCGCTGCCAGTGTTTGCTGCTAATTTTAAACGTGAAATCCGCACCAGCCCTCCATTCATTAGGAAACGGACGACATCAGCGCTCAGATACGACCCTCAGCGCGATCTTTATTACCCCGTTCATTTCCGCCCTCGCACAATGACGTTGCCGCATCCATTTTAATTAGGGCCATCGCGTACGGGTGCAGATTAACCCTTTGAGGCGCAACCCTTTCCCAATGCTGAAAAAAGGGGCAGCCGTTGCCATCGCTCGACTTAACTACCAGCAAGATGGCGGACGATCGAAACGTTCATCGCGTGCCACAGATCTAGAGACCCTTTTTTGACGCAGCTGGCTGTGCGCGAGCACAGCCAGCTGCGTCAAAAAAGGGTCTCTAGATCTGTGGCACGCGATGAACGTTTCGATCGTCCGCCATCTTGCTGGTAGTTAAGTCAAGCGATGGCAACGGCTGCCCTTTTTTCAGCATTGGGAAAGGGTTGCGCCTCAAAGGGTTAAAGCTGCTTTAGCGATGAGCTCCTCTTTTCCTGTCAAACTCCTTTCACTGTCCTTTCAGGAACGAAACATTACTCCCAAATCTTTCTTCATTCCGAGACGTTCCAGTGGTTAACCAGAGACGTTTCTTTCTCCTGCCACAGTGCGTCCACAAAGATTGTTTACACATATACATATAAAAAATGAAAATAATCTTTCATTCGAATTGATTTTACAGAATGTCCCCGAAAGTTGCTAACACGCTTAAATTCTATATATATCTCTTAGAGATTATAAATTGAAAAACAAAATGTTCAAAATAAGGTAGTGAAACAGTTTTACGTTCAGAAAAAATTCTTCGACCGAATACGATGGACCGAATACGATAAATTTTGTCGTTCTAATTCTTTATATGCATGTTTATCAAATAATAACAATAACGTTTCAATTTTTATTAAAAATTTCGTTCAGTAGTCACATCAGTGTCGCACATTCGTATGTATACTTAAATATATTAGATACAGAAAAACACAAGTCTCATATGGTGACAATAAAAAATGTTATATTTAAAACACGTCCAGAAAAGAGATTTTTGCATAATAAATTTAAGAAATGTGCATATAAAATTTAGTTGATAGTAGCAAAATTACTTTTAAAAAATACGTCGCCAAGATAAGTTACATTTCGTCGCCAAGATAAGTTATAGCAAAGGTGTTGTCTTGATTTATTATTTCAATTTTTTTTTTTCAAAGGATAATATTGTAAAATGTCTTCAGCTCCGAATTTACGAACGAAAAGTTTGCTAAAATTCCTTTCACTGTCCTTTCAGGAACGAAACATTACTCCCAAATCTTTCTTCATTCCGAGACGTTCCAGTGGTTAACCAGAGACGTTTCTTTCTCCTGCCACAGTGCGTCCACAAAGATTGTTTACACATATACATATAAAAAATGAAAATAATCTTTCATTCGAATTGATTTTACAGAATGTCCCCGAAAGTTGCTAACACGCTTAAATTCTATATATATCTCTTAGAGATTATAAATTGAAAAACAAAATGTTCAAAATAAGGTAGTGAAACAGTTTTACGTTCAGAAAAAATCTTCGACGAATACGATGGACCGAATACGATAAATTTTGTCGTTCTAATTCTTTATATGCATGTTTATCAAATAATAACAATAACGTTTCAATTTTATTAAAAATTTCGTTCAGTAGTCACATCAGTGTCGCACATTCGTATGTATACTTAAATATATTAGATACAGAAAAACACAAGTCTCATATGGTGACAATAAAAAATGTTATATTTAAAACACGTCCAGAAAAGAGATTTTTGCATAATAAATTTAAGAAATGTGCATATAAAATTTAGTTGATAGTAGCAAAATTACTTTTAAAAAATACGTCGCCAAGATAAGTTACAAGATAAGTTACATTTTGTCGCCAAGATAAGTTATAGCAAAGGTGTCTTGATTTATTATTTCAATTTTTTTTTCAAAGGATAATATTGAAAAATGTCATTGCTTTAGCTCCGAAATACTTATTTTATTCCCATCTTTATTACTGACACTAGTACCATGACACTAGTACTGACACTAGTACAATGGTTTCACATAACATACCATTTAGTAAATTATGTGAAAAAGCTAGCTTTTCACATATCCATTATTTTGTTGCAAGTCTTAGCATCACATCAGTACGTTTATTTTTTCGATGGGTCACTTTTTAAAATCAGTTTCAAGGAGTATGCTCAATAAAGGAGACACTTTTCACGAGCCCGAGCCCGAATGCAATCGTGAATTAAAGGGCCCTAGCTCGGGCTGAGCCCGTCTCATCTCTAGTGCAGATCATCCGTGGAAGGATCGGCCTAAAGAGTGTGCTGACGTATATGTGACCATACAACACGGGGCCTCACCATGGCACAGTGGTTATGTCACTAGAAATGGTAGACGGGCGAAGTGTGAAGGTCCCGGGTTCGGGCAACACCTCCTAGACAAAAAAAAGCCTAAAAACTCCTACGTCACCAAACTTTGACGTCATCGCTTGGCCTACATTTAAAAGTTTCATTTTTACAAAATTAAAACTATAAAAAGTTTCTGGTAAATTTACTCATGATTAATAAGATTTTATTAATTTGAGATAAAAAAATATAACTTTATGACAAATGGCACTTTTTAACCATGACTAATTAGCTAGCACGATAAGGAAATAGATCGGAATTAATAATTTTGTATAAGAAAGGTATTTTAATTTTAATTATTTATTTAAGATATTTTCTCATTGTAACATTCACCAGAAATTTTAAATAGTTTTACTTTGTGAAAGTAAAACTGTGATGACGTCATCACTTGAAGGCCGAGTGATGACGTCTAAAGTTTCAGTTGTTAGGCTTTCTATATGTAGGAGGTGTTGGTTCGGGTCCCATCGCGCGTCCGTGGTTTTCTCCGAAACTTAGCGTAAATACGGGTTAGGACCCCCCAGAAAGACTCGCCCCCACGGAGGTCAACCCCCCACACACACTTTGTGTTGTCCTTCTGAGGACGATAAATAAACGGGCTTCGAATTAAGTACGCACAAATTCGATATACATGTTCACAGCAACAGCAATACAACACGAACAGGAATGTGCTTAGTCTTTTAGCGGCCCTGGGCGGAACTTAATTAGAGACCCAGGACAAAAAATAACTGCAGGTCTTTCAATTTTGTCGATATACAGTGGCGACTCGTGGGTTATTTAAATGGAGGTTCAGAAAATAAATTTCGAAAATGAAATATGCAGATACGACGCAACTTACAAATTAAAATATATTTGCGTTTCCAGCAAAGCAGGAAAACGATGCATGCAACTGAAAGAGCACAAGTCATCTTGGGTCCTACTTTTTATCAGCAAGATAAGTTTTAGCAAAGGTGCTGTCTTGATTTTTTATTTCATTTTTTTTTCCACAGGATAAATTAAAAAATGTCATTGCTTAACGAACACTTATTTGACTCCCATCTTAATTATTGACACTATAGTCTGTTCGCCGAGTCGAGAGAACGAAACTAAATAATGGCACATGTAAACTGGCGAAGAGTAAGCACCTGGCATTTTGCCAAAGCGCCAAACACAGTATGAATTTCTGCTTTCTTCCATTTACGCTGTTAGGCGCATTTAACCTTTCTTAACTCTAAACTAGAGATTGGTGAAAAAATATGAATTCTTTGGTAACCCGTTTGTTTACTTTCGTTCTCTCGTTTCCGCGAACAGACTATAGTTCGTAAAAAAATACTCTAGTGAAAAATGACAAAAATAAAGAAAATAATAAGAAAATGAAAAAAAAAAATGGATTAACTAACCGAGCATAACAAACCAGAGAATCCGGAAGAAATAACGGCAAAAAAAAAAAAATCGTCCCTGAGAGCATACTCAAAATGTGCGAACGGAGTGATATCAGCATCGCCTTAGTTCTCCCGAAATTTTCTCCGCGTCTGTTCTCAGAGAGCGATTCAGAAGGCCATTCGGCCGACCGCACGTGCGAGTTACGAAGTACTATGCTGTAGTAACCTACGATACAGAGCGTTAGCTATAATAAGCGTTTTTAATAATAGTGGAGGCTGGGGGAGAGTAGAACTCACTTTTAAATCCCCCAAAATCTAGAAGTCTACTTAATATTTTTTTTAATTTAATTTGTTCATGTGCTTATTTTTTAGTTTTTACTTTGGGGGGGAGGGGGTTGTTCACGTGTTCATGTGCTCAAATGGAGGAGCCGTCACTGTCTACTTACTAAATTGTGGATCGAGACCTGTCCCCTAGAGATGAGTTCTGGCTCATTTTTTTGAAGCCCGAGCCCGAGCCCGCCCAAGCCCGAAATTTCAGTTAAAGATTTAAAAAAAAAAAAAAAATCCAATTACTTCATTGATAGAATACAATGAATTTTGCTGTTTGTGCAAATTAAAGACAAATATAGTTGCAAACTCTCAATACACTTCTAATTCTTTATTTTTCCATATGTTTATCAAATAATGTCGGATCTCATGACTAACTAATGAATATAATCCGCCGTTCTGAAATATCCAAAGAGCTTAACGCACCTTCTAGGCGTCAGTGCCGATATTTTTTTTATAAGTACAGCCAACTCTGGTTATAGTGAACCCGGTTATAGTGAACCATCAGATATAGTGATCGCAAACCATTAGTCTCGATTCACACACAGTATCTCTATCCATCATGAAGACACTTGGGTTTTAGTGAACTTCGGATAGAGTGGACGAAATTGGATGGTCCCCAGAGGTTCACTATAACCGGAGTTGACTGAACTTTCATTTTCCCCATGAATCACTTTTTAAAATCTGTTTCAAGGAGTATGTTCAATAAAGGAGAAATTTTTCACGAGCCCGAGCCCGAACGCAATTGTGAATTACAGAGCCCGAGCCCGGTTCGGGCCCGGGCTCGGGCTTTCGGGCTCGGGCTGAGCCCGTCTCATCTCTACTGTCCCCCCCACTACCTCAGTAAACCCGCTGCTGCAACTTACTCTAATTAATAAAGATATTAATAAAAGATTATAATGATAAGATTTTAATAATTAGTATAATTATATAGAACATAATTATACGTTTCCATAATGTAAAAGCTGCATTATTGCTACTTACCATGTTGTTTCGAAACAGAAAGCTGTACACGAAATTACAAATTCTGTATTTTTTCACGACTTTGCTTACTGATGTCCAGTTTTCAGTTCTAGGTCAAGAAGTTTATTGGACTACTTGATATCTATGAATGCAACACTTTTTAGCGGCCCTGGCCGGTTGTTCAGCTTGCCACCCCCTAAGCAGGTTTCTAAACACTGACGTATGCAGTAGAGTGTCGATAAACCGAATTAGCGGTGGCCGAATCCTGTCCGGGTTCTCAAAATGTCCGGATTTTCGAAAAATACCAAAATAAGAGTCATCTGAGTTCATAACAAAAATGCAAACTAGCTGAAACCGTTAATAATTCACTTTAGTGGTTAGATAATTGGAGCAGATAAATAAAGCCAATGATTAATTTGAACTTAGAGAGTACGGGGTGTCAGAAAAGCCTTCAACACATTTCAAAATTTCACAGAAAAGCAACAAATTGTTCCATGAATATTCGTTCGCACAATAATGCATTACGGAATCAAGAATTTATTTTTCCATCTTAAAACAAATTACTTCCAAAATGTGTTCATAGATTGCCATCGATTCACTGGCCCCCTATATCGGCCGACAGGATCGAATAGGAATAAAGATCGCTGTTGGCATCGATCCATTTAACTACCAACCAGGGGCGTAGCCAAAGGGGGCGTTAGGGGGGTCATAACCCCCCCCCCCATGAGGATTTTTTTGCTATACAAAATGTATATTCTTCACTACATTGTCACACCCACGTATACATATACATGAGTTGTAGTAGTCGTAACCCCCCCCCATGAAAAATTTCTGGCTACGCCCCTGCTACCAACAATATGGCGATCGATCGAATAGCCGATCTGGCGCCAACAGAAGTTTCCTGACACAGCCGGCTGTGAGGCTGAGCTGCGAATTGTGTCAGGAAACTTCTTGAGCTCCTTTGCGCCAGATGGGCTATTCGATCGATCGCCATATTGTTGGTAGTTAAATGGATCGATGGC